>LPNX011006688.1:562516-747470 GCA_001517045.1 Pseudotsuga menziesii
TATTGCTGAAACATAAATATTTATAAAACCACAATATATGAGAGACATTCAAGACACATATGGAAGAAGGATTCTCTTTATTAACAATAATGAAAGAGTTCAGAATACAACCCAACGCCTGAAACAAGGACTCCTCTGCAACCAAAGGATTCTGAGTTCCACTGCTCCAAAGACGTATGTATAAAGTCCACCAGCATAACTTTGCTCTCCAAGTGTATGTGATTAACACCCTCCCCAAGGCCTGTATTTATACTTGGTGAAATAAGGCAGTTTCGAAGGTTGAGGAGGTTGAGACAGTTAAGTTGATTAAATTTAAGTGCTTAACTAATCTCAAGTAATCGTGAGTTTTTATTTTAAATGCCAAAGGAAGGTGTACGTGGGTATCAATATTGGAAACTCACGTATGACACGCAAGTTGCTCTAAGGGTAACCCACGTACAAATCTGTACGCGAGATGCAATAACCGACACTTGCGTACAACACGCGAGTTGCATATAAGAAGAGTCACGTACATGACTTGACATATTAAAAGGTAAAAATAACCAGCTGGATGGATGATAAATGTAATTCTTAATAATCCCATATATAGTGTTTTGGGCAACCCTCAATCCATAAATGTCCTTTTGTGTGCCAACATAGCGAATGTCGGCACTTAGATGGAGAGGTGCCATTCAGGTGGATAACAGATGCCCCCTAATGTGTGAGGTCAGAGGGAAACGGTGGCCGAAATACATTATAATCTTAATCTTTGGAGAACTTAGAAATCCAATGGAGTAGAAAGAGTACCTGAAACAAATACATAGTAATGTCATATACAAAGTTACATCTGAGGATGCTATGTTCAATTTACTGGAACACTAGCTCCGTTACAATATTTGAGTACATCATATGATATGGGTATGAAACCACGTATATTAGAAAGGTGGATCGAAGCCACAATATACAATAATGATGAGTCTTCAAAGATCTGGAAGCTGTGTATAAGAATAGAACATAATCTTGCGTAACTTAGTCCATAGCTAAGGAACTAAGGTCTTCATAAATAATCCCAAAGAACCAGTACAATCCAAGCCATGTGAATAAGGGTAAGATGAAAGCGAACATGGAAAGCATTCAACAGTTTGTCAATCAATAAGTGATAATCGACAACTGAAGCAAAGGAATCCACCAATGATAAAAGTGAATCCTGAGGTACGATCATCAAAACTCTAGGTCTTCGTCATCAGGAAGTACTGAAACAGAACCATGCTGTGATAAGGAAGGCAATAGATCCTCCAACGGATCACAAGAGTGACTAGGAACTGGGAAAAAGAAGGGAGACACAATAGATAACAGATATAACAATGATGGGATCAGGCTATAGATCAGACATTGGGTAAAGTCCATGAACAATGAGCACAACACAGAGATGACCCCATGCAACGTTTAACTTATAGATAGAACAACTATACCTATCTGTCATGTAAGAGGCATGATCAGATTCCCCAGGTATAACGGACAAGAGGAGGAGTAAGAAACTAAAGGTAATAGCTGAACGGAAAAGTAATCACTGAAACATGGATATCGAAAAAAACAAAGAGTGCCATGTTCAAGGAGGACATGCTACCATTACTGAAAACAAGAGAAAACTTCTTTTTTACCTTCCCTATTAAATTTTAACGAGTCGAGGAAATTTAACTCGGATCTCTCTTCATTTTTAAAAAAGCTTGAAGAGACGTAAAATAATGCTTGATAATGTCACTGATTCGTGGATTTAACGAGCCCAAACTAGTACATGCTCGATGGTGTTTTCATAGTTTAGAGATTCTAAAAACTCCAAAGAAGACTCCAGGGGGGTGCTTTTTCATACAATTTAGTCTCCTGAGGCTGAAAAAGTATAAAACAAACCAAAGAAGAACTCTCTTAACTTCTGAACAAGAAAAGGCACACCTTTTTCGTACTTAGTCAAGAAGGTCCGAAAAAGGTTAAATTACCACCTACCCAATGCTCCTTCAAAAGAAACATATAGGCTGAGTTTTATGAGTGTGAAGGAAGGAAAGATCAGTCGAAAAAATCCATTTGATTATGAGAAATGGGGCTTACAATAAAAAAATCGATGCTTTGTTCTTTAGGGTTTAACGAGCATGACAAAGACATAATGTACACTCGAAATATTTTTCATGTTTTGGTCTAGAGGATGAAAAAGAGAAAACTAAGCTCATACCAGGGGTTCCTTTTCCGTAAGTTTAGTCCCTCAGGTCCGGAAAAGAGCTAAACCTATTCCTGAGAAAACTCTTCTCAATTCCAAAGAAAAGAGAGTGTTCCTTTCTCGTATTATTCCACATGGTCCGAGAAAGAGATAACCTACCACCAATGCGGATTCCCATTCACATATTCTTAACGAGCCTAAATGGACAAGTTTACTCGCCAGTCAAGTCTATTTTGAGGTGTCAGACCTGGGCCTAAAGAAACTCAAAATATTTCCCGTGAAGTTTTAACGAGTCCGAAAAAGTCAACTCGTGGCCTCCTTACTGTTTTTAATGAGCTCGAAGGAGAGCAAAAAGAATGCTCTAAATGTGAGGAGACGAGTGTCATAGGCAGGCGAAACTAGTTCCAAGAACAAGGAACAAAAATATGCATAATGTAAGGAAAGCGGGCAACATAAGGACACTCAGGGAACGTCTCCTCAAGGTAAAGGGTTTCAAGTTGCAAAGGCAAAATGATACAAGGCTTAGCGATGATGAGAACAAAGATGAGGGATTATACAATGAGCTAAAAGTGTGGAAGCCGTCATTAGGCTCAAAATCACGAGTAGGATACATGTAAATGCAATTACAACTTGAAGCACAAGGTGAGGCCAGTAAATAGTTGTGAATCCAACTAAGAATCCTGTCTCCAAGAAACAACAACATCAGGATCATATTCAAAAGAAAAGATCCGATGCAGGTCACTTTGGCAGAAACACATGTGACTTTGCTATCTTCTATAAAAGGTAAAGTCAAGGCAGAATCAACCGAAGAAGATTCTATAGAACCAAGGATTGAGGGTTTATAATCAGTAAGATCAACCTTAGAAGGAGAGAAAAAATCAGCATGGGAGGTAGAGTCTACAGGATCAAAATCAATATCACGGGAGTTGAAAAATTCATAGGAAAAATCAAACTCATGAGGATCACTGACTTGCTATTCATAGGAAGAGTCAAAAGACTCAACCAGACCAACATAAGAAGAAAGGTCATGCTTACTAGGCAAATCAGGGTTAGAATTAGTCACAACTGAACCAACATCCAAGAGAACATCAGACTATATCAAAGACTCTAGGAAGACTTCATCCGAAGGAAGGAGATCATCCAATATAGGACAAATGTCTAAACTTTCGAATGGATCGACAGAGTGAAGAGCAGGCTCCATAGTCTGTATAGGATGAGTCACCTGGTCAACTACTGGGACCAAGTCCCGAGAAGGTAAGCATGAAAACAAAGGATTCTTCTCAGTAGAAATTGAACACAAAGAACAAGAGGCCACATAGCTCACCTGTGGCGGGGTAGTGTCTACAGAAACACTGGGAACCAATAAAGGAAAGACCTAGTCTCTAGTTGAGTCAGGAGAGGGATACGGAAAATCCAACTGATCTATAGTGACAATTTCTTTGACATAATTAAAGTACATCACATGAAAGAATGTTGACACCATAGCTTCCATGGCATAGACATAATCATGTCCAAGGAGCATATTGAAGTCCAAGGGGTCTTCTATCACCATGAAGTCAACTAAGACGGTCTTCCCACCCAAAGTAACACGTGTTTGAGAAAGAATTCTGAAGGCTATACAAGTTCTTCTATAAAACTCCAGTAACTGACTAGCAATCGACACAAGGTTGGGAGATCCCATGCCTCGCTAAGCACGAGCAGACAAGATACTAACTGAGGCTCCTTCATCAACAATGGAATGAGAAATTGTGTATGATTCGACTTTGACCTTTATCTGGAAAGGTGAATTAGAAGGAAGGAACGGCTCAACTAGGCTACCCCAATCAAAGGAAACAATCTGAGAGCTTTGTGGGGGTTGATTCGAAGCAAGTTTAGTGCCCCCTTGTTCAGTAAGTTCTGAACTGGCAGTGAAGAAAATTTTACTAGTAGACACTTCAATCTCCAAAGGAAGAATGGGATTGATTGACAATGGAATCGATTCAACCGCTTCGTGAAAGTCACTCTTTAAAGGGAGAGTGGGATTGACCAAAGATGACATTGGTTCAATCACATCAGGATCACTCTCCAAAAGAAGAGTGCGATCGACCAAATCAGAGATTGGTTCGACCACTTGATTAACCAAAGGTTGAGAAGGTTGTTGAGAAACTATAGGTTGTTCAGGAGAAGGAAATTCTTGAGTCTCGAACCACACTCTTCGCACCTCTGTGATAGCAGGGCACTGGTGAGTAAGATGATCTCCCTCACATAGCTTACAAGGGAACTTAAGTTTTCACTTTGAATGACCAGTTTTCTCAACGGTGTCAACATGACTAGCAGTGGATGACTGTTTGCTCTCAACATTACCTACAGAGGATGAGAGTTTTCCCCCAGCATGAACAACAGAGGCCGAGTGACTTGGTCCAACCTGACTAAGAGAGGTTGGTTGTTGAAAAGCTTTAGAATTTTCAAAAACGGGATGACCATGAAACCAAAATCTTCACACTTCCATGATAAAATGGAATTTATAAGTAAGGTGGTCTCCCTTACAAAGCTTACAAGGAAACTTGGGCTTGTGTTTTGAATGGGTATTCTTTTCAACAGTGTCAACATGACTTGCAGTGGCTGATGGATTGTCTTCAGCATGAACCGAAAAGGATGAGAGATTTCCCCCAGCATGAATTGCAGATGTTGAGAGATTTCCCTCACCATGACTTGCAGAGGCTGAGAGACTGGGTCCAACATGACTTGTAGAGGTTGGACGGGCACCACCAACATGAACAAAAGAGGCTGAGTGGTTAGGATCAACATGCTTTGCAGCAGTTGAGTGTGTGCTCCCAGCATGAACAACAAAGGCTAGGTGGATCGATCCAATATGACTTACAGAGGTTGGATGGGGAGGTTCAACTTGAACAACAGAGGTTGAAAGGGTTCCCTCAGCATGAACTACAGAGGTTGAGTGAATGGATCCGACATGACCTGGAAAGGTAGGAAGGATCCCACCAGCATGAACCACAGAGGCTGGATGGTGAAGATCAACTTGAATTGTAGAGGTTCAGTGCTTAGATCCAACATGACCTACAGAGGTTGGACGGGTGCCCCCAGCATGAACCACAAAGGCTGGGTGGTGAAGATCAACTTGACTTGCAGAGGTTGAGTGCTTAGATCCAACATGACCTACAGAGGTTGGATGGGTGCCCCCAGCATGATCCATAGAGACTGGGTGGTGAATATCAACTTGAATTAGAGAGGTCGGATGGCTGCCCCCTTGCTTATGTGCCTTCTTCCTATTTCTCCTTCTTTTACTCCTTTTAGACTGTCGGTTACTAGTATCAGTACTTTCACTGCATGAGGTAGAAAGAGGAGGAGAATCAACTACAGGTGAAGGGGAAGCATTGTTTTGATTCCCTTGATATAAGGATCTTACTTGAGAAGCATCAGGAGCATTCAGGATGGTTGGAGTGGAAAACAACCACACCGGTAGCCGTAGGGTGAATCCAGGAAGATTCAGGGTGGCCATCAAGGGAACACCAACATTCCCCATGAGAGGAATAGTACAAGGAGTTCCCAACATGGGGATCTCTTGGTTTGTGTTCAAAGGGGTGTTAGCCATAGTTTCAAACAATAAGATAGAGTCTGAGGTCAACAAGAAACCAAAAGTACCAAGCATACACCTGAAGGCACACTAAGTACAGACAAACCACATAGCACTCACTAAAAATTCCTAAAGCCAAACAGACAAATAGGTATAAGATACGCTTTCCAAAAGAAATATGAGAGACAGTTACTTGGTGTCCCTGTAGATGTTCTTAGGCACAAGCGGAGGAATCACCCACTTCCCTCCCACATATTCTACCGGGGTTACCTTCCAAGTTCGTCCAAGGTCAACCAGAAATAGCCTTCCGGTGTACCTGTGTATGAACCCTAGATGTCAAAGAGACTAAAGGCTACCTTAACTATATTGACAGTCTGGGGGGACAGTCGCAAGCCTGATTCATACGCATGGGCAGGGTAGCTGAGCCCGAAACCCTATCTAAGATAGAATCCCCAGATGCGTAAAAATCTTGTTTTACGCTTTGACAAGGAATCAGAGGGTTATCTCCTCAGTCCAAGTCTCCACACGGCCTCATGCTTAAATCTAATTTGAGAGGATCTTCCCAGATACAGTCAACACAGAAAAGGGTTTACCTAGTGATTGGCCAACTATGTCTGAGATTTAAATACTTTTGGAGAGTTAAAACTCCCTAATCGACAAGTCTAGCCTGAGCTAGTTGGTGTATGACCCTATAAAATAAAACTTACTAATAATTTTTAAATTATATCATTTATTTTAAGGGTTGTTTTTAGTCAGAGGGTAAATGGCATGAAACTTATGTGGTGTTTCCACTCAAAGTTGAAACAAAATGACTAATCAAAGAGAAATGAAATGCAAAAAGCAAAAATTATTCTCTTTATTTTTCAAACAAAAAAATTGAAAGCCACAAAAGAACAAATTCTTTTATTTTTTATTTTTTCAAAAACAATGATATGCCATGCAATCTAGACTAAAAAACTAATCTACATGCATATAAAGCAAACATGTGTTTTTGTCTTGTTCTTTATAAATGCAAAAGAAAAAATCATCCTATCAACTAATGCAAGCAAGTACTATAAGCAAAGCAAATAGACAACTACTATACACCCCACAAACAAACCCTAGGTTTCCCTAAAGTTAGATATCAACCTCTCTTGAAAAGAAGGCTTACAAAGGTAAACAAGCCAACAACTTTGGAATGAAGAGACTGAGCAATAAGAATGGCATAAACAAAGGTCAAGAAGTCCCAATTATCAATCTAAACCTACAAACAAAGGCTGCTCAGTACCTTGTCCAACAAGGTCAAGCCAAAGAAGGAGGTAGGGGGGGGAAGCAGCAAAAACAAGTATACATTCTTTTTAATTTTATTTTATAAATGCAAAAGAAAAACTACCTACAAAGCAAAGTATGGAGATAAGAAGAACAAATAAAAAGGAACTTTGCTATACAACCACCAAACAAACTCTAGAATGCCCTAAATTCAGTAAAAAACCTACTTGGAAAGAAGGCTTGCATAAAAGACAAGTCAACTATTTTGGCATGGTGAAGTTAACCAACAAAAGAAGAAGGAAACCAACACCAAAAAGCTTCTAAAATCAAACAAAGATCACTAATAGAGGCTGACCAAAAAAATAAGCCAAGAACCATAGCAAGAAAAGGAGGTGGGGGAAAGAGAAAAGAACGAACCCTAATGCTATAAAATGCTCAAACTCTACCATGCACCTAAAATGCACTACACTTGAGCATACTTGGATCTAATCAACTGTATAAAAAAAAATAAAATGAAGTAAACAGGTCAAAAGAACCAAGAATCAACCAACAAAGGAAGACTTAGAACCTTAGCTTCGGTGCACACAATGACAAAATATCACTGTAAACTCATAAAGGTGAGTGACAAACTAACCACTATCAAAAGATAGACTAGAAAAATGATCCCCAAGACCCTGATCACTGATCCGGACAGAGACACTTCAACCTATAACCCAATAGGCCAAGCTACTTCAGCATGCAAACAAAAGACAATCCAAACAAAAGAAACCCAAGGGCTTTACGAAAAAAGCACAAAGTGTGGTCACCTAAGGTCTTCAGACAAACAACACAATATTCATAAAGAAAGCCAACAAAAAAACATGAATTACACAAAGAGAGGGACAAGCAAACCCAATCCTAAAAAATCCCTATTTCCAGGCTTGTACGCGACTGTGTATAAGGGAAACTTGCGTATTGTACATGACTTTCGAAGAGAGCAACCCACATATGCAGACCTCTATACCCGACTGTACAGAAGAGAAACTCACGTATAGCTACAAAAAATTTCTCAAAAAATAAGAAAAATCCACAAGACTTTGAAACACTGTGATAAGTATGAACCAGGATAAAAGATCACACACAAACTTCAAAGGAAAGACTGGTCGGGGGTGACAAAAACAACCTACAGTAGTTTGGGCTCCCCAGCGCAGTCACCAATTCTGTTGTATAGGAATAAACACCTTATAGACGAAGGTCTGGGGTTACCAACATACTCATGAAACTTGTAGGCAATCAACTCTAGAGTGCAGTAAAGGAAATAGGAGGATATAAAAGACTCACCCGATACACGATGGTTGATCCTAGCTTGTCCTCTTCCACTCTGCTTCTCCTCCAAATCCTTCAAGGATGCTTCTCCTTCACCTGTCAAAAATAAATCCTCCAAATACAAGATGATACATATATATAAACAGGTTAGATAAATCACATACATAGTGCTGAAACATAAATATTTATAAAACCACAATATAGGAGAGACAGTCAAGACACATATGGAAGAAGGATTCTCTTTATTAACAATAATGAAAGAGTTCATATTACAACCCAATGCCTGAGACAAGGAATCCTCTGCAACCAAAGGATTCTGAGTTCCACTTCTCCAAAGACTTATGTATAAACTCCACCAGCATAACTTTTCTCTCCAAGTGTATGTGATTAACACCCTCCCCAAGGCCTGTATTTATACTTGGTGAAATAAGGCAGTTTTGAAGGTTGAGGAGGTTGAGGCAGTTAAGGTGATTAAATTTAAGTGCTTAACTAATCTCAAGTAATCGTGATATTTTATTTTAAATGCCAAAGGAAGGTGTACGCGGGTATCAATACTAGCAACTCGCATATGACACACGAGTTTCTCTAAGGGTAACCCACATACAAATCTGTACGTGAGATGCAATAACCGACACTCGCGTACAACACGCGAGTTGGATATAAGAAGAGTTGCGTACAAGACTTGACATATTAAAAGGTAAAAATAACCAGCTGGATGGATGATAAATGTAATTCTTAATAAGCCCATCTATAGTGTTTTGGGCAACCCTCAATCCATAAATGTACTTTTGTGTGCCAACATAGTGAATGTCAACACTCGAACGGAGAGGTGCCATTCAAGTGGATAATAGATGCCCCCTAATGTGTGAGGTCAGAGGGAAACAGTGGCCGAAATACATTATAATCTTAATCTTTGGAGAACTCAAAAATCCAATGGAGCAGAGAGAGTACCTGAAACAAATACATAGTAATGTCATATACAAAGTTACATCTGAAGATGCTATGTTCAATTTACTGGAACACTAGCTCCTTTACAATATTTGAGTACATCATATGATATGGGTATGAAACCACGTATATTACAAAGGTGGATCGAAGCCACCATATACAATAACGATGAGTCTTCAAAGATCTGGAAGCTGTGTATAAGAATAGAACATAATCTTGCGCAACTTAGTCCACAGCTGAGGAACTAAGGTGTTCATAAATAATCCCAAAGAACCAGTACAATCCAAGCCATGTGAATAAGGGTAAGTTGAAGTGGAACATGGAAAGGATTCAATAGTTTGTCAATCAATAAGTGATAATCGACAACTGAAGCAAAGGAATCCACCAATGATAAAAGTGAATCCTGAGGTACGATCATCAAAACTATAGGTCTTCGTCATCAGGAAGTACTGAAATAGAACCATGCTGTGATAAGGAAGGCAATAGATCCTCCAACGGATCACAAGAGTGACTAGGAACTGGGCAAAAGAAGGGAGACACAATAGATAACAGATATAACAATGATGGGATCAGGCTATAGATCAGACATTGGGTAAAGTCCTTGAACAATGAGCACAACATCGAGATGACCTAATGCAGCATTTAGCTTATAGATAGAACAACTAGACCTATCTGTCATGTAGGAGACATGATCAGATTCCCCAGTTATAACGGACAAGAGGAGGAGTAAGAAACTAAAGGTAATAGCTAAACGAAAAAGTAATCACTGAAACATGGATATCGGAAAAAACAAAGAGTGCCATGTTCAAGGAGGACATGCTGCCATTACTGAAAACAAGAGAAAAATTCTTTCTTACCTTCCCTGTCAAATTTTAATGAGTGCAGGAAAGTTAACTCAGATCCCTCTTCATTTTTAAACAAGCTTGAAGAGACGAGAAAATAATGCTTGATAATGTCCCTGATTCGTGGATTTAACGAGCCCAAACTAGTACATGCTCGACGTTGTTTTCATAGTTTAGAGAGTCTGAAAACTCCAAAGAAGACTCCAGGGGGGTGATTTTTCATACAATTTACTCTCCTAAGGCTGAAAAAGTATAAAACATACCAAAGAAGAAATCTCTTAACTTCTGAAGAAGAAAAGGTGCACCTTTTTCGTACTTAGTCAGGAAGGTCCGAAAAAGGTTAAATTACCACCTACCGAATGCTCCTTCAAAAGCATCATATAGCCTGAGTTTTACGAGTGTGAAGGAAGGAAAGATCAATCAAAAAGATCCATTTGATTATGAGAAACGAGGCTTACAACAATAAACTCGATGCTTTGTTCTTTAGGGTTTAACGAGCATGACAAAGACATAATGTACACTCGAAATATTTTTCATGTTTTGGTCCTGTTGAGGCTTGGAAATTCTCAAGCGACAACAGTAAGGGATTCTCCCCAATCAATGTTCCCAACTAGCCCGTTGACTATTTGGTATAGGGAATCCATCCGGTTTACGGTCCGGCTACTGTAGGTCAAGTAACAAAACAGAGGTTTCACCGGTTACGGCCTGGTCCACCGATTTTTTGTATTTTTTACTTAATGTAGGAGATGCATATACCTAATTAACCATGCAGGGTGATGAGGATGCAAGGAGCAGCCACAATGGGATGTGCAGGTTCTTACCTCACGTCTTAGGCTCACATGCATCTATATCACCTATGCAGTAATGAAATGAACTAACTATATATCTATCTACCTATCCCTGGGGAGCCAAAATATGATTTATTTATGAGTAATGTGAATTATTCATGCGTTATAAACAGAAATTACAGGTAGCTGATATTCTTATCTACAACACATGAAATATTAAATATATTTCAACAATCAGATAGCCAACTATTTCATAAGCAGCATACATTACTCATGGTGAAAATCTTCATAAAATAAACCGGAGAACATTCATATAGGAACATAGGTTCAAAGAGTTAGAACGGTCTCACAGTTAATGGATACAAAGTTGAAAACGAAATAGTTCCTCTTCAAGAAATCCATAGCACACATTTGAATATTCCACAAAGCTTGAATCTCCAACAGACAAACTGTAATTATCTATCGCAAAAGGAAATAGTTCTTCTGACAATATGTCTTCATCAATATAACTGGGAAAAATTCCCTGTTCCCTTCTAAGATTTCTATCTTTATACAAAAGGGTGAGACTGTTGGGCTACCCAAAGTGACCTTTGGGCTTCCCAACCCCTCGTTTCCCAACGTTTTTCTTTTCTTAAATGTTTTACAAAAAATAGTTACAAATTACAAAATGACCGATCCTTCATGAGGAGGGTCCCACTTGAGCATCTAGAAACTTCTTCCATGACGCGGCATCAGAGGCAATGCCCTCAAATGCGCAGGGTTCCAAAAATTGAATGTTGATTTTTAATTTTTCAGCCTGTTTCTTTATGGCTTCCAATCTGGCTACGCTTAACCGAAGCTGATCTTCTAGGATTTGCACACTAACTGCTGAATGGCCTACTTTGCTTCTCAGAATCTGGTCATCAATGGCCTTATTGTGCTACATTCTTGCTTCTTCAACCTGATATTTCTTCTGTAAAAACTCCAAAAATGATTCATGGTCCAAGAAAGCCCCGAGCCTCTAATCAGCCTCTATTTGGTACCGGTTGTAGGTAATGAGAAGTCTTCTGAAAAACTTGATGCATAATCCCTTTGTCTTTTTCACTACCTTCTTGAAATATTCAGCAGTGTTGATGGCGAACTCTACCAGGTCATAATCCCGCTTAAGAGCCTGTTTATCTTTTGATGGCAGCTCTGCTAGAGTATCTTCGTTGCTTTCCATCCTTGCCATTCTTGCAGTGAGGACCTCGAGGACTTCCTGATATCTGTCCACAAAGTAAAATGTAGTTTCCAAGATCTCTTCCAATCGTCCATCGATCTGCAGCACTCTACATATTTCTTCTTCAACAGCAGTCTGTAGCTACAACATCTAGGCCTTTTGGGCCAAGACATGCTCTTTGAACGGCTGGAGGTTAACCTGTTGTTCTCTTGCTTCCTCCAGAGCAGTTGTTAGCGAGGAAATATGTTCCTGGTGTTCCTTCTTCAGTTCTTGGGTGTGCAGATCATTGGCCTCCAAGAGGATCTTTTGCTGCTCTTCTAGCTCCTCCACCTTTGCCAGTAACTGTTCCTTTTCAGTTCTTAACTCTTGCTATTCTTTCTGTACTCTTTCCAAAGACTCCTGTGTCATTTCCAGCACTTGTATTTCTCCTTGGAGGGTCTGTAATTTATCTCTTGAGGACTTCATTTCCCTTTGCATATATTCATATTTCCTCTTGAGCTTGTTGTTTTCTTCCCTCTCTTTCCTCAATGTATCTTTCAGCTGAGCAGAGGATTTCTTGGACTGCTCCAAGTCAGTTATTATCTTGCCTACATTATCATCTGAAGCTTGGATAAATGCAGACCCGACTCTTAGGGTAAATCTTGGATCTTGGTCTATTCCTAACATAACAGCCATATCCATTATCATTTTACCAGGTAGACCTTCTGCCTCAACCTTTCTCTCTGTTCTCTTTATTATTCTCTTTGTTGCCCTATCATAATAAATAGTGTTGAAATCGGGAATTTCTTCTCCCCTTTTCTACAAAAAAGGAACCAGCTTGAGAGTGGGGACCATGGGTGTGCTAGAAGCAGGTACTTGTGGGTCCTGAACCTCAGGGTTCTCAACATCCTGGGTCTACCCCCCAGCTATGTCAGAAGCTGACTGTTCTGTCTTAGTCTGTGTCAGCTTCACCCTCTCTGCCTCCTGCTTTTGTAGCTCCTCATCGAGCTTTCTTTTCGCTTCTTCAGCTACTTTTCTAGCTGCTTCTTCTACATCTTTAGCTGCTTCCTGGGATTTCTCGGCTGCTTCTTAGGCAGCTTTTCTTTTCCCTTCCTCTTCACTGTGAAACCACTCTGCAGCTTCCTGTGCCAATCTCTGGGTTTCTTCATTTCTCCTTTTGGCTTCTTCCTTTTCCTTTTCCTTCTCATCCCCCTTTCCACCTTTGGTGGTGATTTTCTTCGTGAATATTATCCTCAGTGTTGTCATGTTCGGGACATTTCGAAAGACAGATTCTTCCCTATCAAAATGGTGAGTATACTCGAAATGCACATTGTTTTCTTTACAATGATCAGCCACTTTACTGTGGGAGTCATTTCTGTGATAGGGCATCTCTCCAAAATGGAACCTCTTCAGCTCCTCTATTAATTCACCATCTTGTTTCACCTTAGTGAACCTGTAGCTTCCAAGTCTGAAGGGCAAGGGAGGATAAGCAGTCTTCTTGTGTTCGAACAGGAAGATGCCTATTCCATCCAGGAACACTTGTCTGACTTCCTCCTTATGGACAATGCAATCAGTTTCATAGTTTGGCAGTAGGGAAGGTGCTCTCGAGCCTGCAAAAATTCTAAATTACATGCCATGTTCGGTCAAATAGTAGTCTGCGTAATCTTGTATCACTTGCATGGCCTCCTCCGACATACAATCACACTCTTTCCGGAAAATGAGTGTGTATAGTGGCATAATGAAGTGCTCAAAGACTTCTCTATAATGGCTGTGGTACTGGTGTTCCCATAGTGGTCTATAAGTAGCATAGACAGCCATTCTTTCCCTGTCCCAGATGCACCTGAGACCAGGGAAAGGTTGGTTGCATAGTATACAGTCTATGAGTATTGAGCTCATATAAAATTCAGACCTTTTCTGGGACTCTCCTTCCAAGACTGAGGCCAAGCAAGAAGAAAGAATGCTTGATACAAGGCTGGCCCAATTGAATACTTTCCCTTGTGTTTCCACATGAAAAATGATGGGTATCCACTCTAGCTTGAAGAATCTTCCATGGGCTCTCCCAAAGACCCTATTAAGAATCAGAGCTATAAATCTGTAGGGAGCCCTCAAGCTCGTTGTATCATACTCACCCATGGGTCTGTGTCGGTAATGTTTTCCCTGCAACAGCATCCTCTTCAGTGTCTCTACCAGGTCCATTCTAATGCTACTCAGCCAGTCATCAGATAGGAATACTTGGGCTTCTGGCAGGTGATAAGCCAATGCCACATATCTAGGGCTAAATGCAGCATAGCCTTGTCTCTCAACATTTTCTAGAATCATTGTGGTTACATCTGCTCGGGGTAGAATCCAGCCAATTACCTCGGAGCATGGGAACATCTCTAGCCTAGTGGTGACCTTCATAAGGGAAGATATTTCAATGTTTGCATATATGGACTCTTCTTCTAAGCCAATGTCAGAAACTTCTCTTCAGGTAATCAGTCTATATATTTCCCCCCACTGGTATTCAGGTTCTATTCCAGAAATGCATTTAGTGTCTTCATATACGTATTCTTTCTTGGTGACCACTTCTACCTCTGGCTCTTATTCGACCGCAGGGGCCTTCTTCTTTTATCTTTTTGACATTGTGAGCTCGAATTCTTCTTGCCATATATAACATTGTAACATTAAGCAATTCCAGTTGCAGACACTTTTACTTCTTTTATGTGTATCATGACAGCAATTAGTTAATGAAGCTAACATATGTGTATGACCTTTCTAACAGAGCAATCAAAACATAATGCACATTGTTTAGTGAATTAGTCTATGTCTAGCATGATTGAAAAGAGTTATATGCAGTAAGATTATGCAAGCTACCACTGTTTTCAAAAACCAAACATTTCTCACAATGCAATCGGATGGAAAAACATTTATATTAGTGCGAAGACAACCCCTGCTCTCTGCGGGTGCCATTATCAAAACACTGCGTGGGACAGATAGGGGAAAACTACACAAGCCCTTAAATGAAGCTTTTAACAACACAACTACACTTGCGGTTTCTGAATGCCGCGACGTATCCCCTCCACAGGTTAGGGTTTACAAATAACTATGCACGGAACAGTGCGGCTAAATGCTGGCTATTCAAGGATGTGGGTCTCTAGGGTGCGTTTGATCAAAGACAAACCCCTAGTGCAACTATGGTGAAGAATTATGCGTCGCGGTACACCCTTTCCCCGGCTCGGGTTCGAAGCTGAGCAAGAATTGGGTAAAAGGGAAACCATCAAATGCTACAGAAAACCACAAAACCCTCCCCCTGCAAACCTATCATTTCACACAGGGTGGCTTGGCGCAGATGGCGTAACGGCCATCTACACCAAACCCCCATCCCCTATGCGCGAGGCTGCAAATGAAAGCCATGGGAAAAATACTGCTTCAGGGTTAAAATGCCCCATCCCATGGTTAAAGGATAAACTTCCACCTTTATAGGTGTCTAATTTAACGGGACGAGGGAGATGACCGAGGAAGCAAACCATCATAGAAAACCACCAACAGTTCAAACGGAAAGGGAAAAAATGAAGAGCCTACCTGGCAATACGGCGATTATGGTGGGTCGACGACGGTCAGGATTCCACAATTGCCACTTGGATGCAAGTACACCGACCGAGGGGTCCTTCGCAGCTCGTGAGAATGACATGCACAACAATGACAACGCTCAACAGTCAAGAATAACAATAAAAAATATAACCCCTCGACCTGTATATATAGTCAACACCACGGGCATGAAACACATCGGATGTCGAAGAATTTTCTAATTGGAGGCTGAAAGCACTTGTCTATCCGCAACAGCAGACGGCCAAAGCGTAGATCTAGCTGCAGATACATGCATGGCGGGAAAACCTAGAAGATCAGATGTCGAAGAGTTTCTGAATCGGAGGCTGAAAGCTTATTTTTCTCTGCAACGGCGGAAAGCTGAACCAAAAATCCCTCCGCAACGGTGGGGATAACTGGGAGCAAAGCCTGAATCGGAAGATAACTATTGACATATCGGCAAGATTGGCACTTCCCTCATCTGCAACGGCAGAAACGTAAAACCTCCCACCATCCGCAATGAGACTTAAGTCAGAAGCAACAATACCTAATGGCTCGGAAAGTTTAGAGTTTTGGCAGCCGTAATGGTGGAAAAGAGAAGACTTCGGGCAAGCGACTAAAAGCTTACGTGTCGGCTGGTGGATCACTTTATACATTGGGTGTTAAACCTCTTTGGGAGCCGCAACGATGGAAGAAAATAATCAGAAATACTTCCGATGCAAAACCAAAAGGAATCCAACGTGAAAACAAAGAAATCGGAAAAATAATCGAAGTCAAACCGAAAATCTGTCCGCAATGGCAGAAGAAGAAGTGATAATGGTTCCGATACAAAGCCAAACCCCAGCCGATTTCACCAACTGAATCGGTAGAAAAGTCGAAGTTAAAACCAAACATCCATCTGCAACGACGGAGAAAAACATGACCAAAACCTTCCGACATAAACCCAAAAATCAGCCGACGGATCGGAAGACGAAAACACAGACTCACCCGCAACGGTGGAAGATGAAAATAAAGACTCACCTGCAACGATGGAAGATCAAAAAAAAATACCTTCCGATCCAAACCAGCTTCAAAACGAAATTAAAGGAAAATGATGAAGGTTTGATCAATCATTGAAATTCTTAATCATTTTAGAAAATTGGAAAATAGCTGTCGATCAATCCAAGCATAAGCAAGTCTTTCTGAAACGTTCTCAAACCAAATCCAGGAAGATGATCAAACTAATTTAGGAAAAAGGAGGGTCCTAAAATTTTTGGAATTTTGGGAAAATTGTTGCAACTGCAACAGGTCCAGAGCATGAAAAAGAGAAAACTACGCTCATACCGGGGGTTCCTTTTCCGTAAGTTTAGTCCCTCAGGTCCAGAAAAGAGATAAACCTATGCCTGAGAAAAATCTTCTCAATTCCAAAGAAAAGAGAGTTTTCCTTTCTCGTATTATTCCACATGGTCCGAGAAAGAGATAACCTACCACCAATGTGGATTCCCATTCACATATTCTTAACGAGCCTGAATGGACAAGTTTACTTGGCATTCAAGTCTATTTTGAGGAGTCAGACCTGGGCCTAAAGAAACTCCAAATATTTCTCGTGAAGTTTTAACGAGTCCGAAAAAGTCAACTCGTGGCCTCCTTACTATTTTTAATGAGCTTGAAGGAGAGCAAAAAGAATGCTCTAAATGTAAGGAGACGAGTGTCATAGGCAGGCGAAACTAGTTCCAAGCACAAGGAACAAAACTATGCATAATGCAAGGAAAGCGAGCAAGATAAGGACACTCAGGGAACGTCTAATCAAGGTAAAGGGTGTCAAGTTGCAAAGGCAAAATGATACAAGGCTTAGCGACGATGAGAACAAAGATGAGGGCTTATACAACGAGCTAAAAGCATGGAAGTCGGCATCAGGCTCAAAAGCGTGAGCAGGATACATGTAAATGCAATTACAACTTGAAGCACAAGGCGAGGCTAGTAAACAGTTGTGAATCCAACTAAGAATCCTATCTCCAAGAAACAACAACATCAGGATTATATTCAAAAGAAAAGATCCGATGCAGGTCACTTTGGTAGAAACACATGTGACTTTGCTATATTCTATAAAAGGTAAAGTCAAGGCAGAATCAACCGAATAAGATTCTATAAAACCAAGGATTGAGGGTTTATAATCAGTAAGATCAACCTCAGAAGGAGAGAAAAAATCAACATGGGAGGTATAGTCTGCAAGAACAAACTCAATATCATGGGAGTTGAAAAATTCATAGGAAAAATCAAACTCATCAGGATCACTGACTTGCTGTTCAAAGGAAGAGTCATAAGACTCAACAAGACCAACATAAGAACAAAGGTCATGCTTACTAGGAAAATCAGGGTTAGACTTAGTCACAACTGAACCAACATCAAAGAGAATATCAGACTGTATCAAAGACTCTAGGAAGACTTCATCTGAAGGAAGGAGATAATCCAAGATAGGACACATGTCTAAACATTTGAATGGATCGACAGAGTGAAGAGCAGGCTCCACAGTCTGTATAGGATGACTCACTTGGTCAACTGCTGGGACCAAGTCCTGAGAAGGTAAGCATGAAAAAAAAGGCTGCTTCTCAGTAGAAATTGAACACAAAGAACAAGAGGCCACATAGCTCACCTGTGGCGGGGTAGTATCTACAGAAACACTGGGAACCAATAAAGGAAAGACCTGGTCTCTAGTTGAGTCAGGAGAGGGATCAAGAAAATGCAACTGATCTATAGTGATAATTTCTTTGCTATAATTAAATTACATCACATGAAAGAATGTTGACACCATAGCTTGCATGGCATAGACATAATCACGTCCAAGGAGCATATTGAAGTCCAAGGGGTCTTCTATCACCATGAAGTCAACTAAGACGGTCTTCCCACCCAAAGTAACAAGTGTTTGAGCTAGAATTACCAAGGCTATACAAGTTCTTCTATAAAATGCCAGTAACTTACTAGCAGTCAGCACAAGGCTGGGAGATCCCATGCCTCGCCAAGCATGAGCAGACAATATACTAACTTAGGCTCCTTCATCAACAATACAATGAGCAATCATGTATGATTTGACTTTGACTTTTATCTGGAAAGGTGCTTTAGAGGGAAGGCGCGGCTCAACTAAGCTATCCCAATAAAAGGAAGCAATCCGAGAGCTTGGTGGTGGTTGATTCGAAGCGAGTTCTATGCCCCCTTGTTCAGTAAGTTCTGAACTGGTAGAGAAGAAAATGTGACTAGTAGACACTTCACTGTCCAAAGGAAGAGTGGAATTGATCGACAATGGAATCGATTTAACCGCTTCATGAAAGTCACTCTCTGAAGGGAGAGTGGGATTGACCAAAGATGAAATTGGTTCAATCACATCAAGATCACTCTCCAAAAGAAGAGTGGGATCGACCAAATCAGAGATTGGTTTGACTACTTGATCAACCAAAGGTTGAGAAGGTTTTTGAGAAACTATAGGTTGTTCAGGAGAAGGAAATTCTTGAGTATCAAACCACACTCTTTGCACCTCTACGATAGTAGGGCACTGGTGAGTAAGATGATCTCCCTCGCATAGCTTACAAGGGAACTTAAGTTTGCACTTCGAACGACCATTTTTCTCAACGGTGTCAACATGAATAGCAGTGGATGACTGTTTTCTCTCAACATGACCTGCAGAGGATGAGAGTTTTCCCCCAGCATGAACAACAGAGGCCGGGTGACTGGGTCCAACCTAACTAAGAGAGGTTGGTTGTTGAAAATATTTAGAATGTTCAAAAATGGGATGACCATGAAACCAAACTCTTCACACCTCCACGATAGAAGGGAATTTATAAGTAAGGTGGTCTCCCTCACAAAGCTTACAAGGAAACTTGGGCTTGTCTTTTGAATGGGTATTCTTTTCAACAGTGTCAACATGACTTGAAGTGGCTGACAGATTGTATTCAGTATGAACCACAGAGGCTGAGAGACTGCCCCTAGTATGACTTGCATAGGTTGAGAGACTGCCCTCAGCATGACTTGCAGAGGCTGAGAGACTGGGTCCAACATGACTTGTAGAGGTTGGACCGGCACCACCAACATGAACAACAGAGGCTGAGTGGTTAGGATCAACATGCTTTGCAACAGTTGAGAGTGTGCTCCCAGCATGAACAACAAAGGTTAGGTGGATCGATCCAACATGACTTATAGAGGTTGGATGGGGAGGTTCAACTTGAACAACAGAGGTTGAAATGGTGCCCTCAGCATGAACTATAGAGGCTGAGTGACTGGATCCGACATGACCTGGAAAGGTAGGAAGGATCCCACCAGCATGAACCATAGAGGCTCAATGGTGAAGATCAACTTGAATTGCAGAGGTTGAGTGCTTAGATCCAACATGACCTACAGAGGTTGGATGGCTACCCCCAGCTTGAACCACAGAGGCTAGGTGGTAAAGATCAACTTGACTTGCAAAGGTTGAGTGCTTAGATCCCACATGACCTACACAGGTTGGATGGGTGCCCCCAGCATGAACCACAGAGGCTAGGTGGTGAATATCGACTTGACTTAGAGAGGTTGTATGGGTGCCCCCTTGCTTATGTGCGTTCTTCCTATTCCTCCTTCTTTTACTCCTTTTAGACTGCCGATTACTAGTATCACTACTTTCACCGCATGCAGTAGAAGGAGGAGGAGAATCAACTACAGGTGAAGGGGAGGAAATGTTTTGATGCCCTTGATATAAGAATCTTACTTGAGAAGCATCAGGAGAATTCAGGACAGTTGGAGTGGAAAACAACCACACCGGTAGCCCTAGGGTGAATCCAGGAAGATTCAGGGTGGCCATCAAGGGAACACCAACATTCCCCGTGAGAGGAATAGTAGAAGGAGTTCCCAGCATGGGGATCTCTTGGTTGGTGTTCAAAGGGGTTTCAGACATAGTTTCAAACAATAAGACAGAGTCTGAGGTCAACAAGAAGCCAAAATTACCAAGCATACACCTAAAGGCACACTAAGTACAGACAAACCACAGATCACTCACTAAAAATTCCTAAAGCCAAACAGACAAATAAGTATAAGATATGCTTTCCAAAAGAAAGTTGAGAGACAGTTACTTGGTGTCCCTATAGATGTTCTTAGGCACAAGCAGAGGAATCACCCACCTCCCTCCCACACCTTCTACCGGGGTTACCTTCCAAGTCTGTCCAAGGTCAACCAGAAATAGCCTTTCGGTGTACCTGTGTATGAACCCTAGATGTCAAAGAGACTAAAGGATACCTTAACTATATTGACAGTCTGGAGGGATAGTTACAAGCCTGATTCCTACGCATGGGCAGGGTAGCTGAGCCCGAAACCCTGTCTAAGATAGAATCCCCAGATGCGTAAAAATATTGGTTTACACTTTGACAAGGAATCAGAGGGTTATCTTCTCAGTCCAAGTCTCCATGCGGCCTCATTCTTAATTCCCGTTTGAGAGGAGCTTCCCAGATACAGTCAACACAGAAAAGGGTTTACCTAGTGATTGGCCAACTATGTCTGAGATTTAAATACTTGTGGAGAGTTAAAACTCCCTAATCCACATGTCTAGCATGAGATAGTTGGTGTATGACCCTAAAAAATAAAACTTACTAATAATTTTTAAATTATATCATTTATTTTAAGGGTTGTTTTCAGTCAGAGGGTAAATGGCATGAAACTTATGTGGTGTTTGCACTCAAAGTTGAAACAAAATGACTAAGAAAAGAGAAATGAAATACAAAAAGCAAAAAGTATTCTCTTTATTTTTCAAACAGAAAAATTGAAAGCCACAAAAGAACAAATTCTTTTATTTTTTATTTTTTCAAAAACAATGATATGCCATGCAATCTAGACTAAAAAACTAATCTACATGCATATAAAGAAAACATGTGTTTTTGTCTTTTTCTTTTTTAAATGCAAAATAAAAAATCATCCCATCAACTAATGCAAGCAAGTACTGTAAGAAAAGCAAATAGACAACTACTCTACACCGCACAAACAAACCCTAGGTTTCCCTAAAGTTAGATATCAACCTCTCTTGAAAAGAAGGCTTACAAAGGTAAACAAGCCAACAAATTTGGAATGAAGAAACTGAGAAATAATACTAGCATAAACAAAGGTCAAAAAGTCCCAATTATCAATCTAAACCTACAAACAAAGGCTTCTCAGTACCTTGTCCAACAAGGTCAAGCCAAAGAAGGAGGTAGGGGGGGGAAGCAGCAAAAAAAAGTATACGTTCTTTTTAATTTTCTTTTATAAATGCAAATAAAAATACCTACAAAGCAAAGTATGCAGATAAGAAGAACAAAGCAAAGGGAACTTTGCTAAACAACCACCAAAAGAACTCTAGAATTCCCTAAAGTCAGTAAAAACCCTACTTGGAAAGAAGGCTTGCATAAAAGACAAGTCAACTATTTTGGCATGGTGAAGTTAACCAACAAAAGAAGAAGGAAACCAACACCAACAAGCTTCTGAAATCAAACAAAGATCACTAATAGAGGCTGACCAAAAAAATAATCCAAGAACCATAGCAAGAAAAGGAGGTGGGGGGAAGAGCAAAGAACGAACCCTAATGCTATAAAATGCTCAAAATTTACCATGCAACTAAAATGCACTACGCTTGGGTATACTTGGATCTAATCAACTGTATAAAAAAGAAGAAGAAAAAACTGAAGTAAACAGGTCAAAAGAACCAAGAATCAACCAACAAAGGAAGACTGAGAACCCTAGCTTGGGTGCACACAATGACAAAACATCACTGTAAACTTATAAAGGTTAGTGACAAACCAACCACTATCAAAAGATAGACTGGAAAAACGATGCCCAAGACCCTAATCACTGATTCGGACAGAGACACTTCAACCTATAATCCAACAGGCCATGCTACTTCAGCATGCAAACAAAAGACAATCCAAACAAAAGAAACCCAAGGGATTTATGAAAAAAACACAAAGTGTGGTCACCTAAGGTCTTCAGACAAACAACACAGTATTCATAAAGAAATCCAACTAACAAACAAGAATTACACAAAGAGAGGGAGAAGCAAACCCAATCCTAAAAAGTCCCTATTTCCAGGCTTGTACGCGACTGTGTATAATGGAAACTCATGTATTGTACGCGACTGTCCAAGAGAGCAACCCGCGTACGTAGACCTATGTACACGACTGTGCAGAAGAGCAACTCATGTATAGCTACAAAATTTTTCTCAAAAAATAAGAAAAATGCACAAGACTTTCAAACACTATGATAAGTATGAACCAGGATAAAAGATCACACACAAACTTCAAAGCAAATACTAGTCAGGGGTGACAGAAACAACCTATAGCAGTCTGGGCTCCGCAGCGCAGTCGTCAGTTCTGTTGTACAGTATTAAACACCTTATAACCGAAGGTCTGGGGTTACCAACATAGTCATGAAACTTGCAGGCAATCGACTCTAGAGTACAGTAAAGGAAATAGGAGGATAGAAAAGACTCACCCGATACACAATGGTTGATCCTAGCTTGTCCTCTTCTGCTCTGCTTCTCCTCCAAAGCCTTCAAGGATGCTTCTCCTTCACCTGTCAAAACTCAATCCTCCAAATATAAGATGATACATATATATAAACAGGTTAGATAAATCATATACAGAGTGCAGAAACATAAATATTTATAAAACCACAATATATGAGAGACATTCAAGACACATATGGAAGAAGGATTCTCTTTATTAACAATAATGAAAGAGTTCAGATTACAACCCAATGCCTGAGACAAGGACTCTTATGCAACCAAAGGATTCTGAGTTCCACTGCTCCAAAGACTTCTGTATAAACTCCACCAGCATAAATTTGCTCTCCAAGTGTATGTGATTAACACCCTCCCCAAGGCCTGTATTTATACTTGGTGAAATAAGGTAGATTCGAAGGTTGAGGAGGTTGAGACAGTTAAGGTGATTAAAGTTAAGTGCTTAACTAATCTCAAGTAATCGCGAGTTTTTATTTTAAATGCCAAAGGAAGGTGTACATGGGTATCAATACTGGAAACTCACGTATGACACACAAGTTTCTCTAAGGGTAACCCGCATACAAATATGTAAGTGAGATGCAATAACCAACACTTGCGTACAACACGTGAGTTGCATATAGAAAGAGTCGCGTACAGGACTTGACATATTAAAAGGTAAAAATAACCAGCTGGATGGATGATAAATGTAGTTCTTAATAAGCCCATCTATAGTGTTTTGGGCAACCCTCAACCCATAAATGTCCTTTTGTGTGCCAACATAGTGAATGTCGGCACTCGGACGGAGAGGTGCTATTCAGGTGGATAACAACACTTGGTAACGCTGAGTGCCAACTCCTCTGATTTTCTATCACTGTCTTTTTTAAAATCCTAATCAGATTCTTGTTTGCGGATTCAGCTAAACCATTTCCCTGTGGATAGTAATTAGCAGAGTAATGCAACTTAATGCCTTTCTCATGAGAAAATGCAGTTAATATAATGGAGAAAAAGTAAGTAGCATTATTGAAAACTAAATAAATTGGAACTCCAAACCTGGTCATAATATGGTCTTGCAAAAAGGCCATGACTGCATCTTCATTTACTTTACGTAATGGAATGGCTTCGACCCACTGAGTGAATTAGTCAGTTGCTATCAGAATATACTTGTGTTGCAGAGAAGAATTCGAATTTATCTCCGCAATGATATCCAACCCCCATTGCTCAGAAGGCTCTATTATCATCACAGGATTTAACGGTCCTGCTGCTTTAGCTTGTCTTCCACTACACCTTTGACAAATGTCGCACTTTCTGACATGGCCGTGTGCATCTTTGAACAGCGTGAGCCAATAGTATCCATCTCTGAGAATTTTATGAGCTCTAGTATCTTCAGAAAAATGTCCTCCAGCAGGCCCATCATGTAAATATATCATTACCTTCTTCACATCTTCTTTCTCTAACCATCTAAGAAGAACTCTATCATAGTTCTTCCTAAATAATATTCCTTCAATAATTTGATATCAAGCTGATTTAAGACGCAGTGCTCTTCTTTGCTTAGAATTCCAATGTTCTGGTAACAATCCTTCTTGAAGGTAATGCACAAGGTCTCGATACCAAGAGTCCAAAACTATGAAAATAGGACATACATCCATCAAATGTAACTCAGCTTCGTCTTCCCAGTCATGTTCTTCATTGTCTTTACTTTCAGTCATCAGTTTGCACAATCCTTGTCCTTTGACTATGGAGGTTGGCTTTAATTCGAGTTCATACTCTTGTAGCACCATTACCCAGTTGCCTCTCCTTTCTCCCAGCTCCTTTTGTATGAAAAGAGTCCTCACAGCTGGGTGTGGAACTATTACCTTTATCCGGTTCTTTAGTATATATGGTCTGAATTGTTTCACCGCTTTGAATATTGGGTAATCTTGTTTATCCAATGCAGGGTAATTCAATTTGGCCCCTTGCGGACCAATGCTCATAAATGATATAGGGAACTCATCTCCCCCATCTTCTTTCTGGGTCAGCACAAATGCTAGTGAATCGTCAGAGGCGAAAGTGTACAGAATAAAATATTTATCAAAATCCAGACTTTTGAGGGAAGGTGTGTGTGCAACAACTATTTTAATCTTAGTGAATGCGTTCTTATCTACATCAGTCCATTTGAACTGTACACTTTGCTTTACCATTTGCTGCAAAGGTTTAACAATTTTAGGGACATCTTGCACAAACCTTTGCACGAAGTTTATTGTCCCCATAAATGATTGCATGGCGTTTTTATTATGGGGCAAGGGAATCTGTTCAATGGATTTGATCCTTTTTGGGTCTATGGAGATCCCCTTCTTAGACACCACATGACCCAACAATTTACCTTCTGTAACAGCAAACACGCACTTCTTGGGGTTTAGTGAGATACCATATTTTTGGAAGCGTTCAAAAATATGATTTAGATAAAATGCGTCTTGCTCTCTTTTCTTCGAGAATATCATGATGTCGTCGAGGTATAATACAACACTGTGGCCAATCAAACCACAGAAATCTATGTCCATGGCCCTCTGGAAGGTAGCTCCAGCGTTTATGAGCCCAAAAGGCATCCTTCTATAAGCAAAATTTCCCCACCTGGTCCCGAATGTCATTTTCAGTCTGTCTTCTTCCACTACTAATACTTTATTGTAGCCTAAGAATCCATCTAATAAAGAGAATAGTTCAGAACCTGAAACCATTTGCAGTATTTGCTCCATGGGCGAAACAGGATAATTGTCTTTATCTGAAGCACAATTTAAGTTTCTAAAATCCACACATAAACCTGATTTCTCCAGATTTATTCCTCACTAGTACCAGATTTGAAACCCATTCTGAGTGTCTAACCTTAAAAATGATTCTAGCATCCAATAATTTCTTAACTTCACTCTGGATTAGAGGTTCCAATTTTGGGTGCATTTTCCTTAAAGGCTGCTGATAAGGTTTGATTCCAGATTTGATGGGGATAACATGCTGGATAATAGTGGTGTCATATGTCTTTAGATCTTCATACGTCCAGGCAAAAGCATCTTTGTATTGCTTGAAAAGAATGATGAAATTATCCCTTTCAGATGGTGAGCATCATTTTCCAAGATTCACATATTTAGGATTCATCTCAGACCCCAAATTTATCAACTCGAATTGTAGATATGAGCTATGAGTCTTCACATTTGCTGGTCTTCTAAATTTTTCATTTAAATCAAACATCTGTTCTAAAGTTATGACTCCCTTAGGAATGAAATTATCGAATTTCAGCTCGGCCTGATGTTCTTCATCATCAATAATCACCCCTGTGAATGCCTTGTCATTCATTAAGCATTCTATAATCTACTGATCATCATCAAACACTCGTAGATTGGTAATCATATCTGGAACTGAGGGAAAAACAATTCAACAGAGTACCAATTATTAGAGGGCACAAGCCTCGCAGCTGATGTGGCCAACTAGTCAGCTACTGCATTCTTAAGTCTTGGAATCGATACAATGTTAAATGCATTAAAACATTTAAGTAAATCCCATACTTAATTTTGATAAGCTTTTAAATGAGGAGACATGCAATGTATTTGATTCCAAATTTGTTTTACAATTATTTCAGAATCTCCAAACACTTTCAGATTATTTGCCTTTAATTCAATTGCTTTCCTTAACCCCTGAACAAATGCTTCATATTCAGTTGTGTTATTGGTACATTCAAACTCTAACCTACATGAAAGAAAATGTTTGTTTTTCATAGGGTCAATCAAGACATAGCCGGCTCCCACCCCTCTAAATTTTTAGAACCATCAAAGAAAAGCATCCAAAAATTGCTACCTACTACTACATGAGAACTAACATCTACATCTACAACTAAGTCTACTATTTTACAATCAATTTCATCAGCCTGTGAAAACCGAAAGAGATCAGGCTGAGTGTCTGATGTATCGCTGGCTTCTTCCACTTGATAGTTTCCTGGTTCTAACTCAATAAAATAGTTTCCCAAAACAGGATCCACTGGTTCATTTTTTCCTTCGAACTGAGTAACATTGTGTTTCATGTGGGGCTCCCTCAACACTTTAATTTGAATTGGGATTCCTTTATATGGCAGCCACAGATGAAACCAGTCTGAGGCAAAATATTTGTTTAGCTTAGCCAATCAATCCATACTCAAAACAAGTCCATAAGCTTCCGGTATGTCAGCCACCACAATATCGATGACTTGACACACCTTATCATTGGAAGATAAGAGAACGAGAACATCCTCCATTTCTCCAATTGCCTTCACATTCATTCCATCCATGAACAACCTTCCAGGTAGATGGTTTAGGTTGTCCATTTATCTTTTTGCAGACCAACAGCGGCATGACATTGACTAATGCCCCCAAGTCTACTAGGTAGTTATGCACGTTGTGGTTGAATATTTCAAAAGTAAGGAGAAAAGGAAGATTCTTACTTTTAGGCTTACCTCCCATACTTGCTTCACCAATTTCTTCTTCTTGAGGCTGATTATCAGTGTGAAGCCTCTCCTTTGATGCTTCAAGCGCTTTTAATAGCTTCTTTTTTTGCTGTGGCACATTGCACATTTCAAATAATGAGATGTTTTCCCTCACCTTCTTGATATCCTCCAAAATGTCATACTCCATCTTATGTTCAGTGAGATTCGATCTAACATTATTTTCTTCATTGGGCTTAGTAGGCGTGTGAATCTGTCCAGGATTTTGATTGGTGATGGTAAACTCCGAAATTTTATTAGCTAAGGAACTATTTTGGAATTTCTTAACATTCTTTTGAAGTCTTTTGATCTTGGGGAGCATAAGACTATTTTCCTTAATCAACCCCTGGCTTCTTGTCATCACATTTGTTTCCAGGATGCCCTCGTGTCTCAGATCATTTTCTTCCTCGTCATCAAACAAATATACACAATCCCATAAAACCATGGCTTCATCTTCCTGTTTTTCTATTGATTTGTTGTTATCTTTCCCTTATTCATCATTTTTTTCAGTTAACTTGGAATCTAAAAGCTTATTCATAACCAACGTCATTTAATTTATCCATTGAGGACAGTTCTTTTCAGAATGGGGTTGTTGGTGGAAAGTATAGAAGTTATCCATCCCTACCTCCGTTAAGTTCATAGATGCAGGGCTGTGAGGAGGTTGGGATTGATTTTTATCTTCCATTTTCTTGTAATAAGGCTTGTAAAACTTTTGGGATTCCTTCTCCTTTTTCAAGTCTATGATTATGTTAGAAAGATTTTGCATCATTTTTGCCATTCCTTCGAAATCTGGTGATTGCTCCTCTTTAGGATTAGTAAACAATAAAGCTTTCCTCCCGACATTTTTTTCTCCTAACCATTCAGGATAATCTTCGATAATTTCCCTTTCGGCCTCTACTTTTTCGGTTTCCTCATAAGTCTTAGCTAGCGTAGGTTTGGCCTTCATTTTGGAAAACATGGCCAACTCGGGCCCTAGAGCTGAGGTATAATATTCAATCAAGACTTTATCTGAGGGTTTGTCAGCTTCAGAAAAATTCTTAAGAAATATGCAAATCTTTGGGTAAAACTATGCACCTTCTCTTTTCTTTCTTTCTTTAAGGCGCATAGTCCTTTCATAAGAGCTGTATGAGTTTTTTGGATTCCATATTTACTTCTAAAAATCCTTTCAAAGGTATCCCAATCAGGGATAGAATTGGCAGGCAAACCAAAATACCATGATGCTGTCGTTCCTTTAAATGTGTGTGTAAAAAGTCTACAAACCACATCCTCCTATTCCCCAGCCCTTAATCCTTCTATTGCTAGATAGAAACTCTGCAAGTGGTCATCTACTAACATCTTATTGTTTGGATCAAACTTGGGCAGCATCTTTTCAAAAGATTGAGGTAAATCATGCAAAGGAGGTGTTTGGTTTAAAGGTGATCTGGCTTTCCAAGAAGGTGGTGGATTTGGTGGGTTGGGTGGTTGATTTTCATTCACGCCTGCCATGAGTCTTGGTGGGGAGTGAGGTGGTGACTGAATATGAGTGTGAATAGGAGAACCGTAAGGAGTATCTGGGCCTACTTGATTCAAAGGATGTACAACTTCCTGTAATGCTACTTCTACTAATTCTTCCCAATCTCCCACTAACACTGAATCCTCCAATATATGATGATCTTTCATTTTATATTCTCTTCTGGGAAATTCAAGGATGATGGGTAATCCTCCAATATTCTTCACGTATGCCCTAGTGTGTCTTCTCAGATCATTAACAACTTTGTTTTCCACATAATACAAATGTTCTCTACCTTTATCTTCAGGAATTGGATTGGGAAACAGACTTCCTTCCGAACTATTACTGGTGGAATGATCTCGGGAAAACGGGTTTCCTCGGCCAGCCATGCACTGGTGTCCCTCCTTCTAGCACCAGAAACTATTGAGGCCTGGAAATTCACAAGAAACAACAGCAAGGGATTCTCCCCAGTCAACGTTCCCAACTAGCCCATGACTGTTTGGTGTAGGGAATCCCTCTGGTTTGCGGTCCGGTTACCGTGGGGCAAGTAACAAAAATAAAAGGTTTTACCGGTTGCGGCTCGGTCCATCATATATATTTTTGTAATTTTTTAACTTTAAGTATGATATGCAAGTGCCTATCTAAAATTCATATTGATAAAGGATGCAAGGAGTGGTCACAATGTGATGCTTAGGTTCTTACCTCTCGTCTTAGACTCTCTCACATCTAAAATCACATGCAACTAGAAAATACATAATAAATAAGTTGTCTCTAGAGAGAAAAATATTAATTCATGAGTAATGTAATACTGTTCACATGTTAAGGTAAATCACAGATAGCTGTTCTTAGAACCAAACACATAAGCATGAATAATTATATACACGACAAGATAGCTCATCAACAGTTAAAACCTCCATTACTCATAGTGGAAATTATCACAAAATATACCAAAGAACATTCAGAGAAGGACATAGGTTCAGAAAGTTAGAAAGTTCTCACAGTTAATGAAACACAGTTGAAAACGAAATAGTTCCCCTTCAACATTGTTCATTTTATCTCATTTGAACATTCCACACAACACCTTCTCCAACAGGAAAAATTTGCAATTTCTTATTGTAAAATGAAGTAGTTCCTCTTACAAACAAAAGCTCACAATTTTTTCCAAGGAAAAATCCCTCACTTCCCTATAAATTTCCTTTCTTTATACAAAAACCCCCCAAAACCTTTGGGTTCCCCCTGCCCCTTGACTTTTCGGTTTCCCAGACCATTTTAATCCCACAATTTTGTCAGTTTGTGAGTGCTCATGATTCGCATAATGCATTACATTCGAATTTCAACTTATGAGGACTTCATAAAATGGGACCATCTCAGTAACTGCTGAACCTTTTCCAAAATGGGGACTCTATTGCTATATATTCCACTTTTCCTTTTATTTGTCCCTTTTTAAATCCATTGATTTCATAACAAACTCTGCTTATCACTTTTAGCCAACTTTCCTAAGCTTTGTCCTTTAACTACGTCTTCTCGCAGCAGCAAATCTGAAGAATCTTTCGAGTTCACTTGTAGTTAAACAACATTTCATCATTAATTAGGATTTCATATTTTCAATAAACTTAAACCATACTAACAACAAAAACTTATTCTCAAAATGATACTCTGTATTGCACTTTTGTTACGAAAGCCCTAACAGGAATAAAAAACCAACCAATGTCCGCACAGGGTTTAAAAATTCACAAGACGATGGGGAAAACCTTATCGATGGCTTGAAACACTGAGACATCAGCCGAATAGTCTTACTTACAGCCAGAACGGTAGGTTTCAAATGGACAACAAGTTCCGCAGGACCGTTAAGCCTATCGGAGTCGAAAGAACTAAACGCCAAAGCATAGGGCGGTAAAGTTCCCTGTCGACGAACGGAATGACATCAACATTGGAAGGTTAGTGCATTATGTAGCTGCAATAGTGGAAGATGAAAATACTATGGGCCCCACAGTGAAAAGATGAAAACAGAGAAACCCGGACAAAGCATCGGCGAGCAGAGCGATTATATGGTGGACACTTAGTTCTCTCGGGAGCCGCAATGGCAAAAAGCAAACAGATTACAGCCTTCAATCAAAATCATAAACTTTTCGATAAGGCACATAAATCATCATGAAATGTTAAGTGTTCATAAAACCTAAGGTCGTGCAGTGGCCCAAAAAAAAAAAAACTTGTCTTATTTCCAATGTAGCGGCTTCACAAAATCAAACAACCCCGACCCAAAATTCGATCAACCTCTGGTAATGCAAACAAGTCAAAACAACACATCACGACATCGGAGAAGTCAAAGAATATCCTGCGGAATGCTCATCATTTAGATTCCGCAACGGAGGCTCCTCAAGGAAACATGGCTCCGATACATTGTTTAAATGGCCTCTGAAATAGTGGCTAGAATGAGAAATATGCTTCCGAGAACAAAGAAAGAAATCGCAGATCAAAGGGAAAAAACGAAACTCTAAATTCCACAACACACAACGGTTTCAAACATAAGCAATTTTTCGAAAAGAATGAAGAGAGTTAACCTTAAAATAGTCCAAACTTGTAGCAAAAGGAAAACAAAAACAGAGTTCATGGATCCAAATGCTTCTAGGCAATCCTAAAAATTAATAAGGGGGTCCAAAATTTCAAAAATTTGGGGAGATAGTTGCAGCTGCAACAAGATGCTAATACTAATGTCAACAATGCACTTCAAAACATCTGAGATGTGGTATTAAAAGTTGTGCCAGTTGCATATCCCGCAGATCCACATGCGCATTGCCACATTTAGTCGATGATGGAATGTTATAATGTGTCTGGAAAACCGGAGGATGATGATGAGCTACTGAATATCAATATTCCGAAGACGAAAGGGAGTAGGGATGTCACAGCACCAGATATACCGACTGATCTCATGAATCAACTGCTAAATATTAGAAAAGTTAACATTGGAATGGAGGAGAATCCAAAATTTGTAAGTGTTGGGGACTATTGGGTTGAAGATACCATGGAAAGGATCATGGACCTACTACATGAGTTTTAGTATCTATTTTTGAAAAATTTCTCAAAAATGAAGGGGATACTCAGTGATCTAGGAGAGATGAATATTTCATTAAATCTAGATGTGAAACCAGTAGGATAGAGGCCGTATTTCCTAAATCCACGATACAAAGAAAGAGTCATGGTTGAGCCTGAATGGATGTTCGATGCTGGAATCATTGAGCCAGTGGAAGAATCATAATGGATTAGTCCTATGGTGGTCCAAGACAAGAAAACTGGTGAAGTTCGGATATGTGTCGACTTAAGAAAAATGAATGATGCATGTATGCATGACCCATTTTCGACACCAATATTCATAGATGAAGTACTTGAACGAGTAGGAGGTAAAGAGATGTACTCTTTTATAGATGTATTTTCTAGTTATCACCAAATAATAATCGCAAAGGAAGATCGACATAAAATGACATTTGTCATTGAATTGGGATGCTTCCAATACATGGCGATTCCTTTTGGTTTGAACAATGTGCCTGTGGTATTCTCCCGAGTTGTTGTCGCCGCATTCAAATATTTCATTCAGAATTTCTTACAAGATTATATGGATGATTGGACAATGTATGGTCTAATAAAGGATAATTTGGAAAACCTTCAACTGATGCTGGAAAGGTGTCGACAGCATATCGTGCTGAATTCCAAGAAGTGTATTTTATGTGCACCATTTGTGATATTTTTGGGTCACATTGTGTGCAAGAAAGTATCATTGGTTGATCCTGCGAAGATAGTGCTCATTTTGAGCTTGTCACTGACGACAACTATGAAGATGCTTCGGGAGACACTGGGGCACAGTGGGTACTATCACAAATTCATTAGAGGATATGTTGTGATTACTGCCCCATGGAGAAACTATTGAAGAAAGATGCTAAATCTGTATGGATCCCAGAATGTCAAGGAATCTTCAACACCCTAAAGGACAAGATCGCTTCAGCGCCAATACTTGTGTTCCCAGTCCAGAGAAAGGAGTTCCATGTTCATGTCAATGCATCATCTATTGTGCTAAGGGTAGTGCTCGTGCAAACTAGAGAAGGAGATCTTGATCACTCGATAGATTTTTCTAGTCGAAAGTTTTCATTTGCTAAGAAAAACAATATGACCATAGAGAGAGAAGGTCTGGCGATGGTATATGCACTATAGAAATTCAGGCATTACCTTTTAGGTGGCCACTTCAAGATGTTTACTTACCATTCTACTTTTAAGTAATCGGTCAATAAGCTTTTGTTGGGGGGTATATATGTCAGTAGCTACATCTCATTCAAGAGTTTGATTTTCAAATAATTGTGAAGCTGGGTCGCTTGAATGCGGGACCTGATCATTTGTTTGAAATCGATATGGGCGAGGATCCCACCAATATTGAAGAAGGACGGCCCGATGCGTAACTATTCAGATTCAACATGGTAGATGACTACTATGCTCACATAATTCAATTTTTGGTGATGGGAATTGCACCAAAGGAATTTTCAACCACTCAAAAGAAGCAGTTGGTGGTTAAAGCTTCTGATTACTAGTTAATTGTCGGACACCTATATATGCTGGGACCAAATGAAATTTTGTGGCGTTGTGTCCTACCCCATGGGCAAGGAAAAATTTTAGTGGAAGAACATGTGGGAGACACTGGGGGACACTATGGGGGTCGTTCTACTACAAGAAAGGTGCTTCACGTAGGGATTTGGTGGCCCACTTTACACAATGATGCAACGGATTATGCGCGGACATGCGATGTCTGTCAATGCACTGGAAAACCATCGCGGAAGGATGAGATGCTACTAATACCCCAAGTAACCTTGCAACATTTTGATAAATGGGATGTGGATTTTGTGGGTCCAATCAACCCACCTGGGAAGAGAACTAGTGTGCGGTACATAATCACAACAACATATTACTTAACAACATGGGTGGAGGGTGAAGCTGTCGTGGATTGCACCATTGTGATTGCAACAAGATTTCTATTTGATAAAATTATGACATGGTTTGGATGCTCAAGGATATTGATGAGCGACCAGGGTAGCCATTTTATCAACCAAAATGTAAAAGAGTTGACTAAGGAGATACAGATACAGCATAAGAAAAGTACACCATATCATCTACAGGAAAATGGAACTATAGAAGCATTCAACAAGATCTTGGAGAATGCACTTAAAAAGGTATGTAACACTAACCAAGAGGACTGGGATTTGAATATTCTAGAAGTATTGTGGGAATATCGCACCACCTACAAGAGATTGACAGGGAAAACACCATTCAAATTGGTATACAGGAAAGAGGCAGTCATTCCTATGGAGTACATTGTTCCCAGTCTGCGCATTGCAGCCACGAAGGGCATGGATGATGAAGCAACGCTAGAAGAGAATGCGGAGCAGTTGATATATCTAGAAGAAGACCGCTTTAACGCATGGTTCCATTAGTGTGTTGAAAAGGATCGACAGAAGGATTGGCATGATCACCAGATAAAGGAAAAACAATGTCAGCAAGGATATTTGGTGTTACTCTATGACAACAAGTTCCTGAAGCATTTCGTTAACTTATAGATGCATTAGTTAGGTCCATATCTTCTTAATTCCATTAATTTTTGGGGAGCAGTTCAACTACAGTAGTTAGATGGAGTGGTGCTACCAAAATAGGTGAATGGTAACCGCATGAAGCCCTATAGGATAGGGCCGAAATCGCATAGTGCTTGAGGCACTGTGTAATGAAAAAAAAAGGAATAGATAGCCATAGGAAGGGAACACCAAGAGGAAGTGGATGTGCAAGTAGGGGAGTTAATAGCACAGTTAGGAATATCTATCATGACATAGTCAAATCACCAATAAATGAAGCACCATTAAGACAATTAACTCACACTAGTTGTTGAAGCGATGCATATTGATAGAGGATCCGATCATTGGGTTTACAGAATTGACAGTGGATTTAGGTAGTTAATTCATGAGTTGGTCATGATTACCGTGGTTGATTTGGTAATGATTAAGGATATATTGAATGGATGCTATAAGAAGGTGCTCAAATGTGCTAAGTTGATGTTGGAAAAAGTTTTGAAGTAGAATTGAGTTCCAGCGTTGTTGAGTGGATTGCGAGAGCTGTATAGTAAATAAGTGAGTGTGTCACGACTATGGGGAATTGTTGCGGGATCCAAAGGAACCCCAACATAGTAGAAATTTCTAGTGAAAGGGACTCGTCGATCATACCAGTTACAATTTTTGAAGAAGTTTCCAACATGTAGGTGTTGTTCAGGATTAAACACCCTTGTAAACTAGGGTTTGGGGTTACCAACTTACTACTAACCTTGCAGACAATCAACTTTAATAGAGTACATAAAGGAAAGAGGAAGAAATACTTTACTCACCCTATTACCAATGGTTGATCCAAGCTTGATCTTCTTCCGCTCTGTTTCTCTCAGAAGTCCAATGGAGTAGAGATAGTACCTAAAACAAATACATAATAATGTCATATACAAAGTCATATCCAAGGATACTATGTTCAATATACTAGAACACTAGATCCTTTACAATATTTGAGTACATAATATAGTATAGGTACAAGACCACATATATTACAGAGGTGTATCTAAGCCACAATATACAATAATGATGAGTCTTGAAAGATCTGGAAGCTGTGTAAGTGACCAAAACATAATCTTGTGGAACTTAGTCCATAGATATGAAACTAAGGTCTTCATCAAAAATCCCAAAGAACCAGTACAATCCAAACCATGTGAATAGATGTTATTGAAGTTGAACATGGACAGGATTCATCAGATTGTCAACCAATAGGTGGTAATTTCCAATTGAAGCAAAGGATTTCACCAAAAATGAAAGTGAATCCTAAGGTACGATCGTCAAAACTCTAGGTCTTCGTTGTCAAGAAGTGCTAATGCAGAACCATACTGTGATGGGGAAGGAAGTAGATCCTCCAACGGATCACAAGAGTGACTAGGAACTAGGTAAAAGAAGGGAGACACAGATAATAACAAATAAGACAATGATAGAATCAAGATACAGATCAGATACAGGGTTAAGTCCTTGAATAGTGAGCATGACATAGAGATGACCCAAGGTAGCTCTTAACTTTATAGATAGTACAACTAGAGTTATTTTTCATGTAGGAGACATGATCAGATTCCCCAGGTGAAACTAACAAGAGAAGAAGTAAGAAACTCGAAGTAATAGCTGAAATGAAAGTGAACACTAAGACATGAGTATCGAAAAATACAAAGAGTACTATGTTAAAGGAATACATGCCGCCACTAGCTGAGAACCAAAATAAAACTTCTTTCTTATATTTCCTGTTAAATTTTAACGACTCAAGGAAATTCAACTCAAGTCTCTCTTCATTTTTTGACAAGCTTGAAGACAAGAGGGAATAATGCTTGATAGTGTCACTGATTCGTGGATTTTATGAGCCCGAAGTAGTACATGCTCACCTGGTGTTTTCATGTTTAGAGAGTCTGAAAACTCTGAAGAATACTCCAAGGGGGTCCTTTTTCATCCAATTTAGTCTCCTAAGGCCGAAAAAGTATAAAACATACCATAGAAGAACTCTCTTAACTTCCATACAAGAAAAGGTGAACCTTTTTCATACTTAGTCAGGGAGGTCCGAAAAAGGTTAAATTACCACCTACCCAACGCTCTTTCGAGAGCAGCATATAGCTTGTGTTTTACAAGTGTGAAGGAAAACAAGATCACTCAGAAAGATCCATTTGAGTATGAGAAATGGGGCTTACAACAATAAAATCGATGCTTTGTTCTTGGTGTTTAACAATCATGACAAAGACATAAAGTACACTCAGAATCTTTTTCATATTTAGGTCTGGAGCACGAAAAAGAGAAAACTGAGCTCATACCGGGTGTTCCTTTTCCATAAATTTAGTCCCTCAAGTCCATAAAATTGATAAAGATGTACCTAATAATACTCTTCTCAATTCCATAGAAAAGAGAGTGATCCTTTCTCGTATTATTCCACATGGTTCGAGAAAGAGATAACCTACCACCAATGTGGATTCCCATTCACATATTCTTAACGAGCTTGAATGGACAAGTTTACTTGGAAGTCAAGTCTATTTTGAGTGGTTAGACCTAGGCCTAAAGAAACTCCATAAGGGTGGGGAGTCTTATAAAGCGATAGCTTGTAAAAAGGGACCAAAATGAGGCTCAATTTGGCATGAAAAATAGCTAAGAAGACTTTCCTGAACCTATGATAGTTGCAGCATGAGTATCAAAAGACAATAAGTAGTTTCTAAATGAGGATACTCATGGGAGGAAAGTCCTATCCACAAAAGAACAATGGTATAAACAAGGAACTAATGGTTAAAGATACCATAGTCTGTGGTCGAAGTGTTAATTCTAGGATTAAGATGGATTAGGTATAAATGTAGAATGCATGTAGAATGACAAAAAACCATCCTATATGATCGAAAAAACAACTTTAAATGACCACAAACCTGCCACATGGAAGAAAAGAGATAGCATTAGTTTAAAAAATATGAACTATAGGGAAAAACCCCACTTTGAAAATAATGTTTCTAGAAATAGTTCAAAATATGAATAAAATGTTGATGTATTTGTAACTTCGGAATGTATTCATCTATGTATCTTATGTCTTGTACCCCAATGTTTATTTTGTGAAGTGTCTGTAATGTAATTGAGTCATGATGTCATGCCCCAATGTTCCAATCAGGAGGTTCTATAATGTAAACAAGTCATGTCAAGTCATTGTGGGTAACCCTGCTATTGTCTAAGGGTTAAAGTCCCCATAGTCCCGGGGCACTAGGGTTATTAGACTCACCTAGTGAAGTCAGCCCTAGTAGGGTTTTAGTCATGCTGGGAAGTAGTATAAATAGAGAGGTGACGTCTCTATTTAACACACATCTCTTACACACTCAAGTGTAGAACATAGTTGAGGAAGGAGAAGACATTGGGGCTAGATAGAAAGAAGGTTACTGCTGTGGGGAGACCATCTTACTATTTTGGGCTTTTCTATTTTGTTGTTGATTCTATCTCTGAGGAAGTTGTGGGGTTTTCTCCATTTATGGTTTCCCCGAGGAAAAACATTGTGTTCATTTTCTCTTGTGTTTCATTGATGTGCTTGTTATTCTCTCAATTAAAGATCCTAATAATGCTAGCTTAATGTTAAAAATCTAACATGGTATCTGAGCTAACCTGAGAAGAAGACACTATGCAACTGTGGGAACTAGGACTTCCTAGTTTTTGTATCTTCCTCCATATATTTTCAGCAAAATTAAGGTGGAATAACTCTCCTCCCTAGGGCGCATCTTTCTATCGAAGCAGAATCCAATTATGAGGTTTTTCAGTTTTTGACCTAACGCTAGTGCCAGAAATTAGGACTTTTCATAGAAGATGAATTTTTCAATGAGCCCAGGCTTGGATTGATATCCTCCCCAAAATCAAAGTTAGGGATCAATTTCAAAGCATTTGGTTGGAAAGAACTCCAGAAAAGCAAAACCCTAATCTGTTCTTGAACCAGTATTGCAGGATTTCAACTCCAAATCCAGATCCGACATCTTGACCTGGTAATATATAGATCTTTTGTATTTCCATTTGAGGTTATCTATTAAGATGTCTCATCATACCAAGCTTGATGAAAAGCTTGAGCAAGCTGATAACTTTTGAGCCTGGAAGTATAGGATCTCCCTTGTGTTAGTTTTTCATCATTCAAGCTAGCATTATGATCTTAGGATCTTTTAATTGAGAGAATAACAAGAATAGTAGTAAAACATAAGCACATCACAAGAGACAAGAGACACAAAGAATTTTCCTTGCGGAAACCATAAAGGAGAAAACCCCACAACTTTCTCAAAGATAGAATCAACACAAAAGGTAAAACCAGAAAAATAGTAAGATGATCTCCCGACAGCAGCAGTCTCTCTCTCTCACACTGAGAGAGCTTCTTCTCTCTCACTGATGTGCCCCAATGAGTGAATGTCTGTATTGCAAGTGAGATAAATAGAGAGGCTCACTCTCTATTTATATTCTTTCATTCACTTGAAGTGCACTCCAACATGTCGGCCTCACTTAACAATTACTTACTAGAGCCAACATCTCTAGGAGTGTCTAATAACCCTAGTACCCCACCACTTGTGGGGACTTTGCCTCTCACCAATAGGAGGGTAACACAATGGTGGGGACTATTGCCCCAACTTACAATGACTCACCTAGGGTTGACTTCACTAGGATAGTCTAATAAACCAAGTGCCCCATAACTGTGGGTACTTCAACCCTTGACCAATAGGAGGGTTACCCACAATGACTTCACATGACTTTCTCATTACAGAAACTTCCCGGAATAAACATCGGGGTATGACATGAATCACGTACATTACAATACATCCCGGAATGAACATAGGGTTATGATACATAATAAATATGGATGAATACATTCAGAAGTTACAATTACATCAACACTCCCTCTTAACTAGGAAGGTATTCTCTTGACACAATTTATTAGCACAAGTCTTCTTCTCTGTATCATCTGAATCATCATCAACTTCTCATCATCTTCATCTTCAAGTCATCTTCATATTTAGGTCATCTTTATCTGGATCTGGATCATCGTCACTGGATCATACTCGATCTGGAACATCATCACTGGATTGTTAGTTTTTCATCAAATAAGCTAGCATTATGATCTTAGGATCTTTTCACTAAGAGAATAACAAGCACAACAATAAAACATAAGCACATCACAAGAGACAAGAGACACAAAGAGTTTTCCTCGGGGAAACCATAAAGGAGAAAACCCCACAACTTCCTTAGAGATAGAATTAGCACCAAAATAGTAAGAGATCTCCCAAAAAACAACAATAGTCTTCTTCTTCTGTCTAGTCCTAGTATTTCCTTCTTCACTAGTGTGCCACACTTGAGTGAGTGAGTGATGTGTAGTAAAAGTGATAAATAGAGAGACTCTCACTCTCTATTTATATTCTTCCATTCACTTGAAGTGCACTAAATCATGTCATCCCAACTAACAATTATTTACTAGAGCCTACACCTTAATTAGTGTATAATAACCCTAGTGCCCCGAAATTGTGGGGAATTACACAATGACTTGACAAGACTTGTTTACATTATTAATCCTCCCAATCGGAACATCGGGGCATGAAAACATGACTCAAATACATAATAGAAACATCCCGGAATAAGCATCGGGTTACAATATATAAGATACATAGAAGAATACATTCCGAAGTTACATATACATCAACACTCCCTCTTAACTAGGAAGGTATTCCTTCGACACAATTTTCAGCACTGGTCTTCTTCTCTGTATCAGCTGGATCATCTCGTCTTCAAGTCATCTTTGTCTTCAAGTCATCTTCATCTTCAAGTCATCTTCGTTGGATCTAGATCATCATAGAACACCATCACTGGATCTGGATCATCTCTCGATCTGGATCATCATCACTGGACTGGATCTAGATCATCTCTCGATCTGGATCATCACTGCTGGATCATCATTATTGGATCTTGATCATCACTCGATCTAGATCATACCTGGTGCTATCTCATGATTCTTCTCATCACAGGAAGTTCTATAGAGCCATTCCTTTTTCATACTGGATGTATCATCTCAGAGCTGGTCCTTTTTCATACCAGATGAGGCAGCTACTCAGAGCTAGTCCTTTTTCAAACTAGATGATCCTTCGTAGAGCTAGTCCTTTTTCAAACTAGATGAGGCATCTACACAGAGCTACTCCTTTTTCAAAATAGATGAGTCTTCCCAGAGCTAGTCCTTTTTCAAACTATATGAGTCTTCCCAGAGCTAGTCCTTTTTCAAACTAGACGAGGCATCTATATAGAGCTAGTCCTTTTTCAAACTATATGAGTCTTCCCAGAGCTAGTCCTTTTTCAAACTAGATGAGGCATCTACACAGAGCTAGTCCTTTTTCAAACTAGATGAGTCTTCCTAGAGCTAGTCCTTTTTCAAACTAGATGAGGCATCTCAGAGCTGGTCCTTTTTCAAACCAGATGAGGCATCACAGAGCTAGTCCTCTTTCAAACCAGATGTGTCTTCCTAGAGCTAGTCCTTTTTCAAACTAGATGAGGCATCTCAGAGCTGGTCCTTTTTCAAACCAGATGAGGCATCACAAAGCTGGTCCTCTTTCAAACCAGATTTGTCATCCACATATACCTGACTATGGAAGGAACCAATCCTCTCACCATGTCGGAATGGCACTGCACTTACATCTGATCATGGAAGGAACCAATCCTCTCACCATGTCAGAATGGCATAGCACGAACACATCACTTCCTCTTGGGAGGAACCTCTATCTGAAGAACACCAAGTCTCTCTCTGAAGTACTCGAACTTCAGCCTATCCAATGGCTTCATCAATACATCAACTATCTGTTCCTTCATCACAATATACAGGAGCTTCACTGCTCCTCTCTGCACCATATCCCTGATATAGTGATACTTGATCTCGATGTGCTTCGACTTGTCATGGAACACTGGATTCTCTGACAACTTCACGCAACTCTGGTTGTCGCAATGTATACAAGTAGCATCTAACTGGAGATCAAATATATCAGACAGTAGCTTCCACATCCATATTGCCTCACAACTAGCTGAACAAGCTGCGACATACTCTACTTCAGCTGTACTCAGTGCCACACAGGATTGCTTCCTGCTAAACCAAGAGATCACACCTGATCCCATACTGAAGCAACATCCTAAAGTACTCTTCCTGTCAATGGCACTGCCTGCCCAATCTCAATCAACATAACCCTCTAGGTTAATATTTTGATTCGCATCGTACTTGAGCCCATAATCAACTGTACCCTTTAGGTACCTCAGAATATGCTTTGCAGCAGTCAAGTGAACACTTCTCATATCTGTCAAGTACTGGCTCAAGGTGTTCATAGCAAAGCAAATGTCTGGTCTCATGTTCGTCAGGTACATCAATGACCCAATCATCTGATGATACATCGTAGCATCAACCGACTCTAATGAAGCATCACTCAATGGCTTCAGTTTCGATGCCATAGGTGTGGCCATAGCCTTGTATTCCATCATCCTGAACCTCTTTAGGATCTCTACTGCATACTTCCCTTGTCCAAGGAAGATTCCATCTATACTCTGCAATACCTCCATACCTAGAAAGTAATGCATCATCCCCAAGTCCTTCATTTCGAACTCAGCAACAATATTTCTCTTCGTATCAGCAATCAACCCATATGAACCTATCACAAATAGATCATATACATACCGTAGGAGTATCACTGGGTTGCATTCTTCAACCTTGTAGTAAAGGTTGGAATCTTCTTTACTCTTGGTAAAGCCCAAACTGGATAGAAAGCTGTCAATTCTTCCGTACCAGGTCCTGGGTGCTTGTTTCAAACCATACAGGGCTTTCTTCAATATGCATACATGAGACTCTCTATCATGTGTCTCAAAACCGAGTGGCTGTTCTACATACACTTCCTCTTCTACTACACCATTCAAGAAGGCTGTCTTGACATCCATCTGGTGTATCTTCCATTTCATCACTACTGCCAGAGCAAGTACCGATCTGATGGAAGTGTATCTGGCTACAGGTGCAAAGGTCTCTTCATAGTCTATTCCCTCTTTCTGAGAGAATCTTCGAGCTACAAATCTTGCCTTATACTTTTCAATGCTACCGTCTGCAGCATGCTTGATCTTGTAGATCCATTTGGAAGTTACAACTGACTTCCCTTTTGGTCTTGGGACAACATCCCAAACATCATTCTTCATCATCGATTGATATTCTTCGATCATAGCATCCTTCCACTCTTTCTTTTCTGCCGCCTCTTCATAACTGGAAGGTTCTTTATCAATGAAATCACATAGTAAAGCTACATACTCGGAATTGGATCTAGTTCTCTTTCTTTCTCTGTGATTTTCTTCTAGAGCCCCATATCTTTCTGCACCTTGGATAAGTTCACCTACCCAAGTAGGTTTCCTCTTATGAGGATTCTTCTCCAGAGGTGGATCTACAATTCTTTGTGGTTCCTCGAACTCTCGATCTTCTTTGTTCATGACTGTATCATGAATCTTGGGTACTTCTGCTTCTTCAGGTTCTTCAGCATGACTCTTTCTGGATTTGTTGTAAGCTGTGCCTTCATCAAATGTTGCATCCCTACTGATGTCAATCTTCTTGTATCCTGGAAAATAGATTCTGTAATCCTTCGAGCTTTCAGAGTATCCCACAAATATGCCCTTCTTTCCTGAAGGATCCAATTTTGTTCTCTTTTCTTTTGGAATGTGGATGTACACAGGACAATCAAATATTCTTAGATGGCTGACTTCTGGTTTCTTTCCGGAGAAGACTTCTTCAGGAGTCTTGTTCTCGAGTACTATATGTGGAGTATGGTTCTGTACATACACCACTGTTCTGGCAGCTTCATCCCAAAGATGCATGGGCAGATCTTGATCATGAAGTATAGCTCTTGCAGCTTCCATGATAGTTATGTTTTTCCGTTCTGCAATTCCATTCTGTTGTGGATTATAAGGAGTGGACAACTCCCTCTTAATCCGTGATTCGTTGCATAGCTCCTTGAATTCATTCGAAATGAATTCTCCACCATTATCTAAGTGAATGGTCTTGATCTTCTTTTCATTATGGTTTTCGATCAAGGCTTTGAATTCCTTGAACTTACTGAATACTTCATCTTTGTTCTTCATAAAGTAAATCCATGTCTTTCTAGAAAAATCATCAATAAAAGAAACATAGTATGCATACCCGCTTAGTGAGTTTGATGACATAGGACCACATACATCAGAGTGGATGATTTCTAGAATACCTTTGGCTTTGCTTTCGTTGCTAGGAAATGTCTTCTTTGTATTCTTCCCTTTCGCACATCCTTTGCAAACTCCATCATGTTTTGCTTGGAATTCAGGAAGACCTTCAATTTCTTTGCTTGCAATAGGTAGTGCTCTATAATGCACATGTGCAAGCCTTCTGTGCCAAAGCTCATTTGGTTCTACTGTATCATGGATCAAGGCTTGTTCTGGATGACCCTTCAATTTGTACAAGCCTCCTTCTTGTTCTCCAATCACTACCTCATCATCAATAGTCTTTCCTTTTGGCCACATGATGACTTGACCATCTATGAATGCAACCAGCATTCCTTTTGCATCTAATGCTGAAATGGATAGAAGGTTCTTCTTGAGTCCTGGAACAAAGAATACTTCTTTCATTGTTAGATACTTACCAGAGTCTAGCTTGTATGAATATTCCCCACTACCTTTTATTGGATATTGGTAGTCATCTCCTAGTTTCACCTTGTGAGGTGATTCATGTTCTGACAGTTTTACAAAATATTCCTTGAATCCCGTCATATGTTTGGAAGCCCCACTGTCTATAAGCCAATCATCACTTCCATGAGTAATTTTACTTGTGAGAGCTGATATCAGAACATATTCATCCTCGCTTGGAGAATCTTCACTTTCATATCTGGATCTCTTCTTGGATGGTTCATCATCCTCTGCAGCATGAGCATGATGTCTTCTTTTGTTCCCCTTCTCCTTATGAGAGTGGCTCTTGTTCTTAGGACAGTATTTTGTAAAGTGTCCCACCTCATCACATGTATAACATCTTAATTTTGATATATCTTTCCTGAGATGAGAATCCTTACCTTTGGAGTAATGAGGTCTTCTTCTGCTTTTCTTGGAGTGAGCTATGAGGGCTTGGTCTTCACTTCCCATTTTCTCTTCCCGAGCTACTATCTGTGCTTCTTCTTGAGAACATTCTTCCCATAGTCTGCTGAATTTGACTAACTTCTTTCTAGCATAGATTCCTTGGATAAAATCATCCCATGACCTAGGAAGGACATTCAAAGTGGTCATCACAATATCTGCATTTTCCACTTCTTCATCAACCGCTTCTAATTGTTCCTTGATCTGAGAAACCCTTGTAAACTAAGACTGAATAGTCTCAGCATTCTGGATCTTCACATTCTTCAATTGGTTTCTCAAAGTCATCTTCCTGTTAATGTTCTTTCCTTCAAACAATTTGGTTAGGGCATCAAACATAGCTTTAGGTGTCTTAAGAGATGATACTTGTGGTATGAGATGATCCTTGATAGAATAAGCAATGATCCTCTTTGGAATAACCATATTCTTCTTATGTAAGGCCTTTTCCTCATCTCCCTCTGGAACTGGAACCTCCTCCTGAATGTAGGAGTCTAATTCATTCTCCTCCAGGACCAGGGAGATCTTATACTTCCAGGCTCGAAATTTTTCAGCCCCCTCAAGCTTTTCATCAAGCTTGGTATGATGAGACATATTTAAATAAGAACCTCAAATGGAAATACAAAAGATTTTAGATCTTACCAGGTTCAAGATGTCGGATCTGAAGCTTGAGCTGAAATCCTGCAGAGCTGGTTCAGGAGCAAACTAGGGTTTTGTTTTTTCGGAGATCTGTCCACCCAAATGCCTTCAAATTTGTTCCTAACTTCGATTTTGGGGAGGAGATCAATCCAGGCCTGGGCTCACTGAAAAATTCCTCTTCTGTAAAAATCCCTAATTTCCGACCCCAGTGACAGGTCCAAAACTGAAAAAACTTAGAATTGGATTTTGTTTCGACAGAAAGATGCGCCCTAAGGAGGAGAGTTGTTCCACCTTACTTTTTCTGAAAATATGTGGAGGAAGGTCCACAAACTAGGAATCCCTAGTTCCCGCAGATGCGCAGTGTCTTCTTCTCAGGTTAGCTCTGATACCATGTTAGTTTTTCATCAAATAAGATAGCATTATGATCTTAGGATCTTTTCACTGAGAGAATAAAAAGCACAACAATAAAACATAAGCACATCACAAGAGACAAGAGACACAAAGAGTTTTCCTCGGGGAAACCATAAAGGAGAAAACCCCGCAACTTCCTTAGAGATAGAATCAGCACCAAAACATTAAGAGATCTCCCAAAAAATAGTAGTAGTCTTCTTCTTCTGTCTAGTCCCAGTATTTCCTTCTTCACTAGTGCGCCACACTTGAGTGAGTGAGTGATGTGTAGTACAAGTGATAAATAGAGAGACTCCGACTCTCTATTTATATTCTTCCGTTCACTTGAAGTGCACTAAATCATGTCGGCCCAACTAACAATTACTTACTAGAGCCTACACCTTAATTAGTGTATAATAACCCTAGTGCCCCGAAACTGTGGGGACTTACACAATGAATTGACAATAATTGTTTACATTATTAATCCTCCCGATCGGAACATCAAGGCATGACAACATGACTCAAATACATAATAGAAACATCCCGGAATAAGTATCGGGTTACAATATATAAGAGACATAGAAGAATACATTCCGAAGTTACATATACATCAAAATGGATCTAGATCATCACTCAATCTGGATCATCATCACTGAATCTAGATCATCACTGGATCTGGATCATGATCACTGGATCTGGATCATCATGCAATCTGGATCATCATCACTGGATCTGGATCATCACTCGATCTGGATCATCATCACTGAATCTAGATCATCACTGCTGGATCTGGATCATCACTCGATCTGGATCTCTCGGAGTCATCATAACTGGATCTAGATCATAGCTCGATATGGATCATAGCTCGATCTGGATCTCACTTGGTCATCATCATGTGTGTCCTATCTCGTCATAGGAAGTTCTACAGAGCCATCGTTCTTTCATGCTCGGTGTATTCCTACCTCCTTGTAGGTCTTGGGTAGCCCTTATATCTGATCACATAGGACCTAATCCTATAGTCACATCAAAATGGCCAGCACTCACATCTGACCTACTCATTAGAATGGCTCTACCATTACATCTAACCTGCTCGTTAGAATGGCGGTAGCCTTTACATCTGTCCTACTCGACAGAATGGCCAGCACTCACATCTGACATGGGAGGAACCAAATCCTTTAGCCATGAATAGAATGGCTCTACCCTTACATCTGACCTACTTATTGGAATGGCGGTAGCCCTTACATCTGTTCTACTTGACAGAATGGCCAGCACTCACATCTAAGCTAGAAGGAACCAAATCCTTTAGCCATGAATAGAATGGCACTACTGAACAAGCTGCGACATACTCTGCTCCAGCTGTACTCAGTGCCACATAGGATTTCTTCCTGCTAAACCAAGAGATCACACTTGATCCCATACTGAAGCAACACCCTGAAGTGCTCTTCCTATCGATGGAACTGCATGCCCAATCTGAATCAACATAACCCTCTAGGTTAATCTTTTGATTCGCATCGTACTTGACCCCATAATCAACTGTACCCCTTAGGTACCTTATAATATGATTTACAGCAATCAAGTGAACATTTCTCGGATCTGTCAAAATATGGCTCAAGGTGTTCATAGCAAAGAAAATGTTTGATCTCATGTTCATCAGGTACATCAAGGACCCAATCATCTAATGATACATCGTAGCATCAACCGAATCTGATGAAGCATTACTCAATAGCTTCATGTTCTATTCCATAGGTTTGGTCATGCAGTCTTTCATCCTGAACCTCTTCAATATCTCTATTGCATACTTTCCTTGCCGAAGGAAGATTCCATCCGCACTCTGCCACACCTCCATACCTAAAAAGTAATGCATCATACCCAAGTCCTTCGTCTCGAACTCAGCAGCAATATTTCTCTTTGTATCAGTAATCCTGTCATACCATGTCGAACCTCAAGATATTCTGTAGTCACGCCCTCTGAAGCGGAGCATCATACTCCCTCTGTCTTTCGTACTCTATGCACTGAAACATTCTGTAATGGAGTGACAAGTAGCTTCCTATGCTACTAATATTCTATGTGTCCATCTAGTGTATAGACTTGCATCTTCAACCTTGTAGCAAAGGTTAAGATCTTCATCAAGCTCATCATATATGTGTTTAAAATCTCACTGGCGGAAAATGTCTCTTTGTAGTCTAGGCCTTCTTTTAGTGAGAAGCCTCGTGCTACAAATCTTGCTTTGTATCCCGTGATGTTTCCATCTACTGCATGATGGAACTATGAACTTATCTTCAGGTCTTGATACTACATCCTAGACATCATTATTCTTCAAATGGAATTCTTCATAGCTTGAAGTTTCTACATCAATGATGTCCTTGTATTCGTAAAATTCATCTTCAACTATCGTCACTTGTTCTTCAGAACAAGTCTCATCCTTCTTTGCTTGTAGGCGATTATGTATGCGATCTTTCCTACAAGTCAAATGGAATTGTATGGTTAGAAACATTTCATAAGGAATATTCATACTGGAAAAATATTATGCATAAATATATGATCATGCAACTACTTTAGCCAATACAACATCCATCCATATCTCACGGAAAATTTCTAGATTCCTTCCATCTCTACCAGGACAACATTGAGATTGTGCACTAATCCAATATGTCAGCAAAGAGGTTTCATTATACATAAGTAGAAATGGAGAGTTGTATAGCACCATGAGCTACTTACCCAGCACATGCATATTAGTAGTATACTGTCGTTAATGCAAACATCCTATCATGCATAATACATGAACTGAATATAAACAAATGCATAACAAAATAATATCATGAAATGACAATTGAATACTTATCTTTATTTGTTTCGTGGGTAGACTTCTTCTTGAGCCTTCAACTTCATCATCTTCTTCATTCATGATAGCATAGTTTCTTATTCAAATGCTAGGATGGATAAGAGGTTCTTCAAGAGTTGAGTCCTTTGTATTCCTCATCGCTTGAGGGATATTCTTTGCATGGTGAGAGCTTGATCTTCAGTCGCTCCCATCTTCTCTTCTCTTCTTATGAGTCGAGCTTCTTCTTCTTTCAAGGGTCTACTGAAAGTAATCACTTCCTTCTGGCATACATTCCTTGAATGAATGAATCCCATGATCTTGGGAGGCCATTCAAGGTGGCCATCACCATTTCTGCATTCTTCACTTCTTGTTTTACCACTTCAAGTTGTTCTTTGATTTGAGATACCCTTATGATTGCATGGTCTCTGCATTCTAGATCTTCACATTCTTCAACTAGTTTCTTAAGGTCATATTCTAATCTATGTTCTTCCCTTAAAATAGATTGGTCAAGGAATCAAACATATTCGGTGTCTTTAGGGAAGACACTTGTAGTACAAGTTGATTCATGACTGAATCAACAATGATCTTCTTAGCCTTGACCAAGTTCTTCTTCTCTAAGGGTTCTAGCCTCATCTCCCTCTGGGATTGGAACCTCTCTACTCATGTAAGTGTCCAATTCATTTTCTTCAGAGAGATCATATACTTCCATGCTTGGAAACTTCACCAAGATTATCATCAAGATGATGTGATAGATCACTTTCAAATGAGAACCTCAAATGAAAATAGAAAAGGATTAGATCTTACCGATTTGAGGTGTTCGTCTTGGTTCTAGAGCTGGCTGATCTAGGGTTTGTCACATAAACCCTATTTTTAAAAACTTGGAATATTTAATATCTGATTGGATAGAAAAATATATATCTTCAAATGGAGCTGTCCAATGTACTCCTTTTCTGAAAACAGTGGAGGGAATCTCCCGGAACAGGAAGCCCTAATTTTCCAATTTCTTTTGCAGAAATTCCTATTACTGTTTCTATGATATCTCTGAAGTTGTTGCTCCTCTATATCTAAAATTTCACATTGAGGTAACCTCACATGTCTCTGATCCAACACCATAGTTTTAATCAGAATTTGTTTCACCATTTGATATTTATGATCCTTTTCCCAAGGTGACCTGTTACAGGACTGTTCAGAATAGCAAAGGTGTACAGCATTCCACGTGTTACTGGTTCATCTTCTAAGTCTAACCTTTGGAGCACCGAAAGTATTTTCCGTGCCCTTTATGGAAAATCTTCAGGAATTCCATTTGGACCTTTGTAGCCCAATATATTGCAATGCTCCCCAATTTTCCTGTTTAGGGATGAATTCTAGAAGAGGCTGGAACCCTGACTTGGAGGGATCATAGCTCCCAGAATATAGCGAATCTGGGGCTGTTTTTTGAAGAAAGTGTACATCAAGATTTTGTTCTTTGGCCCCTGCAATTTTCAGCTCCTGAGCCTTCTCCAATCTTGGGAGATAGAGAATGTACCAAAACTTAGCATTTTTAGTATTTAGGATTTTTCTAGCTCGGGGTCAAACTAGGGTTTGACTTTTTTAGAGTTTCACCCAACCAAATTTCTTGATCCAGCTATCTAAACTTTGGTCTTTATGAGGAGAAAAATCCCATGCTGGGCTCACTCAAAAATTCCTCTTCTATAGAAATCCCTAATTTCCTCATCGAAAATTGAAAATGCTCGGAATCGAATTTCGCTTCGACAGAAAGATGCGTCCTTCAATGGAGAGTCAACCTAGCATACTTTTGCTGATGGATTGTGGAGAGAGACCCAAAAAGTAAAAATCCCTCGCTTCTATAGCTGTACAATGTATTCTTCTCAGGTTAGCTCTGATACCATGTTAGTTTTTCATCATTCAAGCTAGCATTATGATCTTAGGATCTTTTAACTGAGAGAATAACAAGCACACCAGTAAAGCATAAGTACATCACAAGAGACAAGAGACACAAAGAATTTTCCTCAGGGAAACCATAAAGGAGAAAACCATGCAACATCCTTAGAGATAGAATTAGCACAAAAGGTAAAACCAGAAAAATAGTAAGATGATCTCCCGACAACAGCAGTCTCTCTCTCTCACACTGAGAGAGCTTCTTCTCTCTCACTCATGCGCCCCAATGAGTGAGTGTGTGTATTTCAAGTGACATAAATAGAGAGGCTCACTCTCTTTTTATATTCTTTCATTCACTTGAAGTGCACTCCAACATGTTGGCCTCACTTAACAATTACTTACTAGAGCTGACATCTCTAGGAGTGTCTAATAACCCTAGTGCCCCACCACTTGTGGGGACTTTGCCTCCTCCGACCAATAGGAGGGTAACACAATGGTGGGGACTATTTCCCCAACTTACAATGAATCACCTAGGGTCGACTTCACTAGGATATTCTAATAACCCAAGAGCCCCATAACTGTGGGGACTTTAACCCTTGACCAATAGGAGGGTTACCCACAATGACTTGACATGACTTTCTCATTATAGAAACTTCCCAGAATAAACATTGAGGTATGACATGACTCAAGTACATTACAATACATCCCAGAATGAACATCGGGTTACAATACATAATAAATACAGATGAATACATTCTGAAGTTACAATTACATCAACTGATCCGGAGGATTATTCATCTTCTAAAATTACATTGATCCAATATGGTACAATTGTATTTAATCTATGGTTCAAAGAACATAACATATGTTTTAACTCATATATAGTGCGACAGACATATCGCACCTGCTGTGATAGACATATCACACCTGCTGTGACATGCGTTGCACCCGTTGTGACATACGTCGCACCTGCTGCGACAGACATATCGCACTACTATGATAGACATATCACACCTGTTGCGACATACGTCACACCTGCTGCGACAGACATATCACACTTGCTGCGACATGCATCACACTTGCTGTGACATTGTGAAGATAGTGGTGACATCAAATGGTTACATTACATGTGACGCTATGGTATGGTGCAATATATGTGCGTAGTGGTCATTGCAATGTGTTGTGAGTCAACATATGTGCGTGGAGTTGGTTGCAACGTTTCGGGAATATGGAACGTCGTGGCAACATAACGCTTATGCAGCGATTTGGTGGGACTACATGGTTTAGTTTTAGCATATGATTGTAACGATAATGAAAAAATATAACAGCTGTGATGATAACAACTGTCGAACCGTTACTTACCCTGGGACTAAATGCTTTTCTGGCCACATTGAGGGGGTGCTTTTCTGTTGGGAGAAGCTTTCCGGGTTAGCTGTAATTTATCCAAATTGTTGTTTGTATTTAGAGGTTGACCACTCTCTGTTATAATTTGGCTTATTTGGTTTTGAAGACCAGATTGTAATTTCCAAAGAGGAGTCTTGAGGACTTTCTATCCACCATTCTATTTGTACAACTGCCGAATTTGATTTTGCAGAGTGTTAGAGCACAGAGCTTCATTTTTCTATTATGAGAAACTTGGGGAGGCTGCGAAGTGCCTAGATGTTGTTTCTTTCTGAAGTCGACATTCTCTATTTTATTTGGCTTCTTAATCTTTTGAAGACCAGATTGTAATTTCCAGAGAGAAGTCTTAAAGACTTTCTGTTCAGCATTTTGTTTTACAGTTTTCTGTAGTTAATGGACAGAGGACAAAGGATAGAAGGAGAGTTTGCTGTAACTTTTCCAGATTGATGTTTGCATTTAAAAATTTGACTTTACTCTATTATTTGGTTTTTATTTGCCTTTTAAAAGCCAATTTCTAAAGTCCAGAGAAGAGGTCTTGAAAGCTTTTTGTACAGCATTCTGTTTACAGCTGCTGAATTTGATTTTGCAGAGGCAGAGGAAAAGAGAGTTTTGCTTATAATTTTCATATCCTGTTTTGTATGCAAAGTCAACTATACTCTATTATGATTTGTCTTCTTTGCTTTTGAAGGCCATATTGTAATTTACAGAAGAGAGGTCTTGAAAACTTTGTACAACATTCTGTTTACAGTTGCTGAAGTTGATTCCAGAACCATTTTTGTACCATTTTTAAAGAGATTAATTGGATCGGTACCCATTGGAGAGGGACCCGGAGACGTAGCCCAGTGGAGGGAGTGAACTCCATTATCAACTTCTGTTTTGTGGCTCTCTGATTTTGTGATTGTTTTTCCCACGTCTGTTTATCACTTTTTCTTTTCATTCCTATTTTAAGCATTTAATTCATGTTAATGTTGTTCCATTAATTAACCTGTTGAACGCATTCTCTTAAAACAAACTTTTAAATGCACACAAGTTGAGGTCCGACGGATTATGTTTGGTATCAGAGCTGGTTGACTGCTTGTGCAAGTTTGTGAATGCTTACCAGGTCCAGGTTAAAGCTTGATAAAGGACTTTGATGGGAGACTACCAATTAGTTTGTGCTTTCAGTATATTGGGGTTCACGATGGGCTTCCTATGACTATTGTACATCTTCAGCACTTACGAATATTGGGGCAATTTTGGTTAGTTTTATGGAGTCTTAGGGACACTAATCTTGAAAAGACCACAATGTATTGTTCACATATTATTGGGCAAACAAGGGTAGTCAGTAGAATAGTCATTCAATTTCTCCAGACTTATTGGGATAAACATCCTAAGGATTGGGATGAATAGTTACAGCACATGCAGTGCATTAAATCTCCTTTTGAGGCTTGTTTTTGTTATCTGTTGAAGTCACATGTGGACTTTTCTTTCGGCACAAGAGATGTTAGAGTTGGACATCATAATGCAAAGAAAGCAGTGCAGTAGATAGTGCAAGAACAGCAGGAGAAGAGTCAGGAAATTTGCAAAGCCGGGCATAACAAGCATCGAGTTGATCATCAATTTCAGGTTGGTGATCGGGTCTAGTTACAGATCATCAAGGGGAGGTTGAAAGGTACAAAGCTCAATTTTGTTTATGATCGTTTTGAGATATTTGAAAAGAAGTGTAAACATTCTTTCATTTTGAGCTTATCTCCAGTTGCATATGCAAAGAATTTTAAATGGTATGAACCTCCTTTGGTCATGGACAAGGAGACTAATATGCAGATTCTAAGCAAGGAAGGATGTATGGAGATTGGAATGGTGAGGAAGTGGTACCCTCACCTACCTACAGGATGATCTAGGCTTTTGGAGGTCCAAAAGCTCTCCAATGAGGAGGAATGATCTAGAGGATTATTCATCTTCTAAAATTACACTGATCCAATATGGTACAATGGTATTTAATCTATGGATCAAAGAACATAACATATGTTTTAACTCATACATAGTGCAAAAAACATATCGCACCTGCTGTGACATACGTCGTACCTATTGCGATATACATATCACACTTGCTGTGACATACGTCGCACCTGCTGCGACATACATCGCACTTGCTGTGACATTGTGAAGATAGTGGTGACATCAAACGGTTACATTACATGTGACGCTATGGTATGGTGCAACATATGTGCGTAACGGTCATTGCAACGTGTTGTGAGTCAACATATGTGCGTGGAGTTGGTTGCAATGTTTCGGGAATATGGAACGTCGTGAAAACATAACACTTGTGCAGCGATTTGGTGGGACTGCATGGTTCAGTTTTAGCATATGATTGTAACGATAATGAAAAAATATAACAGCTGTGATGATAACAGCTATTGAACCATTACTTACCCTAGGACTGAATGCTTATATAAACGCGTTTCTGGCCACATCGAGGGGGTGCTTTTTTGTTGGGAGAAGCTTGCGGGGTCAGCTATAATTTATCCAGATTGTTGTTTGTATTTAGAGGTCGACCACTCTCTGTTATAATTTGTCTTATTTGGTTTTGAAGACCAGATTGTAATTTCCAGAGAGGAGTCTTGAGGACTTTCTATCCAGCATTTTATTTGTACAACTGTCGAATTTGATTTTGCAGAGTGTTAGAGCACAGAGCTTCATTTTTCTATTATGAGAAACTTGGGGAGGCTGCGAAGTGCCCAGATGCTATTTCTTTCTGAAGTCGACATTCTCTATTTTATTTGGCTTCTTAATCTTTTGAAGACCAAATTGTAATTTCCAGAGAGGAGTCTTAAAGACTTTCTGTTCAGCATTTTGTTTTACAGTTTTCTGTAGTTAATGGACAGAGGACAAAGGATAGAAGGAGAGTTTGTTGTAACTTTTCCAGATTGCTGTTTGCATTTAAAAAGTTGACTGTACTCTATTATTTGGTTTTTATTTGCCTTTTAAAAGCCAATTTCTAAAGTCCAGAGAAGAGGTCTTAAAGGATTTTTGTACAACATTCTGTTTACAGCTGCTGAATTTGATTTTGCAGAGGGAGAGGAAAAGAGATTTTTGCTGTTAATTTTTAGATGTTGTTTTGTATGCAAAGTCGACTATACTCTGTTATGATTTGGCTTCTTTTCTTTTGAAGGCCATATTGTAATTTACAGAAGAGATGTCTTGAAGACTTTGTACAGCATTTTGTTTACAGTTGCTGAAGTTGATTCCAGAACCATTTTTGTACCATTTTTAAAGAGATTAATTGGATTGGTACCCATTGGAGAGGGACCCAGAGACGTATCCCAGTGGAGGGGGTGAATTCCATTATCAACTTCTATTTTGTGGCTCTTTGATTCTGTGATTGTTTTTCCCACGTCTGTTTATCAGTTTTGCTTTTCATTCCTGTTTTAAGCATTTTATTCCTGTTAATGTTGTTCCATTAATTAACCTGTTGAACTCATTCTCTTAAAACAAACTTTTAAATGCACACAAGTTGAGGTTCAACACCTTGTTCTGGAAGAGAATGAGTTGGAATCCTACATCAATGAGGAGGTTCCAGTCCCAGAGGGAGATGAGGCTAAGGCCTTGCATAAGAAGAAGTTTGTTATGGAAAAGAGGATCATTGCTGATTCTATCAAGGATCACCTTATACCATAGGTGTACTCCCTCAAGACACCTAAAGCTATGTTTGATGCCCTAACCAAATTGTTTGAGGGGAAGAACATAAACCAAAAGATGACCCTGAGGAATCAACTGAAGAATGTGAATATCTAGAATGCAGAGACCATCTAGTCTTACTTCACAAGGGTTTCTTAGATCAATGAACAATTAGAAGCAATAGATGAAGAAGTGGAGAATGTAGAAATTGTGATGACCACCTTGAGTGGTCTCCCTAGGACATGGTACTACTTCATTCAAGGGATCTATGCTAGAAAGAAGTTAGTTAAGTTTAGCAGACTGTGGGAAGAATGTTCTCAAGAAGAAGCTCAGATAATATCTTGAGAAGAGAAGATGGGAAGTGAAGGTCAATCTCTCACAGCAAAATCCAATAATCCTAGATCCAACCATCACAGAATTAAGTACTCTCATCAAAGAAATAACTCTAGAAATCCTAGAGATAAGTCTAAATTCATTTGCTATACATGTGTTGAAAGAGGACACTTTACTAGAAATTGTCCTAAGAAGAAAAGTAGCTATCACAAGAAGAAGGGAAACAGGAGAAGACATCATGGTCATGTTGCAGAGGATGATGAACCTTCATCAAAGAGAACTAGATATGAAAGTGAAGATTATTCAAGCGAGGATGAATATGTTTTGATTTTCGCTCTCACAAGAAACATTACTCATGGAAGCAATGATTGGCTTATAGATAGTGGGGCTTCCAAACATATGACTGGATTCAAGGAATCCTTTATGAGACTTTCAGAACATGAATCACCTCACAAGGTGAAGTTAGGAGATGACTACCAATATCCAATAAAGGGTAGTGGGGAATCCTCCTATAAGCTAGACTCTGGAAAGTCTATGACAATGAAGGAAGTATTGTTTGTGCCAGGAATCAAGAAGAACCTCCTCTCCATATCTGCATTAGATGCAAAAGGAATGAGGGTTGCATTCATAGATGGTCAAGTCATCATGTGGCCAAAACGAAAGACTATTGATGATGCAATAGTGATTGGTGAACAAGAAGGAGGTTTGTACAAATTTAAGGGCCATCCAGAACAAGCCTTGGTCCATGACACAGTAGAGCCAAATGAACTTTGGCATAGAAGTCTTGCACATTGGCATTACAGATAACTACCTCTCACAAGCAAAGTTGTTGAAAGTCTTCCAGAAATACAAGCAAAACATGATGGGGTTTGCAAAGGATGTGCGAAAGGAAAGAACACAAAGAAGACATTTCCAAGTAGCAAAAGCAAAGAAAAAGGAATCTTGGAAATCATCCACTACGAGGTATGCGGTCCTATGTCATCACGCCCACTAAGTGGGTATGTATACTATTTTTCTTTCATTGATGACTTTTCTAGGAAGACATGGATCTACTTCATGAAGAACAAAGATGAAGTATTCAACAAGTTCAAGGAATTCAAAGCCTTGATCAAGAATCACACTGAAAAGAAGATCAAGACTTTTCGATTAGATAATGGCAGAGAATTCACTTCAAATGAATTCAAAGAGCGATGCAAAGAATCGGGGATTAAGAGGGAGTTTTCCACTCCTTATAATACACAACAGAATGGGATTGCAGAAAGGAAGAATAGAACTATCATGGAAGCTGTAAGAGCAATGCTTCATGATCAAGATATTCCTATGCATCTTTGGGTGGAAGCTGCCAGAACAATGGTGTATGTACAGAAATATACTCCACATAGAGAACTCGAGAACACGACTCCTAAAGAAGCCTTCATCGGTAAGAAACTAGAAGTTAGCCATCTCAGAATATTCGGCTGTCTTGTGTACATAGAAATTCCAAAAGAGAATAGAACAAAATTAGATCCTTCAGGAAAGAAGGGTATATTTGTGGGATGCTCTGAAAGCTAGAAGGCTTACAGAATATATTTCCCAGGATACAAGAAGATTGACATTAGCAAGGATATGACATTTGATGAAGACACAGATTACAAAAAATCCAGAAAGAGACCTTCTGAAGAAACTGAATAAGCAGAAGCACCCAGAATTCATGATACAACCATGAACAAAGAAACTCAATAAGAAGACCAAGAATTTGAAGAACCACAAAGACCTGTAGATTCACCTCTAGAGAATAATCCTCATAAGAGGAAACCTACTTGGGTATGTGAAATTATCCAAGGTGTGGAAAGATATGGGGCTCCAGAAGAGAATCATAGAGAAAGAAAGAGGACCAGATCTTGCTCTAGGTATGTAGATTTACTATGTGATTTCATTGATAAAAAACCTTCCAGTTATGAAGATGCGGCAGAACAAAAAGAATGGAAGGATTCTATGATCGAAGAGTATCAATCGATCATGAAGAATGATGTTTGGGATGTTGTTCCAAGACCAGAAGGGAAGTCAGTTGTAACTTCCAAATGGATCTACAAGATCAAGCATGTTGCAGATGGTAGCATTGAAAAATATAAGGCAAGATTTGTGGCTCGTGATCTCTCACAAAAGGAAGGAATACATTATGAAGAAACATTTGCACCTGTACCCAAATACACTTCCATCAGATTAGTACTTGCTCTGGCTACAGTGATGAAATGGAAAATACACCAGATGGATGTCAAGACTACCTTCTTGAATGGTGTAGTAGAAGAGGAAGTGTATGTAGAACAACCACTCAGTTTTGCGACCCATGATAGGGAATCTCATGTGTGCATATTGAAGAAAGCCCTATACGGTTTGAAATAGGCACCCAGGACTTGGTACGGCAGAATTGACAGCTTTCTATCCAGTTTGGGCTTTACCAAGAGTAAAGTAGATTCCAACCTTTACTAAAAGGTTGAATATGGCAACCCAATGATGCTTCTACTATCTATAGATGATCTGTTTGTGACATGTATGGATCGGTTGATTGCTAATACGAAGAGAAATCTTGTTGTTGAGTTCAAAATGAAGGACTTGGGTATGATGCACTATTTCTTAGTCATGGAGATGTGGCAGAGTTCAGATGGAATCTCCCTTGGACAAGGGAAGTATGCAGTAGAGATCCTGAAGAGGTTTAGAATGATGGACTGCAAAGCCATGGCCACACCTATCGCATCGAACCTGAAGCTATTGAGCGATGCTTCATTAGAGTCGGTTCATGCTACAATGTATCGTCAGATGATTGGGTCCTTGATGTTCCTAAAAAACCCGAGACCATACATTTCCTTTGTTGTGAACACCTTGAGCCAGTTCTTGACAGATTCGAGAAATGTTCATTTGATTGCTGCAAAGCATATTCTGAGGTACCTGAGGGGTACAGTTGATTATGGGCTCATGTATGAGTCAAATTAGAAGATTAACTTGGAGGGTTATGTTGATTCAAATTGGGCAGGCAGTTCCATCGATAGGAATAGCACTTTAGGGTGTTGCTTTAGTATGGGATTAGGTTTGATCTCTTGGTTTAGCAGGAAGCAATCCTATGTGGCACTAAGTATAACTGAAGCAGAGTATGTCGCAGCTTGTTCAGCTAGTTGTGAGGCAGTATGGTTGAGGAAGCTACTGTCTGATTTATTTGATCTCTAGTTAGATGCTACTTGTATACATTGTGAAAACCAAAGTTGTTTGAAGTTATCAGAGAATCCAATGTTCCATGACAAGTCGAAGCATATCGAGATCAAGTATCACTATATCAGAGATATGGTGTAGAGGGGAGCAATGAAGCTCTAGTATGTTGCGACGGACGATCAGATAGTTGATGTATTGATGAAGCCATTAGCTAGGGTGAAGTTTGAGTACTTCAAGGAGAATCTTGGTGTTCTCCAGATCGAGGTTCCCTCCAAAGGGAAGTGATGAGTTCATGAGTTCAAGAGTGTTATTGCCATTTTGGGAATGGAGGTGCCTAGTCATTTACCAAGAAAACTCAGTCTAGGACTAAGAAGCCATTTTGATGTGAGAGAGGGATGTGTTCCCACTTGATCAGATGTAAGGGATGAACCATTTTGTCATGGGTAAAGGATTAGGTTCCTCCCATGTTAGATGTGAGTGTTGGCCATTCTAACGAGTAGGTCAAATGTAAGGGCAACTGCCATTCTCTAAGAGAATGGAGGCACCTGGTCAGTTACCAGGTAGCTCAGTCTGGGACTGGGGGCCATTCTGATGCGATGATAGGATTAGTTTCTACATGATCAGATGTGAGTGCACGCTTTTTTGATGTGATGTGTTTACACATGGTCGAATGTAAGTGTAGATCCTTTCTAATAGGATGAGGTTAGATATAAGTGCTGAGCCATTCTGGCGCGATGTGTTTACACATGGTCAGATGTGAGTGCTGTGCCTTTCTGACAAGATGGGGTCAAATGTAAGTGTAAATCCTTTCCAATGCGATGTGCTTGCACATGATCGAATATAAGTGCTGAGCCATTCTGGCGCAATGTGTTTACACATGGGCAGATCTGAGTGCTAGGCCTTTCTGACAAGATGAGGTCAGATGTGAGTGTTGGGCATGCATTTCTAACAAGATGAGGTTAGATGTAAGAGCTAGGCAGGCCATTATGACTTAAGTTTTAGATATAAGCACTGATGAAGACCTACATGAAGGGTAAGCCTATAGGATTGACTCTGTAGAACTTCCTGTGACGAGAAGAATCGAGATAGCACCATTCTGAGATAGCATGTGATGATGATCCAGACTTGATGATGATCTAGATCAAGTGATGATCCAGATATGATGATGATCCAGACTTGATGACAATCCAAATCAAGTGAGGATCTAGATGTGATGATGATCCAAACTTGATGATGATCCAGATCAAGCGATGATCCAGATATGATGATGATCTAGACTTGATGATGATCCAGATCAAGTGATGATCTAGATGTGATGATGATCCAGCAGTGATGATCCAGTATTCGTGATGATACAGATCCCATGATGAAGAAGACTTGAAGAAGAAGATGACTTGAAGATGAAGAAGACTCAAAGATGAAGAACACTTGAAGATGAAGATGGCGAGATGATCCAGTCGAGACAGAGAAGAAGACCAGTGCTGAAAATTGTGTCGAAAGAATACCTTCCTAGTTAAGAGGGAGTGTTGATGTATTTGTAACTTTGGAATGTATTCATCTATGTAACTTATGTCTTGTACCCTGATGTTTATTCTGGGATGTGTCTGTAATGTAATTGATTCATGATGTCATGCCCCGATGTTCCAATCAGGAGGATCTATAATGTAAACAAGTCATGTCAAGTCATTGTGGGTAACCCTCCTATTGTCTAAGGGTTAAAGTCCCCATAGTCCCGGGGCACTAGGGTTATTAGACTCACCTAGTGAATTCATCCCTAGTAGGGTTTTAGTCATGACGGGAAGCAGTATAAATAGAGAGGTGACCTCTCTATTTAACACACATCTCTTACACACTCAAGTGTAGTGCATAGTTGAGGAAGGAGAAGACACTGGGGCTAGATAGAAAGAAGGTTACTGCTGTCTGGAGATCATATTACTGTTTTGGGATTTTCTATTTTGGTGTTGATTCTATCTCTAAGGAAGTTCTGGGGTTTTCTCCATTTATGGTTTCCCTGAGGAAAAACATTGTGTTCATTGTCTGTTGTGTTAGATTGTTGTGCTTGTTATTCTCTCAGTTAAAGATCCTAATAATGCTAGCTTAATGTTAAAAATCTAACATAAAAAACTAACCATTTGATTTTTATCCAAAAAGGAAAAGTCTTATCTCTACCTTTGATTACTCGGTGTGGATGATTCGGTGGACAATTCTTGAAACTGTAAGTGCAAGGTAAAACTACAATCCATGCTCTTTCATCTGATCTAAACAACTTACAATTTTGGGCCCAAATTTGATGTTTTCAAGCACCCTCAAAGCATGAACACAATGTACACGGGTATGGTATGTTAATAGTTGCATACACGCATTCTGTATGTGGGTTTCCTAAAGTAAATTTTTTTATAGTACATGACTTGTGCAAAAGACAGTCGCATACATTGTGCGAGGTGAAAAAAGAATATATAGGGTCAAAAGTTCAAATTTTTATATGAATATAATGGTTTGAAATTGATTGGTTATTAGATTGAAAGATGGTGCTTGAGTGGAGGGAGAGGGAACATGAAGACATGGACCAAGAAGCTCTACAAGATGCCCCCATAGTGAATGTTTTACGTCAGAGTGGGTTATTGAAATTTCTCTGTGCCTCACCTATGCGATCAAATGTACGCCTCTTAGAGTTTTTGATAAACTATTGGGATCATGATCTTGGCATGTTTGACCTTCAAGGTGATTTTCTAGAGGTTACATCAAAATATGTCTATTTCATTTATGGTTTATCACGAAGGAGAGCTCTAGTGAACTTGGAAGGTACCGGTAGAGGCGGTGACCTCCTAAGTGTATAGAACTATATAGACATATACTGCGAGCCAAGAACTCAAAAGAAGGGTAGCTGCATCCCTATTGTTCACATTCACAAATTTCCTTTACAGGTATTGACAAGAACTATAGTGAGGGTTGCAGGGTCATCATCACTTCACCTTGAAACTCGGATCCAAATGAGACTAGCAGTGGACTGTATGCAGGGAGCCCTATATGACTGATGTTCGAGAGTGATCCTGATAATGAGGAAACGACTCTCTGAATGAAAAAGAGGTAGGCGTAAGAATTTTGGTTATTCCAGCATGTTAGTAGCCTTTTTCTTTGAGAGAGTGCTAGGTTTGAGTCCTGCAGTACCATTGCTAGTTCATTCTCCCCGTCATCCTAGGTTAAGTAGTTGGGGAGAGATCTTCCTCCGCCAAGGAGGTGGTGGATCAGTCCAGAGTGTCTATGATGATGACTTCTAATTTTGGTGGGAGTGACAATTACTAGCCTTGGAGCAGTTTCCATATGCTGGGTGAGATTTTCTAGGTGATACTGACCTTGTCCTCCCTCGTGGAGAAGCATGGGGAGAGTCAAGTATTTTTTTATTTTCAAAATTTCAAATTTTTTTTATGAATTTTAATTATAAAGATATATACATATTGGACTAGTCCTCCCTACTGGGAATCCACAAATGTATATGCATCCTATTTTTGGAGAGGACCAGGGTTTGATTAGGGTTCTTGAGGGGAAGCTAGCCAGGCTTACCCAGAAAGTACCTACCTTATGCATTGATCACATCCCTGTTGCCATGTAGGAGCTAGTTGTTGGTATACCGTATGTCTAGATATGCCTTATGAGGTAGGTAGCCAGAGTAGTACTTGTGTATATAGATGTTGTTGAGGCTGCTGAAGCCGAGGAGGTTGAAGAAGCCCGAGCGTAGGGTGATCGGGGGGACCAGGGTTGTCAAGCTTTAACTTAGGATCATTTTATGAACTTTGATCCATGTTTTGTATATTTTTTGTATATTATTCAGTTATGACTGGATTTGAGGATCAGAAACTCAACCTATCTATATGGACATATATTCACATATATATATTTTTCTGGTTTATTTACAAATGTTATTTATGTGTCTACTATATTTTTATGTAAAATGTGTTAAATGCCAATCCAAGATATAATTAGCATATGCATCAGTTAATGAATTTTGATTTCTTGGAATATGATTGAATATAATAAACTCAAAATTTCTTTCCAATAACCTAACTTGAATAAACTAACGTAATAGAATAGGGTTCCGCACCTGATAAGCCTGATTGAGCTAGGAAACCACCATCTGAGAGTCCAGGCAACTTCTACCTGAGTGATACCACGTGACAAAGCGTCCCATAAAAGTTCAATCACAACCCTGTATTCAGTGACATTATTGGTAGCAGGACCTAAGCAAGCGCCTCCTAAGACAACTAACTGTCCTGAGGGCAAATAAATGACCCTTGTAGCTGAAGCCAAATTACAAGTGTGGCGACTCGCACCATCAGTGAAACCTATGAACCACTCAGAAGACATCTGTAACAAATAGCATATGGTATAAAAAACATAGAATGATGAAATATTGTACATAAAAATACATACAATAAAATACATGAAAAAGTGCTAAGCCTAAGCATAGTACTTTTTTAGGTAGAGCCCATTTCTAGGCTCAGGCAGCTTATTCCCTTTGAAATCAACTAATTCATATGCACCCCTCTTTAACACCTTTGACGCAACATAAGGTCCCAACCACATAGACCTGAAATTTCCTTCCCCCAGGGGTTCTTTTTCTTGATCCCAGGGCAAAACAAGCTCCCCTTTAGAGAAAATCTGAGGCTTCATTGATTTATCGTATTGGCTTTTTACCCCATTTTTATGAGCTTCGTTAGTTGTCAGCGCATCTCTATGCTGCTCATTTAGATGTTCTAAATGTAATAGACATTATTTCAACTCAGTCGTATCATTTAACAGATGAATAACAATTTTTAAGGACGGGATTTCGCATTCAACCGGGGTAACTGCTTCTAGTCCATGAACGAGTTGGAAAGGAGAAAACCCTATAGTAGTTTTCACATTGGTTTGATATGCCCAAAGTGTAGGATACAACGTGATGTGCTAGTTGTAACAAGCTGCATTAATAGTACATTTGAGGATAGTCTTCAAATTTTTATTAATAGCCTCGACTTGACCGTTTTCTTGAGGATAGAATGAAGATGAATGTTCTTGTATAAAACCTAGCATAATGGTCAATTCAATCATCATACTATTTTGGAAATGACTGCCATGATCAGTAACAATCACCTTAGGGATACTAAATCATGCAATAATTTGGTTGAAAATGAAAAAATCTGCAGTTTCCGCGTCAGCTTTAAAGGTGGGCATTGCCTCTGCCCATTTCATGAAATAATCTACAGTGGCAATGATATGTTTGTGCCCCCTAGCCTAGACTGGGTTACACGTCATGTAATATATCCCCCACTTAATGAAGGGCCCACTGAGATGATGGGAAATAACAGAGCAGGATGCGACCACATCTTTCTAGTGTAAAGCTGATAAGGATGACAGTGCTTCATGACTTCCACACAATATTTCAAGATCTTGGGCCAGAAATAACTGGCACATAATATATTCTGGGCCATTGCTAACGCAGATAAATGATCCCCACACGCTCCACTATGGGCATCATTTAGGACAATCTCTGCTTCCTCGTGGGTAAGAAATCGATGCAAAATGGAATCTACCCCTCTACGATATAAAGTATCTCCAATAATGAGGTAGTTCTTGGCATGTACGCAAATTTTACGCCATTCTTCCTGCGAGAAGGTTGCAAGGTACTTCAAAGTCTGGAGATAGATAAGTATATATCCATACTAGGGGTTAGAGGTGGAAATAAAAAGATATGCTCAACTGGGAATGAGTCTTCTTCAATGACTACATCTTCCTCTACTGGAAATTCTGCAATGAGCTCAGCAAAAACCAAGAATTTTTTGGATTTGAAAGATTGAAAATCCAAGTCAAACTCTTGGAGAATGACTATCCATTTGTTGAATTTTCTTCCAACTATCCGTTCAGACAAAACATATTAAAAAGGATTAACATCTGCCACTACCATCTTGGTCCTGCTTTTTATCAACAGGAACAGGGTTGAATACCCATTCTGTCAAAGCTATGGGATAAATGAAACCCGTTTTCAATAGTTTTTCAACTTCAACATTTACTGTCACTGCTTTACGCAGGTTGACAGGTCTCAACTTTTGTCGAACAAGTTCAGCATTAGGGTATGTTCATATTTTGTGCTCGACTATTGATGGATCAATTCCTAGCATCTCCTCATATGACCAAGCAAAAATGTCGCATAATTCCTTTAACAAGGCTGTATAGATCGCAATCTCCTCCAAAGAGCAGTTCGCATCGATATGTACATTTTCCATAATGTTAGGATTTATAGAGATGTTGATAGGGATAGTAGCGGAAATGTTTTCCATATTCCCCTCAGTAAACATTCCTTCCCTTGGTAAGGGATTAATAGGCATATCAACATCGCCTTCCAGTCTCATATAGAACTCTTGGTTCTCTATTATTCTTAACTCTAGAAGAAAATAGGATAGATGGTGAAGATATTCATAGATCTTATCTCATCCACACATAGCCTCTAGAATGACTTCATCCAAAGGTAAAACCATATCTAAGCAATCTCTAGAATGCAAAGAGTTCTCTGCCCAAGCAGGCAGATAGGCTTCTTCCAGTTCCTCTGAGACAGTAAAAGGAACTAGAATAGGATCAATAGCAGTATGGATGATAGCTTGATAAGACACTTTTTCTACTGATAAAGGCACTTTAGGTTCATGGTGGGAAGGGAGAACCCAAGGATCAGTCCTATCAACAACCGTAGCTATGGACTTCCCAACACTAGTAGAACCTATATAATTAATCAGAGTTGGAAAATCAAATGTGCCCATTAATGATGCATACATTCCAGCTCCTAAGCTCTTCGAAGTAGGTCTAACCTGATCAACTAATTGTATGGTGGATTCATTAGATTCCAAGTGACGTTTTTGAGTAAAATTAAGTTGGTCAATAGTAAACAACTTCCCTTCATGTGGAAACACTACCACCCGAAAAATGACCGATGCAATAGCAGACATGGCATAAGTCCAACTTCTCCCCAAGAGCAAGTTATAATCCAAAGGTGCATCAATCACCTCTACCTCAATAAACATGAATTTCCCTGCCAACATAATTTTGAAAGTCAGTAGGATACCTTGCAGACGGAATGACCTTCTGTCGAAAGCAGTAAGTAGGGTGTTCGATGGAACCAGCTCTAGGGATCCAAGAGCTTTCCAATAAGACAATGACATAACACATGTAGAAGCACCCTCGTCAACAACTTCCCTTCCAATGGTATTTCCACCATGGATGACATCTATCGATAAGGATACATGATATGGCAAGAAAATTTTGACATCAGTCAGATTAAATTTTTCCATGAGACTCGATGAGTCCATACTGCCTGAGGCTGCCAAGAGTGCATCCCGTTGGGTGGGACAACTCTGTAACACCTCTAAAGCCAACATTGCACAAGGATTTTTGGCTAAGTCTTCAACTATAGAGTAGTTGGTTGTAGCCCTAGCATTGGGATTATGCAAGGTTTTGTTAAAGACACCTTTTGGTATCTTGGGCATAATTTCAGCAAGTTTCTCAATCGTGAGAGGGTTAGAAGTTTCAGCTATCAACTTACCCTTCTTCGAAGTCTCTTTTTCATAGTTCTTATTCTTGGTCTGTAGTAAAGTCTCGAATCAAACCATGTTGATATAATTAGGGTCAGGAGCATTTGGGGTTCCCCCTGCTGCATTTGAAGCTAAAGCAAAATTCTGTCCTTGGGGAAAAGGATCCTTCAAGACAGCTGGTTGTTGTTCTTTTAATAGCTTCTGAGCTTGTTTCATAAGGAGACATAGATGGGTTAGGTGATTCTCATGGAACAACTTACATGGGAATTTCACCTTCTTCTTTTCTTTCTTGCCCCCATCAGCATTGTTTGTGGGTTTTTACTTGTTTTGGTTTCCCTCACCCTTTTTTCCTCTCTTATTTTTCCCACCGGGCTGCTAATTGCCCTTTTGAGAGGTTTGTGCAAAAACATTTGCATTTTGGGGTGAGGGGCCAGCCTTTGCTACCTCTACCATAGAATGTTTGATGGATAGCTGATGGAGCTATTTAGACAAAGAGTCCATAGTGGGAGAATTCACGGAACCAACCACACCATTGGCATGGGGTCTAGGCTTAGGTTTCTCTACATTGTACGTTGGCCTCAGTGCCTCAGGGATAATCTCATATAATATCGGAGAGTGAGAATATATCAAATCTAGTTGCTGGGCCCTAAGGATAGCTTCTCCCTCATTCATCACTACCGAAGTAGATACATCCTTAGATATATAAGGCAATAGGGATTTAAGGAACCATTCTAATAAGAACTCAGGAGGAATAGTGTCTTTAATAAGGTTCTTCTATCTTCTCTACTCTTGGATGTGATCCAAAATATGAGTGGCCTTGTCCTACCAAAAGGTAGATAAAAAGTCTGTCCCAAAATCATAACGGATAGGAAGGTGGAGTGACTAAGGAATGCATTAGCCAAGTCCCAAAAATTGTTAAATGTAACAGAAGGAAATTCAATGTGCCATTTTGTTGCAGTACTGGTCAAAGTTATTTGGAACATACTCAACCAAACCAAATCCTCATTCGGTGATTTGGAAGAGCACCATAAATGGAAAGTGGGGGCATGAGCTCTAGGATCATCACCAACTTTGCCTTCGAATTTTGGGATATCCGAGGGCAACTTGCTAGAGACGGGTGGCCAGGAGGGGTCATGTCTCTTCGGGTCATTCATCAGTTTTGATAAATATGGCAAGTTTAACGTTGCTAGGAAAGGAATATTGGGTCTAACCAGAGCACTAAAAGTACAAGTTTGGGGATTAGAGGGACTTGCCCCAATATTCCCATATATGAAGGTGGGGTTGCCCCTTGCTGCCGGTTGTGAAGTGGATGGGCTGCTTTGGAAAGGATTCCATCCATAAGTCAGCAGATTTTTTATGTGTGGTGTAGTATAAGAGGTTCTACCTACTGAGTTGAAGTTGGGGTTTGGAATACAGGAGCCAATATCCCTCTGCTAAAAAGTGAAAAGGGAGATCTCATGAACATAGCTGAAACTGAAGTTTCAAAACCTTTACCATAAGGATTAGTGTTTCCAAACTGCACCCCTACATATGAGGGTGTTGGGCCTACGTATGGAGTGGACAGGGGAATGTGCCCCTCATTCCAAGGAAAACCTTGGACAAAAGTCGAGGATCCTATAGGACTACTCTGGGTAGAGCAACTGAGGTGGAAGTAAAAGAAATTTCTCCTGTAGTAGAAATTATTCTGCCCATAGGGACACCAATCACGGGTGGATTGAAAGGACGAACCTGAATGATCACCAGATCATTTAAGTCAGCCAGAGGTGAATTAAAATTCCTTGCAAACTTTTCATCTTGCAAGTCTTCTATCTCAACTGTGTTTAAATTAAAACAGTTTGCCCTAAGTTCCGGTTCACCCCAAACTTCACTAAATCCTATCGGTTTGAAAGAACCGTCCGTGTTCAATCTTCGCCTTTGAGGGGGAGGTGGAGGTTCCAATGTGATAAGCGAAGGAAGGTTTTACAACCTTAGTGACCTTCTGATAGATTGGTCCTCCATGATTGTAAATTTGACTCTTCACACCCCTAAGGTTAGCTAAAACATAGACAAACAATAGACCAATCACTACAAACAATTTCCTAAAGTCTCAACAATCACAAGGGTGTAAGATATGCTTTCCTGAAGAAAGCTGGGAGATGGTTTATTGGCGTCCTTGAAGAGGTTCTTAGGCACAAGAAAAGGAATCACCCATTTCCCTCCCACACTTTCAAAAAGGGTTACCTTCCAAGCCCATCCAAGGTGAACTAGAAATTGTTAGGATATTTAGACACTTAGGAGTTAGTTAAGATCAACTTGTGTAATATATCCGTTAGGTAAAAGTGTGTTTCTTTAGTATGCATTAGTATGCATTTGTAAATATTCTAATCTAACGGTCACGATATGTTCTAGACATAGAGTGATCCGACAGTTCAACTTCTCTTAGATCATACCTACCATTGATCCATGGCTTAATAGCTGATTGGTCTATGATCTCTATTTAAAGAGCATAGAGGTTCCTTGGCTAGTTGATCTATTATCAGAAGCTCATGTAACTTTCTTTCTTTTGCATAATAAATTGCTCCAAGTAGCTATTTGGCTGGGGCTATGAATTGTTTCCCTCTCAAGGGTTTTAACGACGTGACAAACATCGGTGTGTTGATCTGTGATCTATTTGTGTGAAGCGGTATCTAAAGGTGTTTGGTATTTTGGGAGTACCCTGTGAACCCGAGCATGGTATCAGAGATTTTATGAAGAGCCGCTTTCGGTTTTGATCAAGATCTGGAACCGGTGTTGCCGAAACTTTGAAAGGGTTTCTGGTTATATATTTTTTGTGAATTTTTGGCCTATGGGAGCTATTCCATTGTGTCCAGAGCACTATTTCCATTGGGAAATAGTTTTTGTTTCACCGAAAACCATTTTCGTTTGCTCTAGAAACACCCATTTCAGCAAATCTGAAGGTATAATGTTACAATACAAGATTTGTTTTTTTAAATCTCTCATATTTTATTAGTTTATTATTAGATATTTTATGTTTTAGTCTCGGACTATTGTTTTCCCTGACTGCATATGCTCTTTGTCGTGCACCTTGCGTGATCGCGGTGAATCAAAAATAGTAAGGGAAAGTTTTTTTTTCTTGTCTTCTCAGCTATGTATGCTCTTTGTCGTGCACCTTGTGCGATCATGACAAATCAAAAACACCGAGAAAACTTAAAAAGGTAGACTTTCCGGGTAAGCTAACCAAGATCTAACCCCATTGTGTGGAAAAAAGTTTTTTGGTTTTTGTTTTTCATTTTTTTTTTGTGATTTGCAGGAAAAAAAGCAAGCACGGAAAACGAGAGAGAAGAGTAAAAAAAAAACCCTACTTCCTCTTTCCATACTTTTACGTACCTTTTAAAATTAGCTCACTTGGTCCAAAGTTGTTTTACACCTTGATAAGTCTTGTGTTCAAGTCTTATCAAGCTACTTTTTAGTGGATGCAATTTCTATTTTCAAGTTACTTTATTGTAAAAGTGCATCTCATATAAATAAAATAAAATAAAAGTGAGTCACTTAAGTCTTTTAATTTATTGTTGCACTATTTAAAAGTCACATTATTGTAAAAGTGAACATCACTTATTCTGTAAAAGTGATTCACTTCAAATCAACTTTATTGTAAAAGTGATTGTCAAAGGTTGATTTTGGGAAGAGGGGGCTTCTTTTTTTAGTTGCCCAAGTTAATATCTGTCACGTCACTATTGGGGACATCTTCAACATTTTCTTTGATCAAGCATAACTTAATCATCCAGAATCCGTTTTAAGTGCCGTTTTTTTTAAAAACCGGATATGTTTTCGAGCTATTTTCATCCAGATAGTTAGTTTCTATTATTTTATCCATTATTTTATAGTATGTTTTCCCCTTGTGATATTATACTTACAAGTTCTAACTATTTCTGAAGGAAATCTCGTATGGAAGATGTTCTACGAAGTAGGGGACTTTTCAGGATAACCTCAGAGAAAGAAACAGAACCCACTAATGATGATAAAAAAATTAAATGGGTAAATAGATGTGATGAATCTCATGGATTGATTGGGATAGAAATCTCTATTGATTTGCGATTCCACATATCTGACATTAATGAACCTGATAAATCTTGGGAAAAGTTGGAATCTATGTTTGGTAAACACAATGAAATTCGAGGTCATCAACTTGAGAATGAGTTGATTTCCTTGAATCCAAATGATTTTTCATGCATTCAAGACTATTTATCTAAGTATAAATCTCTTAGACTATTATGTGCAAAATGCAAGATTAAGAAAGAAGACAAACAATGTATTTATCATATTCTTTCCAAACTTGGACCTGCATATTCTGTTTTTGTATCTACATTCTACTCCATGAAAGAATCATTGACTGCAGCTAGCTATCAAGAGCCTAGCCTTGAATCATTTTGTGATTCCCTAATTAGAGAGCAAGATAAGCTCATTCATCTTGGAATAATTAACAATGCAGATACATATGAGAAATCCTTATTGTCCCAATAGAAAGAAAAGTCCAAGCCTCCCAAGAAATAGAATTTTTGCAATAATAAGACTAACAACAAGGGTCCCAAACCCTCTCAGTCAGCTCCTTCTTTAAAAAATGACAAAGGATCTGAGCAAAAAGGAAAGAAGACTAAGTGTCATTGCAATTTTTGTGGAAAAGATAATCATGATGAATCTAAGTGTTTTAAGAAGATGGCTTCCTTGGAAGTAGTAATGAAGAAGCACCACATCAGCCTAGATTCATCTTCAGAATCTACCTCTCATGGACATGCACTTTGTGCTTCTGGTTACTCTTATACTGCATCTTCTTCTTCTACTTCAATTTGAATGGCTCATTGATTCTGGAGCATCTTATCATATGGCTAAGGATAAAGCCATCTTTTCTACTATGCATGAATGTAACACCAAACAAATATTTGATGGTGATGATAGATCTCTAAGTGTTGTAGGATCTAGAACAGTTCCAGTAGAAAATGGTCATTTCAATGATTTACTATGTGTTCCAAAAATTTCCTTCAATTTATTATCAGTCTATCAAGTTACTCATTCAGGTGAAGGTAAAACTGTGACGTTTACACCTCACCAAGTTGTAATTAAGGTTTTTAAAAATCCTCAAAATATCCTTTCTACTGGAACTGTTGATGATATTACTAGGTTGTACAAATTTAACAACTTTGGGTCATCACCTTTTCCTTCAGTTTTTGTTGCTCATAGTGATAACTTGAGAAAACTTTGGCATGAGCGATTTGGTCACTTAAATTATCACTCATTGAAACAACTATGTAAATACAATATGGTGACTGGTCTTCCGTTGGTATCTTGCAAGGATGGTGTTTGTTTCGGTTTTGTACTCGAAAAAAATCATCAGGATAGTTTTGAAAAATGTGCCTCTTGGAACGCCTCGATTCCCTTGGAGCTTGTGCATAGTGACTTGTGTGGCCCTCTTCCATCTGCTTCCTTTTCTGGTTTCAAATAGTTCTTAACCTTCATTGATGACTACTCTAGATGCACATGGGTTTACTTCCTAAAACTTAAGAGTGAAGTATTTAACATGTTCTTGGCCTACAAGGCCCTTGTTGAAAAACAATCTGGTAATCAAATTATTAAGTTAAGATATGACAATGGAGGAGAATATGTTAACAACAAATTCACTACTTTTTTCACTGAACAAGGAATCCAACAATAGCACAATGTTCCATATACACCACAACAAAATGGTGTAGCTGAAAGGAAGAACTACACTTTAAAAGAAATGGCTAATTGTATGATCCAATCTAAGGGACTAAGTCTTCAATATTGGTCTGAGGCCATAAATTGTGCAAATTACATAGTTAATCACACACCAACTAAAGTTTTACAAGGTATAACACTGGAAGAAGCATGGAGTCAAATTAAACTAGATGTAAGTCACTTTCATGTGTTTGGTTGTGAAGCATGGGCTCACATTCCGGATGAAAAACGGAAAGCATTGCATCCTAAAAGTGAAAAGTGCATATTTGTTGGATATTCTGAAGATGTAAAAGGTTAGAGACTTCTTCAGCCACATTATCATGATATAATCATTAGAAGAGATGTTAAATTTGATGAAAATATCTTGGCATGCGAGCCTAACTTGGCGGGTGTGCCATCTTTGTCCTACGAGCCTGATTTGGCGATTGTGCCTTCTTCTTCTTCTTCTTCTTCTTCTAGCTTCCTTGACAGGTTTCCAACTCCAGTTTCTGATGATGACAGTGAGGATGAAAATCCACCTCCGCCTGCTCATGTTCCTCCAATTGCATCAGCACCAATACTTCCTCGATGGGTCCATTCAACATGTGAAGCAGCTGGTGATATTGCCGGTGATCCTAGAGATCAATGTCGAACACGTTCTCAGTTTCAGCGAGCCTCTTTTATTTTGGCTCAAGTTTTCAAGAATCATGATCCATAAAATTTTGCAGAAGATTCAGGAAATCCATATTGGGATGTAGCTATGGATGAAGAATATCGTTCCTTAATGGAAAACAATACTTGGGATCTTGTTCCTCTTCCAAAAGGAAGAAAACTTGTCAGATGTAAATGGTTCTACACAACTAAGTATGCATTAGATGGAAGTGTTGAAACACTTAAGGCAAGGTTAGTTTCCAAAGGTTTTTCCCAAGTTGAAGGGATTGACTACAATGAAACCTTTGCCCCTGTAGCAAAAATGAACTCCATCCGCCTTGTTCTTTCCCTTGCAGCCTTACATAACTGGGAAGTCCATCAAATGGATGTCAAGTATTCCTTCTTACATGGTGATTTACATGAGGAAATTTACATGGAACAACCTCCTAGATATGTTCAGAATAACTCTAGCCTTGTTTGTCTCCTTAAGAAAACCTTATATTGCCTTAATCAAGCTCCTAGAGCTTGGTATGCCAAAATGGATAGCTTTCTCCTTGACACTGGTTTTTCTAGATGCCATTCTAACCCCAATGTCTATACCAAGAAAGTAGGAAACCATCTCATCATACTTGTTCTTTATGTTGATGATATTATCCTTACTGGTAGTGACCCTAACCTTATAACCCATGTGAAATCCAGTCTTAAGCAAAATTTTGAAATGTCAGACTTAGGACATTTGCATTATTTTCTTGGTCTCCAAGTCTTGCAAACCAAAGAAGGAATATTTATTTCCTAGTCTAAGTATGCTTCTGACCTTCTTCATCGCTTCCACGTGGAAGATTGTAAACCAGCCCCTTCTTCCTTCCAGTCTGGAGTCAAACTTTCTACCACTTGTACTTCCCCTGAAGTAGATGCCACCTTGTATCGTCAGCTTGTTGGTAGTCTTTTATACTTTACTCATTCCCATCTTGACCTTTCCTTTGCCGTTGGTCATGTTTCCCGTTATATGCAAACTCCTCATGAAATTCACTAGAAAGTAGCAAAAATAATACTTTGATATATTCAAGGTATAATTCAGTTTGGGATTCATTACAGTATAGGGGGGAAACCTTTGTTGGTTGGTTTCACTGATTCAGATTGGGCCGGTGATCCTGATGATTGAAATTCTACTACAGGTTATGTTTTCAGTCTGGGATCTAGACCTATCACTTGGGCTTGTAAGAAACAACAATCTCTTTCTCTTTATTGAGCAGAAGAAGAATATCAAGCCGTAGTTAATACTATTCTGGAAGCTTTATGGCTTCGATAGATCCTTTCAGAGTTTGGATTCGAGCAGCAGCAACCTACTCCAATTTGGTGTGACAATCAAAGTGCCATCAAGCTTACCAAAGATCTAGTTCTACATCATCGCAGCAAACACATTGAGCTACACATGCACTTCATCAGAAATATTGTTCATAATAGTGTTATTAAAGTTCTCTATTTCCCTAGAGATGATCAAGTTGTAGACATCTTCACCAAGTCTCTTACAGAAGCGAAGTTTTCTAAACTTTGGTCTATGTTAGGAGTTCAGGAATGTGTCCTTAAGGGGGGATAGCCTTTAATGCCTCCTTTCTTCTCCTAATAGTGTCACTTTTGTAAATCCTTCAATCATATCCCAAGTTGTTCTTAAGGGGGGATGTTAGGATATTTAGCCACTTAGGAGTTAGTTAAGATCAACTTGTGTAATATATCTGTTAGGTATAAGTGTGTTTCTTTAATATGCATTAGTATGCATTTGTAAATATTCTAATCCGACGGTCACGATATGTTCTATACATAGAGTGATCCGACGGTTCAACTTCTCTTAGATCATACCTACCATTGATCCATGGCTTAACAGCCAATTGGTCTATGATCTCTATTTAAAGAGCATAGAGGGTCCTTGGCTAGTTGATCAATTACGAGAAGCTCATGTAACTTTATTTCTTTTGCATAATAAATTGCTCCAAGTAGCTATTTGGCTGGGGCCATGGACTATTTCCCTCTCGAGGGTTTTAACCATGTGACAAACATCGGTGTGTTGATCTATGATCTATTTGTGTGAAGCGATATCTGAAGGTGTTTGGTCTTTTGGGAGTAGCCTATGAAACTGAACAGAAATAGCCTTCTGGTTTACCTGTGTATAAAACCTAGATGTCCAAGAGACTAGAGGACACCTTAACTATATCAACAGTCTGGGGGGACAGTCGCAAGCCCGATTCATACGCATGAAGGGTAAAAAAGCCTGAACAAAATCCCCAGATGTGTAAAAAACTTGGTCTACATTTTGACAGGGAATTGGAGGGTTATCTCCTCAGTCCAATGCCTCCATGCGGCCTCATGCTTAACTCCCGTTTGAGAGGAGCTTCCCAGATACTATCAATAAAGAGAAGGATTTACCTATCGATTGGCCCACTATGTATGAATTTCAGTACTTATGGCGAGTTTACACTTCCTATCCCACAAGTATATCCTAAGCTAGTAGATGTATGACCCTATAAAAAAAAAATTACTAATAAATTTTAAATTATAGCGTTCATTTTAAGGGTTGTTCTTAATCATAGGGTAAGTGGAGTGAATGACTATGATATTATTGACTCGATAAGAAACGTAAAAAATAGGTGTATAAATCAATTCCAAAGCAAATTATCACTACTTAAAACAAGATTTTTTTTGTTGTTGTAAATATGAACTAATGAAAATTCAACTAGGAAAGATAAAACTAAGACTTATTTTTGTATTTTTTGAGATTTTATTTAAAAACTGAAAGTAAAACTACCATGTGCAATTCAAATGCAAATGTTTCCAATGCTTTTCTTTTCACTTTTCAAATTCCTCAAAGATTACTATGCACCTAAATGCAACAATTCTTGAGTATGCTTGAATCATCAAACTATATAAAGTGAGAAAAATGAAGTATAGCAGACTTATAAGAACCAAAGATCAACCACCTAAGGAAGACTTGGAAAACACCTAGCTTAGGAAGACCCAATGAATGAAAATCACTGAAATCAATCAAAGGCAAGTGACAAACCAACACTACTTGGAAATAGCATGGGATATATGGTATCTAGAACCCTGATCACTGATTCAGACACATAGCACTTGGACCTATCACCCAACAGGAAAATCCACTTCAAATTGCTAAAAGAAAGACAATCCAACCAACAAAAAATCAAGGGCTTACTAAAAAGTACGAAGTATGATTTAATAGGGCTATCAAACCTATAGTGAAATGCCAGTACTAAATACCACAAAGAAAGACAAAATCCAAAGAAGGACAGGGATAGACAACCCTACCCAAAAAAAATGTTGCTCAGGCTTCTACACAATTGTCTATAAGAGAAACCCGCATACTGTATGCGACTATCCAATACACCAACCCATGTACACAGACCTCTGTACGTGATTGTGTAGCACAACAACCTGCATACAAAAGTAAAATTTTTCAAAAAAAGAAAAATTATAAAGGTATTCAAAACACCACTACAAGTCCAAACCAAGTCAAAACACCACACACTGAATCAAAGCAAACACTGGGCAAGGATCTATAGGACTAACCCACAGCAGGCTGGGCTTCCCAATGGAGTCACAAGTTCTGTTGTTCAGGATCAAATACCTTTGTAACCTAGGGTCTAGGGTTACCATCTTACTACTAACCTTGTAGACAATCAGCTTTAATAGAGTACAAAAAGGAAATAGGAAGAAATGCTTGAATCACCTGATTACCGATGGTTGATCCAAGCTTGATCTTCTTCCATTCCGTTTCTCTTCAAATCTTCCAGAGATGCACCTCCTTCACCTGCAAAGAGAAAATTATCCAAGTACAATCTTATACATGTATGTATGAGAGGTTAGATAAACAGTATATCTAGTGCATAATCGAATATATTCATCAACCATGATACATGAAAGAGACTCAACACAAAGTTGGAAGAAGAATTCTCTTTATTAACAATCAGTGAATGAGATAAGAGTACAACCTGACTTTTGAGACAAGGAATCCTCTGCAACCAAAGGATTCTAAGTTCTACTGCTCGAAGACTTCTAAATATATACCACCAGCATAACTTTTCTCTCGAAACTTGATTCATTAATGCCCTCCCCAAGGCCTCTATTTATACTTTGGGAAATATTGTGGTTTCGAAGGTTGAGGAGGTTGAAAAAATTAGGATAGTTAATGATTAGGACCCAACTAATATCCATTAATCATGATTTATATTTTTTAATGTCGAATCAAGATGTATGCAACTATTAGTATAGGAAACCCACGTATGACATGCGAGTTGCTTAAAGGAAACCCGCGTATGTTGATGTATGCAGGTTGCAATAGAGATAGTCTCATATAGTACATGAGTTGTCAATGGGAATAGTCATGTATGTACAGGAGTTGTAATGAGGATAGTCAGGTATTCCATTCAACACTTAGAAAAATAATATGGCAAGATGGTTCAAGGGTAAATGCATCTCATGTCATGCCCATCTATAGTGTTTTGGAAAACTTCTATCGTAAGATGTCCTTTTGTGTACCAACATAAGGAATGTCAGGAATCGGATGGAGAAGTGCCATTTGGTTTGATAACAGCAGGTCATATCATCATCTATTTTGATGAAGAAATGGTAGGGGTAGAAGCCAAGTTCCCCAGCACCGATGAAAATGAAAACACGAACATCAGTGAGAGCACCGAAAGATGCAACAGCCTAGACGAGGCCATATAGATATGATGCTATAGAGTCAGCGGTTTGCACTGGGGTCTTTGCTAAAGAAATCTAGAGCTACATCGCTCCAACCTGACCTAGTGTGAAGCCCCAATAGCTTAATGAGAACCAGCAGTATCAGCCGAAGATTACATCGCTGCCAAAAGGGATGGTGTGCAACACCAATATTATTCCAGCACTGATGAAGATGAAGTATGAAGCTTGTTGGTGTTACAAGATTTCGTAAATGAGCCTTATGAGTCATTGCCTTCAGTTGTAGGAGGGCCCATAGTGCATATCTCATAGCCTTGGGCACACGGGTTGGATAAACATGGGTTGTTAGGGCTTATCAACATGCTACATTTTGGGTGGCTAAATGAAGCAAATTCCTTTGTCAAGCAACTCTTAGATTTCTTTCATGGATGGGAATTATGGTTGGACAAGCCAATCGCAATCACAGTAGATTTTATTTTGGATATCATGGGGTTATGAAAGGATGGGCCAGACCCATCACAATATTTAAAAGGAAGGGATAACGATAAGAGGCTAGCTACACGATTGAAGCTGAGGTATGACTTGTAGCACGAGGGGAGGGTGTATCGCCTAGATAGTATCAATGACTATGCAGTACACATTGGTGTGCACATTCTCTCTAGCAATATTGTAAGGAGGAATAACCCCACCCATTGTACTCAAGGTGTGATTGTGTGCGCACAACAATGCACAGAAGGGGTACAAATGAATTGGTCCCCCTTTTTGCTGAACCAATTGACATAGGACGTGGTATTAGTTTAGGCCAGAGAGTGGCCTTTCCCATATAGTTGGATATTGATCCTCATCGTATTAATGGCTTGAATGGATCTAAAGGAATACCAAAGGATGGATATTGAATATGTTAAGGTGTGAAAAGGCACACTGTATCAAAACTTGTGGTTGGTCTAGGAGCCTAGTAGGAAAGACAATTGTGAAATCCACTTTTGGGTATACTAGGAAGCATTGTATGTGGCACCTACCAATGTTCCCCAACTGACAAATGAGGCCGCAGCCAAATATTGGAGAATCAATCGGTTGGCCATGGGACCACATACCATTAATTTACAAGCTCACCGTGACCTAGATAAACAGTGGTTACCGATGTCTTATAAGGTGACGGATGAGGAATTAGAGGCAACGATTGATGAATAGCATGCAGCATGGAGGGATCCAGTTAGCACCATCAAAGTATCAACGAGACCACTAGAATATGCACTCGATGATATAGTACGAAGAGATGAGCAATAGATTCACAATGACTCTGATAGTGAGTCATCAAAAAACACTGACCTAGAGTCACAACACATCTTGAAAGAGTTAAGGACTAAGAGATGAATGGAGAAGGATGTAGGCAGCAATACCAGATCCACAATGGAGGCACAATTACAATGGCTTATTAAGGAAGTCACTAACTGATATGATACTACAACAAAAGACATGTGGAAGTCTTCCCAGGAAGGATTTGATAAGGTACACACCAAGTTAGATTCTATATATAATGTTGTTTCACGAAGAGCACTAGAGAGTGCAGTTGCGCAGGACTATGCATCAATTAACACTAAGTCGCGGTCCATGAATATTCAGATTCCACCGATTGCAATTGACGCTGGATAAGAGAGCGTGAATTCCTCACTGCATCGGTTGCAGATCGTTGCATTGGACATCAACAAGTTGACCACTCAAATATTATTCCACATGCAGCGAGTCGCCAACCAAGATTTGTCCTATCGACAGAAGGATATCAATGACCAATACTTGTGGTCATAAGAGGAAGAAGAAACGCTACGAAAAGAAGTCAAGGACTTTCTCCAGGTAAAGGAAACATTGATAGCAGCTACATAAAATGAAATTGAGGTGCTAAAGAAGGAATAGGAAGAGTTGAAGATGAAGACAATAGAAGAAATGACATAGTTGAAGAAAGAAACTAACCTCCTTGTTGTTGAGAAGGCACAACATTTTTCTAGTTGGGGGCAGGTAGAAGAGGTTATTACAGATGCCTGCTAGTACATCCATGAAAGAACGATGGAGTTGGATGCAGTCACGAAGGAAAAGAGACTTGGAGAAGTCATCACGCAGCTCCAGCTGGACAATAGCTTGTTGAATGGTATGGTTTAACCAAACACACCACCATAATAAGTTGTATAACAGAAGAGTGCCATCAACGATATTGCAAGATAGTTCAAAGAAATAGAGGAAGATGCCAAGAAGATAACTGAGGTGACGACACAATTTTGGGGTAGTTTCATTCAAGATGAATAGTTAGAGAAACTTACAAAGAAGTTGTAGGAAGCTGAGAACCAGTTGGAAATGCTACAGATCACATTGATAACGATGCCATCACTTGTTTCAATTATGTGGTCTGCAGAGTTAAAGGAGATACAACAACAAGTTAGAAAAGAACATGAGAGACAATGAAAACACATTGACCAGCTCAGCGAGTTCCAAGAAATTGGATCCCAAATGTTGGTAAAAGCAGTTGTTGCACTGCAAGCTATGTAGGAAGGTAAGAAGGAAGTAAATATAAAAATAGTGGAGCACTCATTAAAGAAGGATTTGCTTGGATGTCAGGACCTTGCTGAGAGAATAAAAAACACAGGTATCAAAAATTTCTCAGTAGTACGAAGACTTCAAGATAAAAATCAATGAGTACACCATGTCTAACCAATGTGGCTTGAGGGCGAGCCATAATATTGTGTTGGGGGCCTGTTGGAAAATAGTTGAGGATCAGTTAGTTGTGCAACATTGTAGATGTTATGCAAGATTAGAAGACATCGCACAAGGCAAAATATATACTACTTTCGATTATTTTATGTCACTTTTTATACTTTTGACCATATTTTGTGGATATTGGTCATTAGTCGGTAGAATCAGTTAGGAGTTAGTTAGAAGTGGACCATGACTATAAAGGCGCAAGACTATAAATAGAATAAGAATTGTGAATGTAAGAATCATCTTTATTATGATTCATGTTCATCATAGGAAATCCTAGACTAAGGATTGGATTGTTGTCTTTTTTGGATCTGTGATTTATTGAGCGGAAGTAATATGAAAAGATGAGAGTTGAATTGAAATACTGTTATCTCTTGTCTCATTCCGTCTTTTATTTATGTTTCTAAAATCCAATGGTGAGTATGTGTGACATGGGTCTATGATGCAATGTTTACTACTTATCAATGATATTATATTCTTATATCTGTTTGCGTAACAGTATGGTTATTTCTGTTATATGATGTGGTTACTTCTTCTATGAATGAATGATGTGATATCTTGAAGAGTGATGATGAATGGTTCTATGAATGATTAAACAATTGGTCATATATTATAAATACATTGATGAATTGTCAATTCCCATAGTCCAATTCTATTATGCAAAAACTTGGTTCCGTCAACCGTCCCTTGAACATGTTGGGTGAGAATTCATCCGCTTCGTGGGTGTTTCTAGACAGGGTAAAACCTGTCTGAGCCGGTGCTCAGGGAGATCGTGACGAGTCGAGTGTCGACAGAGTGGGAACCCCTATATACTAGTTTTTGTTGGTTTTATTTGTGCCAACAACTGATGTAAGTGATTTTGCGGACAACATCGATGACTTATAGGAACAATTAAAGAAGAGATTGCAAAATATCAATGATAGTTACAAACAAAGAGAATACCATTATAGAAGAAAAAAGGTATTAAAAGTGGGTGAGATGATTATGGATCACTTGAGGAAGGAACTATGTACTATGGGTACATATACTAAACTCAAGTATAAGAATATCAGTCCATGTCGAACTCTGAAAAATATTTCTGATAATGCATATCGGCTGGAACTTCCAGAGAAGTTTGACATATATTATACATTTAATGTAGCTTACATTTATTAGTATAATGAGGGAAATTGAAGTGTTTATGAAGGTACCTTTAATTAGTTGAAAAATCCAATTATGTGTCATATAAGTGGAGCAAATAGAAGAAATTATTTATACAAGTGTTAGTAAAAAGACTCGTCGAAAGGAGTATTTAATCAAGTAGAAGAATTGAGGGGTGTAGGATGCATTGTGAGTGAGTGAATATCATGTAGCATGCTTGTATATCTATTCACATCAAAATTAATATACACATGATATGGGACTCATTTTTTCTTATTAGGGATTTCCGATGTAGGAGCATCCTCAAGATTAGGCAATCTGCATCACCCAAAAAAATATTTTTATTCTGCAAATTAAAATAATAATTTGAATAGGGATTGTGTTAGTGGTCCATTTTAATTAGTTAATTTATTATGTATAGAGATATCATACCACCCATATCCATTTTTAAATACTTCTACTCATGCTACTGGTTTTGCATGTGCCAAAACTCATCATGAAACTCATACGAAAACTTCTGAATATTGTGGAATTTTGCAGTATTGTGATATTTATTCATTTTCAATGTTCTGATAACACCCATTTGTCCTTGTCATGCTAGAATTAATTCATGATAAATAACCACTACCATTGGTTAAAACAACTCATGCCTAAAGGACAAATCATGAACCCAATACTGGAGGAATGAAGGTGAAATGGTTAAGGAAAATAGAAGGACTTTTTGTAACTATTTAATATGCAAGATGGAAGGTGAATCGATTCAAGGGAAATCTATTCAGTTTAAAGGAGGGATGGAATCAATGAAAGGGGATTCGATGAGAAGGTTATCCAATCAACGCACCAAGAGGTAGAGTAGCAATGTATTAACATAAAAGACTTTATCCACTCAATATTATCAAGTTGTTATACCAGCATGAATGAAAAATTAATGGAAGCTTCTACGGTTATGTTGTTACTCATGAAAGAATTGGCTATAATGTAAACATGTGACGGTATATTAAATTAGTAAAATATTGTTTGTGTTTCATTTGACATTATGCACTTAAATTTTTGAGCTACTTCTCATTGTGTTGGCTAATTGTATGATGGTTGTATGTTTTGTATTCTAAGAGAAGGGAATATTTTGTAACTAGTCGTTTGTTTTATCTCGTACCTTCTGCATCATGTTCAAATAAGTATTGTCATCGATTTAAAATAGGGTGAAATTGATGACCATCATGCATGAACATGATCATATCTGACACCAAACACTTAGCCAAGAAAACAAGTCAATTTCAAATCCAAGTGAATGTTATAATATCATAAACCCATTCAATACATAAGATAACAATAATTAATCATTTCTGGTTAATTTGCTATGTACTATCCTAGATAGTTGGCATCCACTTGCACTACTTGGTCAATAGTTGCCATACATACCCTAAGAGAACCTTTATATTTAGTCTATATAGATTCTACCAACTTTATTGACTTACCATAATAGTAAGTATGACTTTCTGTGGATTCTTCCTTGATACTGCTTTATTGCTTCTTTTCAGTGGATAAGGTAAAACTAGTGAACTAGGAAACTGCTAACTTTTGTGGTCAACATATCCCCCATTATTTTCTCTCTAAATTCCATGATTATCATATTTTTTCCATCACTCATGACAACTCACTCATGCTTTATCCAATTTGTGATATCCTTGACTGATTTGGAAAGTGCTCTAGTCACCTTATGGGGGTTTATCATATTTAGTAAGCCTACTTTATGAGCTATCATGAGTTGTCTTCTAGAAAATCCATCTTCCTTTATAAGGATGTATTAATAATGTAATAGTAATCCCTTAATTTTATCAATACTAAAATATTATTCTTCACTTATATTATATTTAGTCACATTATTACTCTCCCTATTTTCCTTGCGCATGCTTGTGAGAAACATATTTGTAGATAGATATTTGTCATGTGCTTACACATAGTATTGAGCCTCAATTTATTCATGGTATCATAGTTGTGATTTATACATGGTATCATATATTTTAGGTTTTCATGATCTATAGAGTTGAGGAGCTATCAGTTCTCTACATCAGATCACATCCGGTCTCCTAGTGCTCTTCGAAGAAGATCTTGAATTGAGCTTACAAGAATTTCTCCTAGTTTATATTTGTGCAGGTTCCAGAGAAAATATCCTAGAGTGCAACAACTTCTTAGCATGTATTCCTCTTCAACTATCATTTTGAAACCCTTCAACTATCATTAATGGAAGGCCAAAATTGGCATTATGTTGCGCAGTAAGGGACTCTATATATTTTCTTTGGATTTAGAGAATGAAACCAATGTCATTGTTGAGAAAGATAAGTGGAATAATAGGTTGGATTAATCCTATGGATTTCTTTGTCACTCAATTTATCCAATTTTATTTTTCTTCTAGATGGTTTGACCACTCCGAACAAAGTATAGACCAAAATTGAGTCTTTCTTTGGAGTACAAGATGAGATAAGAGAGAATAAATTAGAGATTCAATTATTCTCATTGAGTCAAAGTAGTTTCGAAATGAATTGAAGGATTATTCACCAAATTCAAGTCACTTGTTAATTTTCTCAAACAATGTGAGATTGAAAAGAAGGAAGATCAATTTATTATTTCTATCATTTCAATATTGGGTCCTAAATACTCAGTTTGTATGTCAACTTTTCATGCTACTAGGCTTGCACTTCGAATTGGAAAATGCCTTCTCTAAATACATTGTTTGATTCACTTACAAAGGAGAAATATATATTGATCCAGATGGGCTATCTTAGAATCTCCAAGTGAAAGGACCATGATCCTATATTTCAAGGAAGTAATAATGCAAATTCAAAATAGAAGCAAATAGTGAAAGACAAGAATCCAAAGTTAGATAATGAAGATGAAAGATGTAATCTTATTGATGAAGGTTCAATAAAGAAATTCAAGAAGAAAGAGAGAAATCCAAGTGTTCTTATTGCATCAAGGGTTTCCATTCTGAGAATAATTATTTTAATAATAATATGGAAATCATGTCTTAGTTTCTTGAGAATCATAGCATTGATCTACTAGATGAACTAAAGAAGCCTACTAAGTCCTTACAACATTGTCACAATGTGCAGTCCCAAGGTAATTTAAACTATTCCTTAAGGGCCAGAGTCGAATAATTTTCTCAACTCTCTGGTATAGATTCATTTTCTGATATATCAGAATCATAAATATCAACGTCTTTCTTGGATAAATCACCTATCAATCCCATAGATTCATCTCCCAATGATTGTGTTGTTTTACTTGATCTTGACTTGTCATTGTCCAACTCTATCTCACTCCATTCAAAGTATTAAGAATCTGATTTAGAAGAAATTTTAAAAAATATATGCAGGTTATGACATCATCCATACCATTTACCCATCTTTTGAATACTCCTAAGACTATACAAACCCGAAGTTCACTAGTTGACTCCTTATTGGATTCCTATGCAGTGTTACTTATATCTAATGGTTTCAAGTCTTGTCTATTTTTCACTAGTTGGTTTTCCATAACATTAGTAATCATTGGAATTATGTTAAAAATGTTTATATATGATCTAAATATCTATGGTTCATATCTCAAGTCCATCTATAATTCAGATTTGCATATCCATCAATTTTCGCCAATTGCTTATCCTTTTCCTACTATGGCCTTATATCATCATGGAGACACTATACCTTTGGTTTTATCTGCTCCATATGACAATAATTATGATTTTTTAGAGTAATTTCATCCTCATTTCATAATTGGGAAGGTTCTACAACAGTTTTAAAATAAGATACATGGTCCATTTCACCATTTTGCAGTTATACAATGATTGGTTGTATTGAATTTTGTACTCTTTGGGAAGGTGGTTACACATATCTCTTTTCCTTTTCAAATTATGTTTGAATATAAGAGTATGTTAGTAGAAATAATAATTTAGATAATGCTCCTCCACCATCATATGATTAGCTACATGGAGTCTCTCCTCTTCTTTCTTACAGATACAACACTCTAGTGCATGATCATGGAGTTGACAACTTATTCATCAAGTTCTTTAAGAAATTGTTCAGTCAGATCATTCAAGTGGATAAAAAGACATAATTAAGACATGTTGTTCATTTTTTTCCCTTTACTTTCCTAATATAGGATTTTCCCAATGTGATTTTTCCTCTTTCCTCACTTTTTTGGACAAAAATAATTCTAAAGGGTGACCATAGCCTTGTTGTTGGGCCCTAAATGCATATATATTTATTATTATTTCAGATATCCCATCGTAAATTCAACCTTAAAGGGGGGGTGTTAGAATATTATAAACTCACTCAATAATTTGGATAACAATACTTAATCATTTTTGGTTAATTTCCTATGTACTAGCCTAGATAGTTGGCATCCACTTGCATCACTTGGTCAATACTTTCCATATAAACCTAGGATCACCTTTATATTGATTCTGGTTAGATTCTACCAACTTTATTGACTGTTAGTAACTACACCTTCCTGTATATTTTGACTTTATACTTCTTTATGCCTGCCTTTCAGTGGATAAGGTAAAGCTAGTCAGTGAGGAAACTACTATCTTTTGTGGCCAACCCATCCTCCATGTTTTTCTCTCCAGATTCCACGATTAGCATGTTTTTCCATCACTCATGAAAACTCACTGATGCTTTATCCAATTCATGAGTTCCTTGACTTATTTGGAAAGTAATTTAGTCACCTATGGGGGTTTATCATATTTAGTAAGCCTAATTTATGAGCTAGCATGATTTGTCTTCTAGAAAATCTATTTTCCTTTATAAGAATGTATTACTAATGTAACAATCATCAATTCATTTGATCAATAGTCAATTATTATTTTTCACTTCTCTTGTATTCAGTCTCATTATTCCTCTCTCTATTTTCCTTGTGCATGCTTGTGAGAAATTTGTTTGTAGCTAGATCTTTATTCTTCGCTTACACATAGTATAAAGCCTCAATTTATTCATTGTATGAGAGGTGATATTTATATAGTGAATAAACCCATGAATCTTTGAAGTATAACTATGGTTCCATGATGACATATTAAAAAAGAAACCGTATGATGATGGCTTAATTAATTAAATATAAAGTCAAAATTTGAATCAAATTAAATATAATATATTTCATAAAGATTAAACATAATAATTAAAGAACGAAAAAAACATATCCATCTCAATAAGAAAAAAATGATAAAGGGAAAACTATATAAACAAAGCATTTGAATTGAATGAGAAAGGTGAGAAAAAGAGAAATAGGAGATCAAATATAAAATTTGATCAGAGATTGCAGTGAATGAAAGCAACAACAGATACTATAGAGAGATCAACTACTTGTTGATGTATGGAAAAAATAAGAGTTAGAGTATATTATTAGGATTTATCTTTTGCCTCTCTTTCTATCTTGATAATGAATCGATTTCAAACAAGAAAGCTATTGACATATTGGTTTGAGGTAGTTATTTAGTGGGAGGAAGATATTCATGTGGAGAAGCTAAACAGTGAGGTACGCATCTCTTGTTGGAAGCATTTTTCATTGGTTGATAAATTAGATGGTGAAATCATTGCTTATGGGATAAGAAGTATAAGTAGTGAGAAATCATTTCCCATGGGATAAGAATAATAAGTAGTGGGTTTTAGCATTGTTTTTTGGATGAGTAGTCGAAGAGGTATAACATAGTGTAATCATGATTTATGTATATAAATTTTCAAAAATACTATTGATGAAGGTCAGTAGGCATTTGAAAATACATTTTAAGATCCAGAAGGGTCAAACACATAAGTATTTTTTATTTTCGACTTTGAAATGCATCTGAATGAAGAGATCCACCCTTAGTTGAATGTTGACATAAAGCCGACAGTTTAGATGCACCGTGGAAAAGATCAAAGGCCTGGAAATAATTTCCGCCCAAAGAAAATCGGGAGCAGAATTGTGGAAGAAGTTTAAATTTGGTTGTGAAAAGTGAAGTCTACACTTCTGCCTTCCACAATCCAGTCTCCAACGGCTCATAGATCTTCCTCCCAAATCAGCAGCCCAACAAATGGTGTAAACCAAATATCAAAGAAGGTAGAAAAGTTTAATCTTGAAAGTCCAAACTCCGACTTCTACCTTCCACGATCCATCAGATCCAACGACCAGGAAATTTCCCGTGCAGATCAACAGTGTGGAAGGAAAAAGGTGGAAATGAAAAGTCAGAGGAAGAAAAGTCAGAATTCACATCCGCGAAAGATTGAAGTTCTGTTCTCCGCTTTCCAGAAAAGTGCGGAAACAAAAAGTTGGGGCCAGAAAGGTCATAGTTTTATTTTATAAAAAATTTAAGTTCTGATTTCCACTCTCTGGAAAAGTGCAAAAATAGAGAGATGGAGGAGGAAATGCAAAAGTGGAAAAGTCAGAATTTGTGTTTTACAAAAGTGGAAAACTTGTCTCCCGTTTTTTGCTAGATCGACAATCAGGAAGTTTTCTATAGGTGATCAACATTGTGGAATGAAAGAAAGTGGCAGAAAGAGAGAAAGGGTAGAAATCAAAAGTTAGAAGTCATTTTCTATTTCCCGCCATCTCCATATCGACGCTTCAGAATGCGTCTTAATGAAAGATCAACTATCCGAAAATGTTCGCACTAGTAAAGATGAAGGCATGAATGAATATGTTGTAGATTTATCAAACGATCTCTAAACTATCATTATCAGCAAGCTAACCTAAGTCGTTGCTATCAAAATTATCCAATTGATCCATCACACATGTTCCCGGATGCTTGATTGTTTGATTTATGATCATGGTGAATCTGCCTAATCATCATTTTGTTAAGATTTGGCATCATTGTTGTAACTTTTTTTTGCTCTGTTTCGAGGTTTTTCTTGGGCGCCTAGGATACTATAAGTACACCCTCAATAGAGGAAGAAAAAGTTGAAACCCATGATGTTTTTGCATTATGTAATTTTGAGATCTGTCTTTAATGGAAGTTATAGAGACAAATGCTGGCCTTTGAATGCAAAGATTCATGTGTATTTCTTAGTTTACAGTTTGTGCTTTATTTTCTTTATGTGCATGTCCTTCTTGTTAATATTTCTATTATGTTTTATTTCATATCTAACATAAGAGTGTGATATTTTTTGGAATTCATACTTGGTTATGCTCTGGCTATCATTTCATATATTCACAAAATTGTTCTACCAAAGTTAATGCAAAATTCATCTAGTTGGTGCTCTACGTTAATGCACTATCATAATTTATTCCTTATCACCAAACCAAAAACATATTGACTATAACTGAAGTATTATCTTTCCTTTGCATACATTTCCCACGCAAGTTGCTCTATGTTCCTTGATAATTGTGACTCCATATCCCAATTCATGCTTTCCCTCTTTCAACCAAAAAATCAACATAAGTTTCATTTCATATCTATATCTGTCCTTATTATATATCTGTGAGAGATCCTTCTCTAGAAATAGACAAGACAATTCCCTGTCCTAAAGTGGTTCTGATCTTACCTCAGGATTCACTTTAAACAACATTGTGTTAGATTTTAACATTAAGCTAGCAGTATATTAGGATATTTTAACTGAGAGAATAACAAGCACAACAATCAAACACAAGAGACAATGAACACAGTGTTTTTCCTCGAGGAAACCATAAATGGAGAAAACCCGACAACTTCCTCAAAGATAGAATCAACACCAAAAGTAAAACCCCAAAATAGTAAGATGATATCCCCACAGTAGTAGCCTCTTTCTTCCTAGCCCCAGTGTCTTCTTCGTCCTCATCTATACGCTACAACTGAGTGTGAGTGAGTGTGTGATAAATAGAGAGGCTCACTCTCTATTTCTACTAATTCCTGATTTGACAAAACCATACTAGGGCCGACTTCTCTAGGAGAGTCTAATAACCCTAGTGCCCTGGAACTGTGGGGACCCTTAATCAATGGGAGGGTTACCCACAATGACTTGAAATGACTTGTTTACATTATAGAACCTCTCGATAGGAACGTCGGAGCATGACATGACTCAATTACATTACAGATACATCCCAGAATAAACATCAGGGTACAATACATAAGAAGTACAAGTGGATACATTCTGAAGTTACAATTACATTAACACTCCCTCTTAACTAGGAAGGTATTCTCTCGACACAATTTATCAGCACAAGTCTTATTCTCTGTATCATCTAGATCATCCTTGAGTCCTCATCATCTTCATCTGCAAGTCATCTTCATCTAGATTTGGATCATCACTGGAGCAACATCACTGGATCATCACGGGTGCTATCTCATGATTCTTCTTGTCATAGGAATTTCTACAGAGCCAGCCCTTTTTCATGTTGGGTGTACACCTAAAATCCATGTAGGTCTTATTTAGTACTTATATCTGACCCTAAGTCAGAATGGCCCATCTAGCACTTACATCTGACCTTGAATCATCAAAAAGGCATGCCCAACACTCACATCTGACCATGAGAGCAACTTAATCCCCTCACCATGTCAGAATGGCCCAACCCTTACATCTAACAATGGAAGGAACCTCATCCTCTCACCATGTCAGAATGGCCCATCCCTTACATCTAACCTTGAATTGTCAGAATGGCCCAACCCTTACATCTAACCTTGACTCATCAGAATGGCCTAGCCCTTACATCTAACCTTGACTTGTCATAATGGCCCAGCCCTTACATCTGACCTTGACTCGTCAGAATGGCCCAGCCCTTACATCTGACCTTGACTCATCAGAATGGCCTAGCCCTTACATCTAACCTTGACTCATTATACTGGCCCAGCATTAATATCTGATCATGTGAGAACACATCCCATAGTCACATCAGAATTGCCCTTAGTCCCAGACTAAGCTTTCCTGGTAATTGACCAGCTACCTCCATTCTCCCAGAGAATGGCATCAACCCTTATATTAGATCAAGTGGAAACCTCAATCACATTAGAATGGCCATGCAATCACATTTGATCATGTAATACTACATCTTACAGTCATATCAAAATGGCCCTCAATCCTAGACCAAGTATTCCTGGTAACTCACCAGGCACCTCCATTCCAAGAATGGAAACAACCCTTATATCTGATCATGTAGGAACCAATCCTATAGTCACATCAGAACGGCTCAGCACTCACATTTGTCATGGAAGGAACCAATCCTCTCACCATGACTTAATGGCTCATCCCTAAAATTTGACCATGGAAGGAACCAATCCTCTCACCATGTCAGAATGGCTCATGGACTCATCACTTCCCCTTGGAAGGAACCTCGATCTAGAGAACACCAAGCTTCTCCCTGAAGTACTCAAACTTCACTCTAGATAATGGTTTCATCAACACATCAGCTATATAATCATTTGTCACAACATACTGGAGCTTCACTGCTCCCCTCTGCACCATATCCATGATATAGTGATACTTGATCTCAATATGCTTCGACTTGTCATGGAACAACAGGTTCTCTGACAACTTCACACAACTCTAGTTGTCACAATATATATAAGAAGCATCCAACTGGAGATCAAATAAATCAGATAGTAGCTGCCTTAGCCATACCACCTCACAACTAGCTGCGCTGTGACATACTCTGCTTCAGCTATAATTAGTACCACACAGGATTTCTTCCTGCTAAACCAAGAGATCACACATGATCCCATACTAAAGCAACACCCTGAAGTGCTCTTTCTATAAATGGTACTACCTGCCCAATCTGAATCAACATAACCCTCTAGATTAATCTTCTAGCTCACCTCATACTTGAGCCCATAATAAACTGTACCCTTCAGGTACATCAGAATATGATTTGCAACAATCAAGTGAACATGTCTCAAAACTGGCAGGAACTGTCTCAAGGTGTTCACAACAAAGCAAATATCTGGTCTCATCTTCATCAAGTACATCAAGGACCCAATCATCTGATGATACATAGTAGCATCAATCACTTCTGATGAAGCATCACTCAATAGCTTCAGGTTCGATGCCATAGGTGTGGTCATGGCCTTGCAGTCCATCATATTGAATATCTTTAGGATCTCTACCATATATTTCCATTGTCCTATAAAAATTCCATCTACATTCTACCACACCTCCATGCCTAGAAAATAATGCATCATACCCAAGTCCTTCATTTTGAAATCGGCAGCAAGCTTCCTCTTTGTATCAGCAATCAACCCATTCATACCTGTAACAAACAGATCATCTAAATATAGTAGGAGTATCACTGGGTTGCCATCTTCAACCTTGTAGTAAAGGTTGCAATCTACTGTACTCTTGGTAAATCCAAAACTAGATAGGAAGTTGTCAATTATGTCGTACCATGTCCTGGGTGCCTGTTTCAAACCGTACATGGCTTTCTTCAATCTACATACATGAGACTCCTTGTCATGTGTGTCAAAAGCAAGTGGCTACTCCACATAAATTCCTCTTTCACTACACCATTCAAGAAAGCAGTCTTGACATCCATGTGGTGTATCTTCCATTTCATCACTCTGGCCAGAGTAAGTACTGATCTAATGGAAGTGTATCTAGCTACAGGTGCAAAAGTCTCTTCATAATCTATTCCTTATTTCTAGGAGAAGCCACGAGCAACAAATCTTTCCTTATATTTTTCTATGCTACCATCTGCAACATGCTTGATCTTGTAGATCCATTTGGAAGTTACAACCAACTTCCCTTCTGGTCTTGGGACAACATCCCAAACATAATTCTTCATGATCGATTGATACTCTTCGATCATAGCATCCTTCCATTCTTTCTGCTCTATCTCTTCTTCATAATTGGAAGCTTCTTTATCAATGGAATCACATAATAATGCTACATACCCGGAGTAGGATCTAGTCCTCTTTATTTCTCTGTGATTCTCTTCTGGAGCCCCATATCTTTCCACACCTTGGATAGCTAGGTTCTTTTTAAAATAAAAACAAAAGCATTTATATTGCTTAGGCCGTAATGCTAAAAAAATCTTATAAAAACAATTTTACATCAGGGCTTCAAGAGCCTACTTTACCCTGCATGAATTACCCATAAGGGTTTCTAAATATAAACATTGACATGTAGTAAACAAGCTTTAAAACATAACGAACAGAGAACCGAGGTTGTGCATTCACCCATGGGAACCACTTCCAACAACCATAACCTCATGCAGTAAGTGTTAGAATAATCAACCCATATTTTACCCATTTAGACATTAATTTAATTATTTCTGTCTTATTAGCCTAGTTCATGTGTCCCACCTTGTGCAAGTTGTCATTTAGCTATCTATAATGGTCAAACTTGCCTTATTTGACTCAAATTAGCACATGGGAAAGCCCAAGGAATCAAATCTGCTTTATTCCTGGCCTCCTAGGTGCCCTTCTGCTTTTTCTGCTTTATTGCCTGCTTTTTCAGTGTTTTAAGGCAAAAGGAAAAGCTAGACTAGGTGAGGTTGACTAGTTTTTTGTCCTACACATTCTCCTCTCTTTTCTCCATGAAAAAGCATGTATGAGATGCCATTCCACCACTCTTTAGCTTGCCTAATCCTTTTTGCTAATTCGTGAGCTCCATGACAGATTTGGGATCAGCTTTTTACACCTATGGGGGATTTGCTTATTTTTGGTAAGCCTGATTTATGCTAGATTCGAATTGCTCCTCATGCATTCAAATCCCTAATGTATGTTATTTATTCAACAACCTATGTTATTATAGGGTTGGCTATTGTACACTGATTTAATACAGTTTAGTGTTCAGCTCCAATTTTCAGTCTCTTTGTGAGTGATTTTGCATGATCAATTGTTAATTGTTGTGAGTAAAATTAATCTATCACCTGGTTCAATTTCCACATGGTATAATAGCCATTGTAGAATGTTTCTCTCCTTCAAAAAATTATTTTGCAGGTTCGACATCAGTGACTGGGAGCCTTCTACTGACAGCTGGGACAGATTTTCTAAGCTATGGACCAATCACAGAAAACTATCTTGACTCCTTTCAATTTATTTGAATGGAAAGCAGAGATGGAGATACTGTTGAGAGAAAAAGGCCTCTACAGGGTGACTATGGAAACAGAATCAGAGCCCAATGTAGCTGCAAAGAAGATAAAATGGAACAACATGAGGGATGAGGCTTATGGCCTCCTGTGTCTGAGTATTTCCAGAGACCTCCTTTTCCATCTTGATGGATTGACATCACCAAATGAAGTATGGGAGAAGCTTGCTAATATTTTTGGAAAGATAGATGAGATGAGGGGACATCAAATCGAAAATGAGCTGATTTCTCTGAGTCTAACGAGATTTGAATCCCTGCAGCTATATTTCTCCAAGTTCAAAGCACTAGTTTTGCAGCTGAAATAGTGTGGTATTGAAAAGAAAGATGATCAGCTCGTACTGGCCATCCTCTCGAAGCTGGGCCCTGATTATTCAGTGTTTGTTTCAACCTTCTATGCCAGAAAAATGACAGCTCGAACCTGGAAGATGCCTAGCCTTGCAGGTTTCATGGAATCTCTCACACAAGAACATGATAAGCTGGTGATGATGGGCACCATCAAACCATCCAAATATCAAGCTTTGATTGCTAGAGATTCGAAGGTGGATTCAAAAGGAAAAAAGAAAGCTAAAAAGCCACCTGAGCAAAAGAGAGACAAGAAACAGTCTTCGGAGGATCCACAAGGTCCCAAGAAGAATTACCAGAAGAAGAAGAACAAAGGTGAAATGAACAAGTGCGCATACTGCAATAAGGGCAATCACTCTGAAAGATCTTGTATGAAGAAGAAGATAGACATGTTGACCCAACTCGTGGAGAAGAATGGCATCTCCCTTCCAGAAAGCTCAAAGAATATAGAAGGAGGATCAAGTTTAGATGACAGAGAGAGAGTTCATGCTCTAGTTGCTGGCACATCAAGCTCACCCAATTTTATCATTGATTCTGGAGCTTCAAGACACATGGTTTCGACTAAGGAGGCCTTCTCCTCACTGGATATGTCGAAAGGACCATCTATTATACTGGGAGATGAATCTCTCACTGAAAGTAAAGGAAAAGGAAGGATAGATCTTGATCATGGTCAGTTCAGCAATGTGCTGTATGTGCCTGGTCTCGCCTCTAACCTCCTGTCAGTGTACCAGATGACCCACACTGGGTCTCCTAAGAAGGTCATATTCTCCCCCGATGAAGTTGAGATCATAGAGATTTCAACTGGTAGATTCATTGCAAAAGGAGTTGCGAATCATGCTCAAAAGGTATACATGTTCTCACACTTCCTACCTTACTCAAACCCCTCTGCTCTTCTCATTCATGCTAATGAAGCCAGCAAGCTGTGGCATGAAATATTTGGCCACCTAAATTACAAGTATCTTTCTGATCTTAGTGAAAAAGAGATGGTCATAGGGTTTCCCAAGATAAAATATTCCAAAGGATTCTGCCAAGGTTGTATCCTAGGAAAACACCCAGAGCACAAATTTGAGAGAGCTAGTCATGAGAGAACCTCTGCACCCCTCGAGTTTATCCACAGTGATGTTGCTGGTTCATTCCCTCATATGTCTATGAGTCAGGCCAAATATGCATTGAATTTCATTGATGACTTTTCCAGGTATTGCTGGGTTCACTTCCTGAAACACAAGTCTGAAGTTTTTGGCCTATTCAAAGTATTTAAGGCTTTGGTTGAAAACCAGTCTGGAAGGAAACTCAAGGCCCTCATATGTGACAATGGTGGTGAGTATTTCAAGTTTGAGTTTATTAATTATTGTGAAGATGTAGGTATTCATATGCAGCATTCTATCCCTTACACACCACAGCAAAATGGTGTTGCTGAGAGGAAGAACAGATCACTGAAGGAGATGGCAACATGCATGATGGAGGCCAAAACTTTGCCACCAAAGTACTGGGACGAAGCTATCAATTGTGCAGCCTATATTCATAATAGGGTGCATCACAAACAGCTTGATGGCATGACTCCCTTCGAAGCATGGAGTGGGCACAAGCCAGATGTGACCCATTTCAGGATTTTTGGCTCAAAGGCTTGGGCTAGAATCCCGACAGAGAAGAGGAAGGCTTTGCATCCCCAAAGCCAAGAGTGTCTTTTTGTTGGATACTCTAAAGATTTAAAATGGTACAAGTTGATAAATTTGAGCACAAACAAAGCCTTCATTGAAAGGTGTGTTCAGTTTGAAGAAGAACCCCTTGCAGCAGTGGAAGTTGGTGAAGCCTCTTCACCACCTGAACCTCAAGAAGTAATTAAAGAGTTTGTTGAACATGCTGATTCTGATTTTTCTAATGGAGATGAGTTTATTGCAGACCCTAACAGCCCCACAAGGCCTAAATGGGCATCCAAGACACTACATGAAGCAGGTGAGCTAGCTGGGAATCCCAATGACCCAAGGAGAACTAGATCTCAGTTTGAGAGTGGTCTGTGCATCAAGGATCCTATGTTTGCTGAAAAATTATATTTGATGGTGGAGTCTGATCCTAAAACATATGAAGAATCAGCATGAGATCCAAGATGGCAAACAGCCATGAAGGATGAGTTCATCTCACTTCAGAAGAGCAACACATGGGAGCTAGTGGATCTTCCCCCAGGGAGAAAACTAGTATAGTGTAAGTGGGTCTATACGACAAAATTTGCTGTTGATGGTTCACCACTAAAGTAAAAGGCCATATTAGTATCCAAGGGCTACTCACAGGTTCATGGCATAGATTACAATGAGACTTTTGCCCTAGTGGCAAAGATGGATTCCATCAGGCTAGCTCTAGCCATTGCAGCCTCAAGGCAATGGGAGGTACATCACATGGATGTAAAATGTGCCTTCCTGAATGGATATATCACTGAAGAGATATATTTGCAGCAGCCTCAAGGTTTTTCTACTAACCCTTCTCTTGTGTGCAGGTTGAGAAAGTCATTGTATGGGCTAAAGCAAGCCCCTAGGGCTTGGTATGCGAAGATCGATAGCTTCTTGCTATCACTGAATTTTTTTCGGTGAAAATCAGATCCAAATGTCTATTTGAAGTTAGTTAATGGTTCATTAATGATCATTGTGTTATATGTTGATGATCTCCTCATTACAGGAAGCTCACAAGATGAGATTGCTTCCTTAAAAGGAGCTATGAACCAAGCCTTCTCCATGACAGATTTGGGGCTCTTAAGTCAATTTTTGGGGCTTGAGATTGCTCAAACCAAAGATGGAATAAAGGTGCACCAGTCAAAATATGCCTTGGAATTGCTAACCAAATTCAAAATGAAGGATTGCAAAGCGAGGAAAACTCCTTTCCTTTCAGGAGTGAAGCTGGAAGAAGCTGATTCTTCACCGATGGTAAACAATACACTGTATAGGAAATTGATTGGATGTTTGTTGTATCTGACACATACTCGACCTGATATTTGTTATGCAGTAAGTGTGGCTTCTAGATTCATGGATCAGCCTCAAGAGATCCATTGGAAAGCATCCAAAAGGATCCTTAACTTTGTTCAGGGAACAAGGACACATGGGATCTTCTATAAAGCAAAATCTGATCTTGATTTGATTGGATTTACTGACAGTGATTGGGCAGGTGATAGCACAGATAGAAAGTCCACTTCAAGATATGTTTTCATGATTGCAGAAGGGCCAATCAGCTGGTCAAGCAAGAAACAGAGTTCCATTGCACTCTCATCTATAGAAGCAGAGTACAGAGGAGTTGTTAATGCAGCAACTCAATGTTTATGGTTGCAGGGTTTACTTGGAGAGTGTGGATTCGAACCAGAGTAATCAACTACCATATACTGTGATAACCAGAGTACCATTCAAATCTGAAAGGATCCAGTTCAGAAGTAGAGAACCAGGCACATTGAGATCCATATGCACTACATCAGAGAACTTGTGCATGATGGCACCATTCACCTACTCTTATGTTCATCTTCAGAACAAGTAGCTGATATCTTCACCAAAGCATTTTGTGAGAAGACCTTCAGAAATATCAAATCACTACTGGGGATTGCTGATGATTCTATGAAAGCATGAGTGGAGACAGGATTCTAAAATTTTGTTTACAGTCCATGTTTAAGGGAGGATTTTCCCAAGTTGGTTTTTCCTCTTTCCTTGTTTAAATGGACATGCAATATGTAAAGGGTGGCTAAGCCTTGTTGCTAGGCCCTATAATTTTCTGATTTATCACTCATAATTCAGGATTAAGGGGGGGTGTTAGAATAATCAACCCATAGTTTACCCATTTAGACATTAATTTAATTATTTCTGTCTTATTAGCCTAGTTCATGTGTCCCACCTTGTGCAAGTTGTCATTTGCCTATCTATAATGGTCAAACTTGCCTTATTTGACTCATGTAGCACATGGGAAAGCCCAAGGAATCAAATCTGCTTTATTCATGGCCTCCTAGGCACCCTTCTACTTTTTCTTCTTTATTGCCTCCTTTTTCAGTGTTTTAAGGCAAAAGGAAAAGCTAGACTAGGTGAGGTTGACTAGTTTTTTTTCCTACACATCCTCCTCTCTTTTCTCCATGCAAAAGCATGTATGAGCTGCCATTCCACCACTCTTTAGCTTTCCTAATCCTTTTTGCTAATTCATGAGCTCCATGACAGATTTGGGATCAGCTTTTTACACCTATGGGGGATTTGCTTATTTTTGGTAAGCCTGCTTTATGCTAGATTCGAATTGCTCCTCATGCATTCAAATCCCTAATGTATGCTATTTATTCAGCAACCTATGTTATTACAGGGTCGGCTATTGTACACTGATTTAATACAGTTTAGTGTTCAGCTCCAATTTTCAGTCTCTTTGTGAGTGATTTTGCATGATCAATTGTTAATTGTTGTGAGTAAAATTAATCTATCACCTGGTTCAATTTCCACAGTAAGAACCCTCGATCGTACCGGGGCTTACCAGTTGGAATCCCACGAAAGGACTGGAGCATGAGCTCGTTTTCGACTGACAGTTTTGGAGCCGGTAGCAAGAACCCACAAGGGAAAACCAAATTTTTTTAATTATTGTTTGCATAAATGGTAAAAACCATCGAAGGATAAACATTGAAAAGAAAATCTTAGATAGAAAGGTTACTTGTTAACATGAAATAAAAAACCGAGAAGAGATGCCATACCAATTCACGTTGGCACCGAACCGAAAGGAAATAACCCTTGAATTCACCTCTGTGAGAGAGAAATCAAGAAAACCGACTCAAGTTCACAATGCAGAAGATTTGGGTGAGTAGTACAAGATTAAAACAAGTACATACTTTGGCCACAATGAGAAACCAACAACCACACTCGTGATGTATTCTTCAACACACAGGAGAACCCAAACCAGAAACGACATTACCAGCAGTCACGATATCATTAGAGGAATTTTTGGGTCTAAAATGGGCCTCCTAAGGAAAATAATAATATAATAGTTAAAATAATAAAATAATAGTTAAAATAATAAAATAATATTAATTAATTTTGGAGGAAGAAAGAAAAAAACTACTTTTTGTGTTCGTATTTTCGACATATCTCCCTATGTTTTTACTCAAATTTCGATCGGGAGAGCTCGTTGGATGCGGAATTTGATTCTTCATCCAACGAGTACCACACTGCATAATTTTGATGGACCCCACTACCCCAAAAATAAGAAATACCTGAAAAAACATGATGATGATGTCATCATCACATTTTTTCAGGTATTTCTTGTTTTTGGGGTAGTGGGGTCCATCAAAAATATGTAGTGTGGGTACGCATTGGATGCGGAATCAAATTCCGCATCCAACGAGCTCTCCCAATCGAAATTTGAGTAAAAACACAATGAGATATGTCGAAAATACGAACAAAAAAAGTAGTTTTTTTTAATGACAAATATGTCAATTCAACCATTATGGTTGACTTATTTTATTGAAATTATATTGGTTCTTGAATTCCAACTCACAAAGACTTATTTTGGCACGTTTTCTTATAAGGCCCATTTTAGACCCCAAATTTCCTCTAATGAGCATTTGCAGGAGGCATGCCCAACAATAAAGGAGGTTATAGGCCTCTCAAGGCTGCAAGCTCACATCTCGGCCAGCAAGGAGGAGAACCCTCAGCCTAAAAATGCAAAGGAGTAGGGTTTGCAACATTATAAGTAAACCAACGAATGAAGGAGATCCTATCCACGTTGTTTTCCAAAAATTTCAACAAGTGTGGGTCGAAATCCTTAAGTCAGCGCTGCAAAAAAACATTTTTAAAACCTATCATTGCAAATAACCATGTATCCTATGATTGCTAAGAATAAGAAACATGCCATGGAAATTAACATATTATAGGATTAAAACTTTATAAGTTTTGCTTGCCATCATTTTTGACTTCATCATAGTATTTGTTTGGCAGGTAATACTACCTTAGGTTAAAATTTAATACATTTGTTATAACTTGAAATACTATTAGGTATAAGTTAACACATTGTTATAACTTAAAATACTATTGTATTATAGTTATAATTTGAATACTATGGACACAACTTGGCTACTATTTGATCCAAGAAGATATTCATGCTTGCAAACAAGTTGAATAAGTATGGTATTGTTTTAGAACTAGTAAAAAGAAGTATGGAATACTCATGACATATATTATGAGTATAGTAAAAAGGAAAATCCTTAAATTTCTCAAAGAAATTATTGATATGAATTACATTAGACCCAGTGTGTCTCCTTGGGGGGCATCTATCATCTTTGTTAAGAAAAAGGACGGAACTCTATGACTATACATAGATTATCGCCAATTAAATAAGATGACTATTAAGAACGGATACCAATTATCTCGCATAGATGATTTGTTTGATCAATTACATGGAGCCACGGTGTTTTGAAAGATTGAATTATGGTTTGGATATGACCAAGTCAGAATTAAAGATGAAGACATCTTTAAAACAACTTTTAGAACTAGATATGGGCATTACGAGTTTGTCGTTATGCCTTTCAGGCTTACTAATGCTCCAACTGTTTTTATGTGTCTAATGAATAATGTAATGCACACATATATGGATAGATTTGTGGTTGTATTTATCGATGACATATTAATTTATTCAAAATCTGAATAAGAACATAAAGAACACTTAAAAATTGTCTTGCAAGAGTTACAAGAGCATCAATTTTTTGTGAAATTTAGTAAATGCGACTTATTTAAAAATAAAATCTAGTACTTAGGTCATGTGGTGACTAAAGAAGGAATTTCAGTGGATCCCGAAAAGATAAAGGCAATCGAAGATTGGCCAGTCCCAAAAGACATAACTGACATCCGATCATTCATGGGGATTACCAGTTATTATCGGAGGTTCATCGAAGGGTTTTCGAGGATTGCAAATTCGATAACCTCTTTGCAGAAAAAGGGGAAGAAATTTGATTGGAATCAGAAGTACAAGGAAAGTTTTAAAAAGTTAAAAACGTTATTAACCAATGCACCAATTCTAATAATTGTTGACCCTAATAAATATTTTATAGTATGTACCGACGCCTTCAATGATGGTTTAGGTGGAGTATTGACTGAGGAAGGACATGTCATCGCTTATGAGTCTTGGAAATTGAATATTCATGAAAACATTATGCCACCTATGACTTAGAATTAGCTGTTTTCATACATGCTTTAAAGATGTGGCATCATCATTTAATTGGAAGGAAGTTTATCTTAATGAAGGATAATAAAGGATTGAAATATATGTTAGATCAACCTAACTTGAATGCTAGGCAAGCTAGGTGGCTAGATTTTATAAGTGAATACGATTTTGAAATTCAACACATCAAATGAAAGGAGAATAAAGTATCTAATGCATTAAGTATAAATACAAATCTGAATTTTACAGCAGCTATCAGCACTTATACAAAAGATTTGGAAGAACAGCTTAAAGCGGGAATAGAATAAGATGAAAATTACCTAAATTTACAAGCAAAAGCAAAAGAAAATCTAATAGAAAGTCTAAGTACAGGGTACAACTTGAATGAAAAAGGATTATTACTATATAAATATAGATTATATGTACCTAATGTACCTAAGATTAAGTTATTAATTTTAGACGAAATTCATAAAAATCCTTATTCAAGGCATCTAGGCTATCAGAAAACTATAACCATGCTAAGAAAAGACTATTTCTGGCCAAACATGAAGACTAAACTGGAAGAATATATTGCTAGATGCTTTGAATGTCAGCAAGTAAAAACTAAACATCCGCATCCAGCTGGGTTATTTCAGCCTTTGCCTATGCCTAGCTGGAAATGGGAGATAATTAGCCTTGATTTTGTTACTGGACTTCCTAAAAATCAGAACTTAAATGACTCCATAATGGTAGTGGTTGACAAATTGAGTAAAGCAGCCCATTTTATACCTGTAAAAACTACTTATAAAGATGGAAATATTGCTAATATTTTCTTAAAACAAATTTTTCGGTTGCATGGAATACCGAAGGTCATAATTTTAAACCGAGACCCTAAATTTATAGGTAATTTTTGGAGATTCTTGTTTAAAAGATTAAATACTACGTTAAATTTTAGCACTTCTTTACATCCTCAAACTGATGGACAGACTGAAAGAGTAAATCAGGTACTCGAAGATCTACTTAGAATGTACGTAAAGGAGCAGCCAAGTAAATGGAAAGATTATTTACACTTGGTAGAATTTGCTTACAATAATCATTATCAATCTTCAGCTGCATATAGTCCTTTCAAAATTCTGTATGGAAGGAAATACAATACTCCCATATCTTGGAGTAATCTAGTGGACAGGTTAGTATTAGGACCTGAATTATTGAAAGAAATGGAAGTTATTGTAAAATAGGTACACGGTAACCTAAAAATTGCGCAAGATCGACATAAAAGTGAAGCAGACCTTAAACGAACTCCAAAGGAGTTCCAATTAGGTGAACATGTTTTCATTAAGGTGAGACCCAAAAAGAGTTCTCTGAGGTTGGGTAGCTATGCCAAAATAGCACCTTGATATTGTGGTCCTTTTGAAATATTGTTTAGGATCAGATAGGTAGCCTATCAGTTAGATTTACCACTGAATTTAAGAGTTCACAATGTTTTTCACATTTCTGTATTAAAAAAATATGTACATGATGCTACTCATGTTATTAATTGGAAAGATGTGCAGGTAGAACCTGAAGAAGATTTTATGGTGGAATTGGATTGTATCCTCGAGTGGAGGGAGATCTCACTTCGAAACCACACCATTCATCAAGTGAAGGTGTAATTGAAGCATCTTAGTCCAGAGGAAGCCACCTAGGAATTGGAAAGTCATATACAGGATGCATATCCAATTCTATTTTAGGGGAACTCTAGGGATGAGGAATAAATAACATCGAGGATGATGTTATAATTTAAGGGGGTGTGTATGTCACATGCCCCAATTTGCAAAAAACAATTTAATGTTATTTGAGGAACATTGTGTTTAATTTTATGCTATGTTTGTAATTGATGAACCAGTGGGGTCAAGAATATTTAATGTAATTCAGAATATTTTATTTACAAATAAATAAATGAGGAGACAACAAATTAAGGAAGATGTTAAAAGAGTTTTTATTGGTTAATTGGTGGAGGAGACTGGGTGGAGAGTAAACTGACAAGTGGAAGCATCCTCAAACCACTTCCAACTGTTACAGGTGGAAACTTCCCTATATTTGTGGTCATTATTCCCCAAGAAAGTTGAATCAGAGCAGGTGGATCAATAAATGAAAACTGACCCAGAAGAGCTAGGCATCTCTATAAAATTTCCCATTGAACAAAGCTGAGGATGCTCATTCTAGAGGTGATCATTCAGGGTGAATGAATTTACTCAAGATAAATTCAATTGAGGGGATTACTGAAGTGTTTTTGAGGGGTTAACTACTAAGACTGAACTTGTTGCAGCTTCTAGGCTAAAGTTCATGCTGTTGAGAGCATATTTTAATTACTGAGGTAATTGGAGCAGTCAGTTGACAGGGGTCTTAAAGTTGTATTCTCCACCCAGTTCTCTGCCAAGAAAACCAGGAACAAGCTTGGGGGTCCTGAGGAAGCATTATCTAAGCATTCTCTAGGAGTTTGGTTTGGAGGAACAACCTCCTTAAGCTGTTGTCATATTGTATTTAACAGGTTCTATTTGTACTTATGTTATTTGTTTACTATCTTCAGTAAAATATTTATTAGTTTCTAACTACAGGAATGTTAGTATTTTAGGGTTTATGAAGGAAATAATAACTGTGTAATGTTAGACCTGGTAAAATTACAGATTATGTTAGAAATAAAAATGAATATGTAAAATGTGAAATAGATAGAATTAGAATTCCCAAACTATATTTTTCCACACCTGACTTAGGTAGTACTCTAGTACACCTGGGTGTTTAGGTGAATATGATGATCCGTTTACTTAAATAAAAACTGTAACTAGATTTTACCTAGTTTGCTTATGATTGCTACTGTAAAGTAGTATTAAATATTGTATGTATTTATTTACTTCAGCTTTACACTAAAAGATAGATATGGAAAAAGAATAGTATACTCTTATTAAAATATACAAATTATATTTAATTCATTGAACATAAGTATAATAAGTAGGCTAACATCTAAAAACCAGGTAAAAAGAATTTGTAGAAACATTTTTATAACATTGAAATTCTAGATACTTAAAGGTCTAAGACCAAAGGATTCTTCTATAATCCTTTTAAAACTACATAATTTACTTAAAGATAACTATATTCTATTTTTCAAATATTCTGCTATAAAACCCTAATTCATCTTAACTGAGAATTAAAATAAACTGTAAAAATCATTAAAGAATTATTAAATAAATAGAGCTAGTATCGAACTAATATCTGTAAGTAATACTATTATCTATTATCTATTATCAAATAGAGCTAAGAGTTCTTTAAGTGAAAATAAGGATTTTATTAAACTGTAGGGTTTATAAAATAATTAACCCTTTAAAAGCCAAAACCAAAATAAAATATCACCCTTTAAAAAAAAAAATCTTCCCTTAAACAGTGCATTGAAAATCATTATAATATAGGGTAATAATGAAAACATTACATATACAAATTATAGATTAAAATATTCCAATAATAATTAAACCATTTGCAAATACAAAATCCTTTATTAAGGATTGGCTTATAGCCTTTAGAGTCATAGGGTCGAAGCTCAAGCCGACTATTAAAACCAAAATGCACAAAATATTTATATTAAACAGGAACAAAATATTTTTACTGATGGGAGAACAAAATCCTGTTCGTATTTACACGTGACTGTTTCACAGTCTTCCATTATTAAAATTTACTATAAAAACTGAAGTGACACTAGACAGAGGTCAATAAGCCTCTCTGAGTTCAAATTTGTGATCTTTTTAAAATAAAAACAAAAGCATATACATTGCTTAGGTTGTAAGGCTAAAAACATCTTATAAAAACCATTTTACATCATGGCTTCAAGATCCTACTTTACCCTGCACAAAGTACCCATAAGGGTTTCTAAATATAAACATTAACATGCAGTAAACAAGCTTTAAAACATAACTAACAAAAAACTAAGGCTGTGCATTCACCCACAGGAACCACTTTAGACAACCATAACCTCATGCAGGAAGAACTCTCGATGGGACTGAGGCTTACAAGTTGGAAGCCCACAAAAGGACTGGAGCATGAGCTCATTTTCCACCCACAGTTTTGGAGCCGGTAGCAAGAACCTGCAAGGCCAAACCAAGAATTTTTAATTACTATTTGTATAAATGGTAAAAACCCTCAAAGGATAAGCATTGAAAATAAAAACTGAGATCGAAAGGTTACCTATTAACATGGAATTGAAAACTGAGAAGAGATTCCACACCAAGTCATGTTTGCACTGAAGCGAAAGGAAAGAACCCTTGAAGTCACCTCTACAAGAGAGAAAGCAAGAAAATTGACTCGAGTTCACAATGCAAAATCTTTGGGTGAGCAGTGCAGGAGTAAAACAAGTACAGACTTTAGCCACAATGAGAAACCAACAACCACACTCGTGATGTATTTTTCAACACACAGGAGAACCCAAACCACAAATGACGTTACCAGCAGTCACAATATAGCATTTGCGGGTGGAATACCCAACGATAAAGGAGGTTACAGGCCTCTCATGGCTGCAAGCTCACATCTAGGCCAACAAGGAGGAGAACCCTCAGTGTGAAAATGCAAAGGAGTAGGGTTTGCAACAATATAAGTCAACCAACGAATGGAGGAGATCCTATTCATGTGCCCTTCCAAAAATTTCAACAAGTGTGGGTTCAAATCCTTAAGTCAGCGCTGCACAACACATTTTTAAAACCCATCATTGCAAATAACCATGTATACTATGATTGATAATGAGAAGCAACATTCCATCGATGTATAATATGCCATGGAAATTAACATAGTATAGTATTAAAACTTTATAAGTTTTGCATGCCATCATTTGCGACTTCATCATAGTATTTGTTTGGTAGGTAGTAATACCTTAGGTTAAAAGTTAATACATTTGTTATAACTTGAAATACTATTAGGTATAAGTTAACACGTTGTTATAACTTAAAATACTATTGTATTATAGTTATAATTTGAATACTATGGACACAACTTGGTTACTATTTGATCCAAGAAGATATTCATGCTTGCAAACAAGTCGAATAACTATGTTATTGTTTTATAACTAGTAAAAGGAAGTATGGAATAGTTATGAAATAGCTTATGAGTATAGTGAAAAGGAAAAGCCTTAAACTTCTCAAAACAAAACCTTTATGCTGTTAAACGAGGGAGTCTTCAAGAAACTGAAGACTAACATTATTGGAGAATTTCTCATAAAGAGTCTAATAGCTCATTTTTAACTTTATAATTGAAAAACATAGGAACATGTTCATACTTAAAGAGAAAGACACATTGAGTATTGAAGTAAAAATAGTTGCGAGATCACTAATCAGTTGAAGTAAACTTAAACCAAAGCCATGAGCTCTATGCTCTCTATGGGAATTTATAAATAACCAGTATTGTAAACACAAGAAAGCTAACCATGTACTATAGACTTTTGGAAGATAATCATCATACGAATGAAGGAACCTTGGTAAGAACTTGCTCTTGTATTTTAAAACATTGATTATGTTTTTGATGAAAAGTCAATATGGCGTTAGTTATAAATACATTCATAAATCCAGAAAAATGAAATATAATTCACATTACCTCCTTGAAGACAAGCAACTTATTTAACCTTATCTTATACTAGCATCTTAACATGTTAGGAAAGTACTTTTCTTGACGTAATTTAAAATAAACACCTACAGGATCTTATGCTTACCTACTAAACTTGTAAGAACCAACAGTCCATTTGAGTTAGCAAAATGCTAAGTAAGCCCCAATCTCAAACAAGATTTCTTACCTACTTGACAAAAGTAAATCATCAGTAAATCTAGCAACAACTAAATGCAAGTCCTTTTTCTAACTCTGATGAAATTAAAGTTGTTAAGTCATTAATAATACTAACACATGTGTTTAAGATTACATCCTTAATTTACAGATTCTTTTACTAAAAACAAACCCTTGATCTCTTATAAACTGTTACATTTTCTGCTAACAGTTAGCAGTTACTTAGCTGTGACTTAAGACGTTTTATGTCCCTTTAAAATTTTTAATTTTTTACGAAATTTTGGGTTATTATAGGTATCCTCGAAATGGATCTTCAAAATGAAGCACCCAGCAAATGGTAGCATAGAAATTTACAAGGAAATATTTGTAACTTGCGGGTTCACCCTGAACGAAGGAATTCACCATGAAGATACCTTTGCTCCAATAGCTAGGTACACTTCAATTAGAACTGTCCTTTCCTTGGCATCCAACATGAAGTTGAAGTTACGCCAAATGGATGTAAATACAACCTTTCGAAATGGCTTGATAGAAGAAGAAGTTTATATCAAAAAACCGCAAGGTTTTGAGACTGTTGACCAGGAAGCTTATGTATTTAAGCTCAAGAAAGAAATGTATGGACTAAAGAAAGCTCCTAGAACATGGTATGGAAGAATCAATGGATTCCTTATGAGTTTAGGCTTTACTAAGAGTAAATCAAATTCTAAAATCTACTATATGTTAGGATTATTAATCCTTGTTAGAATAATAAACCCATAGTTTACCCACTTAGACATTAATTCATTTATTTTTGTCTTATTTGCCTAGTTCATGTGTCCCACCTTGTGCAAGTTATTAATTGCCTATCCATAGAGGTCAAAATTGCCATATTTGACTCATGTAGCACTTGGGAAATCCTTAGGAATCAAATCTACTTTATTCCTGGCCTCCTTGGCACCCTTCTTCTTTTTCTGCTTTATTTCCTTCTTTTTCAGTGTTTTAAGGCACATAGGAAAGCAAGACTAGGTGAGGTGAACTAGTTTTTTGTCCTCTTCATCCTCCACTCTTTTATCCATGAAAAAGAATGTATGAGCTTCCATTCCACTACTCTTTATCTTTCCCATGCGCCCTTTCCAATTCGTGAGCTCCATGACAGATTTGGGATCAACTTTTTACACCTATGGGGGATTTGCCTATTTTGAGTAAGCCTGCTTTATGCTAGTTTTGGATGCCTCCTTATGCATTCGACCTCTTGATGTATTTTATATATTCAGAAACATATTTTATTATAGGGTTGGCTATTGTACACTCAGTTAATATAATTTTGTGTTACAGCTCCGTATTCAGTCTCCATTGTTAGCAATTTTGCATGATCAATTGATAATTGTTGTGGGTAAAATTAATCTACTGCTGGCCTGAATTTATACATGGTATTAGAGCCATTATAGGTTGTTACTCTCCTTCAAAAATTGTTTTGCATGTTCTACATCAAGACTGGGATCCTTCTATTGACAGCCGGGATAGATTTTCTAAAGCTATGGATTCACAGAAAACTATCTTGACTCCCTTCAACTATTTTGAATGGAAAGCAGAGATGGAGATCTTGTTGAGAGAGAAAGGCCTCTACATGTTGACTATGGCAATAGAAGTAGAGCCCAATGCAGCTGCAGAGAAGATCAAATGGCACAATCGGATAGATGAGGCCTATGGCCTCCTATGTCTCAGTATTTCCCGAGACATCCTTTTCCATCTCGATCGATTAACTTCACCGGATCAAGTATGGGAGAATATTTCTGATATTTTTGGAAAGAAATATGATATGAGGGGACATCAGATCGAAAATGAGCTGATTTCTCTGAGTCCCAGTAGCTTTGAATCCCTGCAGCTATATTTCTCCAAGTTCAAAGCACTAGTTTTGCAGCTGAAGCAGTGTGGTATCGAAAAGAAAGATGATCAGCTCGTATTGGACATCCTCTCAAAGCTAGGACCTGACTACTCAGTCTTTGTTTCGACCTTCTATGCTACAAAACTCACAGCTCGAACCTGGAAGATGCCTAGCCTTGCAGATTTCATGGAATCTCTCACACAAGAACAAGACAAGCTGGTGATGATGGGCACCATCAAACCTTCCAAAGATCAAGCTTTGATTGCTGGAGATTTGAGGGTGGATTCTAAAAGCAAAAAGAAAGCTAAAAAGCCACCTGATCAAAGGAGAGACAAGAAGCAATCTCCAGAGGATCAACAAGGTCCCAAGAAAAATACCCAGAAGAAGAAAAACAAAGGTGAAATGAACAAGTGCTCATACTGTTCGAAGGGAAATCACACTAAAATATCTTGTATGAAAAAGCAGATTGATATGCTGACCAATCTCCTGGAGAAGAATGGAATCTCCCTTCTAGAAAGCTCAAAGAAGAGAGAACGAGGATCAAGTTCCGATGACAGAGAGAGAGTTCATGCTCTAGTTGCTGGCACATCAAGCTCACCCAGTTTTATCATAGATTCTGGAGCTTCAAGACACATGCTTTAGACTAAGGAGGCCTTCTCCTCACTGGATATGTTGAAAGGACCATCTATTGTACCGGGAGATGACTCTCTCACTGAAAGTAAAGGCAAAGGAAGGATAGATCTTGATCATGGTCAGTTCAGCAATGTGCTATATGTCCCTGGTCTCGCCTCCAACCTCCTATCAGTGTACCAGATGACCCACACTGGGTCTCCTAAGAAGGTCATATTCTTCCCCGATGAAGTTGAGATCACAGAAATCTCAAGTGCTAGAGTCATTGCAAAAGGGGTAGCAAATCATGCTCAAAAGGTATACATGTTTTCACACTTCCTACCTTACTCAAACCCCTCTGCTCTCCTTATCCATGCTAATGAAGCTAGCAAGCTATGGCATGAAATATTTGGCCATCTAAATTACAAGTATCTATCTGATGTTAGTGATAAAGAAATGGTCATAGGGCTGCCCAAGATAAAATTTTCCAAAGGAGTCTGCCAAGGATGTATCCTAGGAAAACACCCAGAGCATAAGTTTGAGAAAGCTAGTCATGAGAGAACCTCTGCACCCCTCGAGCTGATTCATAGTGATGTTGCTGGCCCATTCCCTCATATTTCCATGAGCCAGGCCAAATATGCATTGACCTTTATTGATTATTTTTCCAGGTATTGTTGGGTTCACTTCATGAAACACAAGTCTGAAGTTTTTGGCCTATTCAAAGTCTTTAAGGCTTTGGTTGAAAACCAGTGTGGAAGGAAACTCAAGGTCCTTAGATCTGAAAATGGTGGTGAGTATGTCAAGTTTGAGTTTATTAACTATTGTACAGATGCACGTATTCAGATGCAGCATTCTATCCCTTACACACCACAGCAAAATGGTGTTGCTGAGAGGAAGAACAGATCACTGAAGGAGATGGCAACATGCATGATGGAGGCCAAAACTTTGCCACCAAAGTACTGGGCCGAAGCTATCAACTGTGCAGCCTATATCCAGAATAGGGTTCCTCACAAACAGCTTGATGGCATGAATCCCTTCGAATCATGGAGTGGGCACAAGCCAGATGTGACCCATTTCAAGATTTTTGGCTCAAAGGCATGGGCTAGAGTCCCGACAGAGAAGAGGAAGGCTTTGCAGCCCCAAATCCAAAAGTGTCTTTTTGTTGGATAATATGAATATTCAAAAGGGTACAAGTTTATAAATTTGAGCACAAACAAAGCCTTCATTGAAAGGTGTGTTCAGTTTGAAGAAGAACCCCTTGCAGAAGTGGAAATTGGTGAAGCCTCTTCACCACCTGAACCTCAAGAAGTAAGTAAAGAGTTTGTTGAACATGCTGATTCTGATTTGTCTGATGGAGATGAGTTTATTTCAGGCCCTAACAGCCCCACAAGGCCTAAATGGGCATCCAAGACACTACATGCAACAGGTGAGCTAGCTGGGAATCGCAATGACCCGAGGAGGACTAGATCTCAATTTGAGAGTGGTCTGTGCATGAAGGATCCTATGTTTGCTAAAAAATGCTATTTGATGGTGGAGTATGATCATAAAACATATGAATAAGTAGTAGGAGATCCAATATGGAAAGCTTCCATGAAGGAGGAGTTCAGCTCACTCCAGAAGAGCAACACATGGGAGCTAGTGGATCTTCCCCAAGGGAGAAAACTAGTACAGTGTAAGTGGGTCTATAAGACCAAATTTGCTACTGATGGTTCACCACTAAAGTACAAGGCTATATTGGTAGCTAAAGGCTACTCATAGTTTCATGGCATCGATTACAATGAGACCTTTGCCCCAGTGGCAAAAATGGACTCCATCAGGCTAGCTCTAGCCATTGCAACCTCAAGGCAATGGGAGGTACATCACATGGATGTAAAGTGTGCCTTTCTAAATGGAGATCTCACTGAGGAGATATATATGTATCAGCCTAAAGGTTTAACTACTAACCCTTCTCTTTTGTGCAGGTTGAGAAAGTCATTGTATGGGCTAAAGCAAGCCCCCAGGGCTTGGTATGCCAAGATGGATAGCTTCTTGCTATCTCTGAATTTTGTTCGGTGAAAATAAGATCTGAATTTCTATTTTAAGTATGTTAATGGTTCATTAATGATCATTGTGTTATATGTTTATGACCTCCCAATTACAGGAAGCTCACAGGCTGAGATTGCTTCCTTAAAAGGAGCTATGAACCAAGCCTTCTCCATAACAGATTTCAGGCTCTTAAGTCAATTTCTGGGGCTTGAGATTGCTCAAACCAAAGCTGGAATAAAGGTGCACCAGTCCAAGTATGCCTTGTATTTTCTGATCAAATTCAGAATGCAATATTGCAAAGCAAGCAAAACTCCTTTCCTTTCAGGAGTAAAGCTGGAGGAAGATGATTCTCCACCGATGGTAAACAATACACTGTATAGACAATTGATTGGATGTTTATTGTATTTGACACATACTCGACCTGATATTTGTTATGCAGTAAGTGTGGCTTCTAGATTCATGGATCAGCCTCATGAGATCCATTGAAAAGAAGCCAAAAGGATCCTTAACTTTGTTCAGGGAACAAGGACACATGTGATCCTCTATAAGGCAAAATCTGATCTTGATCTGATTGGATTTACTGACAGTGATTGGGCAGGTGATAGCACAGACAAAAAGTCCACTTCAGGTTATGTGTTCATGCTTGCAGAAGGGCCAATCAGCTGGTTAAGCAAGAAACAGAGTGCCATTGCACTCTCATCTACAGAAGCTGAGTACAGTGGAGTTGTTAATGCAGCAACTCAGTGTTTATGGTTGCAGGGTTTACTTGGAGAGTGTGGTTTCGAACCTGAGTACTCAACTACCATCTACTGTGATAACCAGAGTACCATTCAAATCTACAAAGATCTATTTCAAAAGCAAAGAACCAGACACATTGAGATTCACATGCACTACATCAGAGAGCTTGTGGATGATGGCACCATTCACCTACTCTTCTGTTCATCTTCAGAACAAGTAGCTGATATCTTCACCAAAGCATTTTGTGAGAAGACCTTCAGCAATCTCAAATCACTACTGGGGATTGCTGATCATGCTGTAAAGGCATGAGTGGAGACAAGATTCTACAATTTTGTTTTACAGTCCATGTTTAAGGGAGGATTTTCCCAAGTTGGTTTTGCCTCTTTCCTTGTTTATTTGGACATGCAGTATGTAAAGGGTGACTAAGCCTTGTTGATAGGAACTATATTTTTGATTTATTACTCATAAAGTCAGGCTTAATGGGGGGTGTTAGAATAATCAACCCATATTTTACCCACTTAGACATTAATTCATTTATTTTTGTTTTATTTGCCTAGTTCATGTGTCCCACCTTGTGCAAGTTGTTAATTTCCTATCCATAGAGGTCAAACTTGCCATATTTGACTCATGTAGCGCTTGGGAAAGCCTTAGGAATCAAATCTACTTTATTCCTGGCCTCCTAGGCGCCCTTCTGCTTTTTCTGCTTTATTGCCTGCTTTTTCAGTGTTTTAAGGCACATAGGAAAGCAAGACTAGGTGAGGTGAACTAGTTTTTTGTCCTCTTCATCCTCCACTCTTTTCTCCATACAAAAGAATGTATGACATGCCATTCCACTACTCTTTAGCTTGCCCATGCGCCCTTTCCAATTTGTGAGCTCCATGACAGATTTGGGATCAGCTTTTTACACCTATGGGGGATTTGCTTATTTTGAGTAAGCCTGCTTTATGCTAGTTTTGGATGCCTCATTATGCATTCGAACTCTTGATGTATTCTATATATTCATAAACCTATTTTATTATAGGGTTGGATATTGTACACTCAGTTAATATAATTTTTTGTTACAGCTCCATATTCAGTCTCCATTGTTAGCAATTTTGCATGATCAATTGATAATTGTTGTGGGTAAAATTAATCTACTGTTGGCCTGAATTTCTACAATACTCCCTTGTCCAAATTTTGTCATATGTCTAAATTTGGAGTCATGTCTAAATCATGAGTCGATCCAGTTTATTTATAGTCATTAACACCATTGGGTCCACTTGGCCTAATTGGGGCACATGTTTCAGTTACTAAAGTGTGGGGAACACTAATTGAGGCTCACTGACACTGATTGCACTTGATTGCATCAGTTTAGGAGCCTCCTAGACCAATCCCTACAATTTTGGAAGCCACTAGGAGTGTCGAAACCAACCAAGGTCAGTTCACTTCAGTTGATGACTAGTTAAGCTAATTTAGGAGTCAGTTACATTCAGTTCTAGTCCTCTACATTCAGTTAGCACAGGTTTACTTGACTGAACACATGTGGGGTGCATTTCTCACCTACCATAGTGAGCTAACCTTAGTTAACACTGAATGTAACACTTGAGTTGTGTTTTAGAGCTCGAATGAACTTTGGTTATGGTTTAGACAAGGTCAGTTAACTATTGAGTCCTCTGGTAATGATTTAGACAAGGTCTTGGTTACCTACAGTCAAGTAGAATCTAATCAATTCGAACTTCCTCATGTGGATTCGAATTTCTTGTGGCTATTAAATCCATTTTAATTCATTGTAATTATCATCAGATTACTTTTTGATTAATGAAAGCATTCACAGCTGCAAGCCTTTTTTGCACTGTTTCATTCTTCAATTGCTGAGTAAATTGTGAGATCCACTTTGTGAGTTGTGTATTTTTCTACAAATATATGTGCTCAAATTTACATGGTATCAGAGCCTCGGTGGACAAGACTCCTCTCCTCCTCAAATCTCCAACCAGATCATTTTTTTGGGCAAATTCCTCCTTCCAGTACTGCACTAGAAGCAGAGAATTTACCACTTAATATCCCAAGTTAGGAAATTGTTGATCAAGCTTGGTTGATCAACTATGCTGGGTGTGAAGGAAATTCCAAAAGTGTAGACTGTCGACCTTACTTTGTATGTTTGATTGTGTGATAGGTTATAAGCTTTTCTTACAGCATTCACTACAAGCAACCTCTTCTTCTCACTGCATTTGCTACAGCAGCTCAGTCTTTCTTATTACATTCAAAATGGCTCATCCAGTGGAGCCTCTCACTCCCTTCAACTATCACCAGTGGAAGGATGACATGAGAGTATTGCTCCGCACCAAGCATATCTTCATACTCATAGAAGAAACATAAGAAGAGCCAGAATCAGATAAAGACAAATCTAAGTACATGGACAGGCTTGATGAAGCCCATGGACTCATGCTCTCCTCAGTCTCTAGAGATCTTTGATTTCACATCCAATACTTGGACACTCCCAAGGAGGTTTGGGACAAGCTTGCTTCCTTATTTGATAAGCATGATGAGATGAGGATCCATCAGCTAAAAAATGATCTGATTACTCTCAATCCATCCAATTTCGAATCTCTAAATGAATTCTTCTCAAAGTTCAAGAACCTGATATATCAGTTGAAGCAATGCAAAGTGAAGAAGGATGAAGATCAGTTCATCCTTGCCATTATCACAAAGCTCAATGCATACTACTCAGTCTTTGTATCCACCTTCCAAACAGTAAGGCTCATTACTTCAAATTGGAATATTCCCACTCTTAATTTCTTCATCCAATCTCTTATTTCTGAGAATGATAAATTGATCCAAATGGGGATCATTCGATCTCCCAAAGATCTAGCTCTAGTTGCAAGAGGAGATAAGGTAGCGAATGAAAAAGGGAATCAAAGAGATGAGTCCCCTATGAAGAAAGAGCAGTCAAAAAAACCTTCAGGTTCAATGAGAAGCAAGAAGAATGGCAAAGGAAAGGTCCTCTCCTCTTATTGTGGAAGAGGCTTCCATTCAGAAAGATCCTATATGAGAAGACAAGTTGATGAAATGGCTCTTCTCTTGAAAAAGCACAACATTTTTGTACCTACTAGCACAAGGAAGGAAGAATCTGAAGAAGAAGAAGAAGAATACCAAAGGAAAGGACATGCACTGAAGGCCTGCTGCACATCAGCACCTATCTTCCTCATTGATTCTGGAGCTTCCAACCATATGGATGCATCCAGATAATCATTCTCTTCTTTTCAGTCCTTTGATGGTCCTAGTATTCAGAAGGGAAATAACAGTAAAGTCAAAACAAAAGGAAAAGGATCTATCCAACTTGAACATGGAAGGTTCAAAGATGTGCTATTCGTTCCCTCCCTAGCTTCAAACCTATTATTTGTCTATCAGATGACCCATACAGGATCTCCAAAGCGAGTGATCTTTGGTCCTGACTTAGTGGAGATCAAAAATATCTCTACTAGGAGCATCATAGAAAAGGGTATAGCAAATCATGCTTCAAAAGCATATGAGCTCTCACATTTCATGGCTCCTTCAAAACCAGTGCACTCTCAGCAGCCACCTGCAAGGGAAGGTAAAATCATTGCATCTACTTCTTTTACAACTTCTACTAGTATTGTAGATCCATCTATATCATTTTATGACCTTCAGATTCAGGGTGACTCGGATCTATATTCAGTCCCTACTTCCAAACTGGAAGCTAGGAAGATGACTGGAAACTCACCTGACACTCAGAAAGGAAAGACTCTTGCACTATGTCATGCTATTTTACCTCCTTCGAGGAGATGCAATAGAATTCTTGTAAGATGCAACATGGAAAAGGATCAGTCTTACTACATTCAGAAGAATGGATATGATCATACAACTCTTCATTCAACAAGAGACAAAGGTTACATTCCTCCTTCCTCCCATCATTATTTTTGGAGAAGAAGGAGAAGTCTACATGCCAGGCCCCAGAATACTTGTGCATAGCACACCATGCATGCTGCTTCACTACCTCACAGAGATGAAGATTGCAAAAACATATTTTCAAGTTTTTCAAACTTCAGACCTGACTCTACCTACTTAGCTAAAGGGAGGGATTTTTTCCATGCGGTTTTTGCCCTAGCTCCTTGTATTAATCAGTTACTTTATTTTACTTGATGTAATGGGTGAACTATGGTTTTAGTTACCAGGGCCCACAATTTTTCCAAGTTAGCATTCAAGGGGGGTGTTAGGATTATTAATCCTCCCTTGTCCAAATTTAGCCATATGTCTAAATTGGGGGTCATGTCTAAATCGGGAGTCCATCCAGTCTATTTATAGTCATTAACACCATTGAGTCCACTTGGCCTAATTGGGGCACATGTTTCAGTTACTAAAGTGTGGGGAACACTAATTGAGTCTCACTGCCACTGATTTCACTTGATTGCATCAGTTTAGGAGCCTCCTAGACCAATGCCTACAATTTAGGAAGCCATTGGGAGTGCCGAAACCAACCAAGGTCAGTTCACTTCAGTTGATGACTAGTCAAGCTAAGTTAGGAGTCACTTACGTTCAGTTCTAGTCCTCTACATTTAGTTAGCGCTAGGTTTACTTGACTGAACACATGTGGGGTGCATTTCTCACCTACCACAGTCAGTTAACCTTATTCAACACTAAATGTAACACTTGAGTTCTATTTTAGAGCTCCGATGAACTCCAGTTATGGTTTAGACAAGGTCAGTTAACTACTGAGTCCTCCAATAGTGATTTAGACAAGGTCTTGGTTACCTACATTCAAGTAGAGTCTAATCAATTCGAACTTCCTCATGTGGATTCAAATTTCTTGTGGCTATTAAAGCCATTTTACTTCATTGTAATTATCATCGAATTACTTTTTGATTAATGAAAGAATTCACAGCTGCAAGCCTTTTTTGCACTGTTTCATTCTTCAATTGCTGAGTAAATTGTGAGATCCACTTTGTGAGTTGTGTATTTGTCTACAGATATATGTGCTCAAATTTACACTATAATATTTAGGGTGATGGACTTATGATACTAATAATATGTGTGGATGATTTATTCTTCAGAGGAGAAGATAATCCCATCAATGAATGTAAGAGAATAGCGCTGTAGAAATTGAGATGAAATACCTTGGAATGATAAACTACTTTCTATGTCTTTAAGTATGGAAATATCGAGATGAGATTTTCCTAAGACAAAGAAAAGATACAGTAGAAATCCTAAAAATATTTGGGATGATAGATTGCAAGGATGGGACTACTCCAATGATAAAAAAAATTGAAACTATTGAATTATGATACTTCAGAAGCTATAGATGCCACCTTATACAGGAAAATTATTGGTTCACTGATGTACATAACCAATACAACACCATATATATGTTTTTTTGTAAACACGCTAAGTCAATATATGGTGAATCCCAGACACATTCACATGATAAAAGAAAAACATGTGATGAGGTATCTAAACGGAAATTTATATTATGGGCTTAGATATGCATTGAATGGTGAGATGAGATTGTATGGGTTCATAGACTCATAATGGGAAGGAAGTGCTAAAGATAGAAAGAGAACTTCATGATGTTGTTTTAGTTTGGGATCAAGAATGATCTCATGGTTCAGTAGAAAGCAAACCAGTATTGCACTTAGAACAACAGAAGCTGAATACATTGCAGCATTTTCAACTTATAGCGAAGTAGTATTGCTTTGAAAGATGTTGGCAGGATTATTTGATGCAAAGATAGAGGTTACCGGTATCAGGTTTATCCAATATTTGTTATCATTTTTGGCAATTAAATTACTCATTTAAACATATGTTTTATTATCTTTTTGTATATTTTATGTCACGCAGATCACTATTCAGCTCATGTATGTATGAATTTGAGGTTTTTATAGAATCCATTTATTATTATCATTTTATGATTTTATTAATTAAAATAGAAATTATTAAAGAACATTTGATATATTAATTAATTTATATATTTGTTTGCAGATTATATTATTTTTTGGGACAAATTAATAACAAGTATTCATTCAGCTTTCCTTACGCACAACACGTCCATCTCCATCTTGTCATCCAACTTGCTGCGTGAAACTCGTTGGTGGTTTTCCAGATGTTAAAATGTGTTGTTGTAGACTGTAGTCCTGAAGCAGACCAGCAAATAGACACTTCATTCTCCCTAGATCGACGCCCATCATTTCCAGCTTGATGTTCAGCTTTCCGTCCAGGTTGCTAACCAGAATGTGCACTGTTGAGAATTGATTTTAGGCATTAAAATGTGAAACAGTTTTGCAAATGAATTATTATCCATGCATCTTGGTAATGAAGTTCATGTTCTAGATAATCCGCCAGCTTGCATCCTCCTCTGTCGACACTTCATCAACAGACCATGCGCTGGGTTGTTGTATTAAACCACGTTCTAGAAAATTCCTTCTGTGTTCTCCTCTGTTCACCACCAGTTCACTGCTGCGTTGAAGAAGGGCCCAAGTTCCACCTATGAGAACCAACCATGCTGAAGAAGGATCCTATGCGTACCTTGTACAATGAAGAAGACCAGACTCGTTCTGAAGAAGGGAAGATCCTATGCGTTGGCCTGCGATCTATTATACACCTTAATAGTTGACTAAACTTAGAGAGAAGTCGACCACTAAAGGGTCGACTTGCTCATCTCTATAAACAATTATATATATCATCCTTTGTATGAGAGATGAGTTAGCTAGAGCTAAAAATTCAGAGAGTTAGAAAGAACTCACAATTTTATCAATTTGTTCTTAAGTACACTGTATTTCTGTACCATCATCTAAATAAAGAGTTGTATGCTTTGATGTTGAATATTACATTTGAGTAGAAGTTAACCAGGCGCCACCCCTGATTGCTAAGAGGGCCCCTCATCAACCAAAGGTTTCTTTCTTTTCTTGTTTCTTTCTTTTTTATGTTGTAGTTATTTTTATTATCTTATTTGTTTTCTGTAATGCATTTTATTTCCAGAATTGAGTAACTAGATTGCGCACATAGTTTTCTTTTGAATCTATTTTCAGTCATTTTATTTCCAGTTTACTATTCAGTTTATTTCCAAGCAAATACATAGATTGGTTTTGAATTCAATTATGCTTATTTATTATCCATTATAAGTTATCAGTTATGCAATTTAAATTCCAGTTTATCTATTAACATGCATTTTTTTCCTTATGTTTATGAATTTGTTTAAGGTCATGTCATTGTTGAATTTGCTTAATAAGTAGGTTTACTTATTGTCTTTATGCATTAGATCTGCATTGGCACAAATTCAGCTGAAGATTAGATCATTTAGGTTAATTTTAATTATTTTAAATTTGCTTAGTTTCATTCAGACAACTTGTTTAAACTGCCATTCAACCACCCCTTTCAGACCCACAGTTCAGTCTATCATTCAGCCCTTAGTTTCATTTTTTGTGTCTTTTATGTATTTTGATATTGTTTCCAGTTTTGTTTTATTAATGTTTGAAGTATGCTTTGATTGAGATAGTTAGATAATAGTTTTATTCAACATTGAAGTTAAATTTAGGGTTTTTTAGGTTATGTATTAAAGTTTTATTATTTTCTTTACTTCTTTTCACCTTGAATATGTGTTAAGTTGTCTTGTGTTTTGTTTCTTGAATTTGTTTCTCATTTATTTACTGATGTTTGTTTTGTGTTTATTCCTTTGGATTGATTTATTCATTTGCATGTAAATTTACTATTGTGTGTGTTATCCTTAGTATGTTTTTAGGTTGTTCCTTTTTCATTGTGTGATTCCTGAAAGAGACTTGTAGGACAGAATTCAAAGACATTCCTTCTAATTTTTCTAATTGTTTCTTTCTATTTAATTTTCTTTGCTAAGTTTTCTACTTGCTTATTAATCAGGTTTTCCTTGCATCTTAGTTTCCAATTTAACGATTAGTTGTTAATAGTGTCATTTTCAGTTTAAGAAATTATCAATTATTTAGTTTAATATTTTGTTCCGGTTTAATTGACTTAATAGTTGAATTCTAAGCAGTTTGACTTGGTTTTTTATTTTGAAAGATCTTTTGATCTTTTGTTTGTTAAAATATTTCCATGACACCATAAGAATCCCCTCTACCTTCGCATATATTTTGTGTCAACTCTAAGCTTTCCAACCCTAGTCGATAATTAAATATTGGGTGAATTAATTTAGACATTATAACACCCAACACTTTTGGTTCCGTTGTCGGGGAGTTGTTCTGTAAGCTAGAGTAGAATTCCATATGAATCTTAGAAATAGGTTGGTAGCGGGGAAGCAAAAAGGTGAGAGGTAATAACCTGCACATATGTTATATCAAGAACCCCCTGTTGGGCTATAAGGAAGACCTGGGTTTTATACCATTAAATTCGTACCAACAAAAAGACCCATAGTGTTGGCCCTTTCGGCAACAACCTGTGAATAGGTTGTAGTCTCACCCGAAATAGCTATGGGGTGCCGCAGAATCAGGTTTTTGCAAGCAGAAGAGGGATATTACTGTACCTTTAGCCTTAACAACAAATAATTATACCAAATAAAGCTTTGATATTCACTTAATTAGCTTCACAGTTAGATAAAAGACTTTTCTTTCTTAACCCTTAACTGGGAATTCATAGCGAAGTTAATATTTAATAGTTATCTTACTTTAGCATTCACCTACTTATAAAAAGCATCAAAACATAACAGAAACCACACAAAAGAACCACAACAAAAGATATAACGTGGTTCACCCCTAGTGTAGGGGCTATGTCCACAAAACTGTGCTTTTATTCTACTTCTTACAAAACAACAGTTCTGATCTGCACACTCAGCAGCAGATCCGTCCTTCAAGTCTAACTACACACTCAGCTATAGTTCCTTTCTTACAATATCTAAGTTGCGCACTCAGCTCTAGTTCCTTCCTTACAAAAACCCTCTGCGCACACAGCTGTAGAGGTCGTCCACACACATAGCTGGGACTTGACCTTAAAATGAAAAATAGATCTAGATTCTTCACATCATACGATCCTCATTTCATTAGATGATCTTGACATATTTACATGAGTGCCTATTTATACAAGTGCACTATTACAAAATCATGGGCTTACACCAGAAAATTATGGACAATTACAAAAAAAGAGGGCTTTGACTCAACCCCGACACCCCTAAGACTATTTTGCATCACAAATCTTCTTACAAGCTTCCACAAAAACCATGAATTTACCAAAATTAGTGACCGTTAAGGCGCACGCCACAACAGGCCCCTAAGACTCACCAGTGTCCCATCCCGGGACACTCTGCTGCTTGTCTGGTGGGAGAATCTTGTTGGCAAAGATAGTAAACTACTTTCGGTTGCTTGCTCCTTCTCTACTAGCTCCTTTTGCACTCTGTTGAGTTCTGTATCCGTTTGCATCTTTGTAACCATCATCTTTAATTTTCCTGCCCTCCTGCTCCCTTATATGCCTATCATCTTCGTCATCCCTTCTGCTACTTCTACCATGGCCGTGACTTGCTTGATCCTTCCTCCTTTCATCCTTAGAAGACTACCTATGTTCCTTATGCTTCTGTCTTCCTTTGCAATATTTATGATGGTCATGGGAATCATTGGGCCTTCTAAATCTATCAAGGACTCCATCCCACAAACTTCCTCCCGTTCATGTCCTATCGAATATTTGACCATCCGCAACTTTGGGTCCTTAACAGACGGTACCCATGTGATTGCATGTCAATGTGATTTTGCATAAGACAAACAGCATGCCTCCATTCTGCTGAGTCAGGAGGATACATCTCGGGATCCTCCAGAGTCTTTTCTGAGGGTTTGTGCCTTTCTTCGTTCCATTTAGAGTGAACTTCTGCCTTAAATTTATTCCTGGTAGATCATGTCTGCATTGGCTGAGTCGGTGCTGGGGGAGTTTCTTCGCACGGTGCAGACACAGGAGGAGTGCTCATAAAGTTCTGCAAACCCCTCTGTTCGAACTCTCTCAACAATTCCTGGACTTCACGGTCAACTGACATGAACTCAATTGTAAGACTCAAGAAAATGCGTAATGTGACTTCCGTAGGGCTGGGTGTCTTCTTATAGAATCCACCGATCAAATATGCCATAACTGTGCATTGAAGACACAAAATCTGACAGAAATCTTGTCCAAACGGCACTAGATTTCCCAAAATCTCATTATTATAGGTAGTTAATGTAGTTAACATACCGACGCCGCCAAGTCTAATTTTTCCCAACGGTTGCATTTTAGGCTTCAACATGCCTTTCTTCTTCGGCACAACTACTAACTTTAGCTTCACCACAATAGGGGCCTTCGACACATTCGTATACCACGACATAATTTCTTGGATAGCCTCATTGATTCTTGTAGCGAGCATCTTTTCTAACTTCATCCTGACTTTTTCTTTGTACTTGGGGTTCAACCTATAAGGGCGTTGTTTCATAGGCTTCGCATCAGGCTTCAAAGGGATTTTTATCACTCCTATATAACGAAGGATACCTTTCATTTCTGAGAAATTCATCAGAAATAAGTCCTAATACTCCTGCAGAAGTTGGGTCACTTTTCTTACCATTTCTTCATCCCAATAATCTCCAATAGTATCATACTTAGGCATTTTTTCTGACCCAATGTTTACTTACCTTATTTTCAAGGGCTAAGTCACTTCAAGTGCTTCGACTACTGGTCCATGTACCTCACAGTGTCCTTTTGACTCAGGAATGTTAATATTGTGTGGGTCTTCATCCTCGTCAATTGCGAGGTTATACCATTCTACTGCATTAGCTTCTTGTTCCTTCCAATCAGGTTGGTGCTCTGCTATTTCCTTCTCATCAAACACCTTAGTATGGATCAACCTAATAGCTGCATCTAAAGCAGGACAAACCTCATTAATAGAAAATGTAAGCACAAAAATATCAAGAAGACTATCCCAACTTACAGTACCATGGCGAAGCTCCACCTCCACATACCAGTTCTTTGCTATAGGTTCCAGAGTGTGCACAAACCTATGTACCCATTCTTCATGACGTACATTCTTCCATGCTTCGTAACATTGCTCCAAATGTGCCTGAGGGCTAGTCTGCCCATTAAACCTGCTTCGCACCTCCTGTGGTTGATCCACGAATCTGAGGCGAAGAAGCTTTTGACAAGATTCCCAACTTTGAATATACTTCTTATGACCATTCCACCATCTAGCAGCTATGGCTCTGAATACTGAATCTAGAGTCTGCATTTTCTGTGAATCTGGTACCTTCTCTGAAAATTGCACAATAAAATATGTTGGGTCTGTCAAGCCATCAAAAATAGGTAAGACTCTTGTCTGTGAGCCAAGCCATCTGAGAGACTTGGTAATTCTTGCACATCAATGTCCATGTAGTTCATAAAGTCTATTCTACCAATTCTCTAAACCTTCATCTGAATCAATCATGCAAGAACTATCACACTTCGAGTCCATTATACCTTCAGGAGTAGGGTTAACATAGTCTTCTTCTTTAGCTGTGATGTTGTAGATATGATCCAGAATATCCTGATCTTCATCTCTGACTGTCTTTGTGTACCTTTCTCCTTGCGAAGGGTCCAAGGGTACTATAACTCTCAAGTATTTTCCTTCAAAATTAATCTTCCTGTTTTTAAGGTTGATTACTACATAATTCTCTATTGCCCATTCAATTCCTAGCAACACTCGATAAAGGTTTCTATCATCAATTATTTCAATGACTTCAAAATCTGCTAAGGTACTAACTCCATCAATGTCTACTGGGACACTAGGGAATCTTCCTAGGGGCACAATCTTCTGCTGATTGGATAATCTCAACTGTATAGGGGACCATTCAAGGGTAGGTTTTCCCATTTGTTCCCATGTCTTCTTAGTTAAGACATTTACTTCTGATCCCAGGTCTAAAATGATATCAGTCATGTCATACTCTCCTATCTGAGCATGCAATCTCATTTCTCTTCCAGCCCTTCTAACTCTATTAACTATTTTTTCTTTACCAGAGCTTCGCTGAGGCTCGCAAGAAGCAATAAATTTCTGTAACTCATTTAAAGCATTTTGATTTCCTAAGAGCTTCATACAACTCTGTAAAAATGTTGACATTATACTTACTTTATCTGTCAAAGCTTCTTGAGACTGTGACTGCTATTGATGCTGCTGCACAAGTGCTACTGCTGTGCTCGGATCAACAAAGTCTTTTTTGGCTTCCATAAATGTTTATTTTTCTCTTCCCACATCGAAGGTTGAAACTTTCTTTGGGGTCTTACGAACCCAAGCCTCGTCAAGCTATTTCTCCTTATTCTGCACTTGCATCGTAGCTCCACTCCTTGTAACAACGTTAATGGATGGGACAGGTCTTTGCTCTACAGTAATCATCTGAATATTCTGAGGAGGAGCGCTATTTATTTCTTATATCTTGGCTATCAGCTGTGGGAATTTCTCAATGACATGATATACTGCTCTGCAATATCGACATGTCATAGTTGGGTTTCGACAGTCTCTAGCTAGATGTCCTGCCTGATTACAGTTATAGCACACAACCTGGCCTCGACCTTTTCCAGGCATACCACCATGACCACGACCTCCAAAAGTACCTCAACCTACTGTACTACCACAGTAACCATATCCATCATTGCCTTGTGCATCGTTTTGTACCCTATAAGCATTGTATGTTCGCTCTCTCATAAGGTCAAAGCTGCAACATTCCTCTTTGTTGTGTCCAACTAACTTACAGAACTTGCAATAGGGATTCTAAGGTACTTACACATATCTTTATAGTAGATAGTAGTCTTCAATTTGATGCTGGCTAGTTGTTCTACAAATATCACAATATAGAACATTAGGGTTAAATGGGTTTGGTGCACCAGTATTCAGGTAATTTCTTAGCACATGACATTGTTCCTTGTCATGACCTTCTGTCCTACATCGTGTACACCACACCTCTTCATGAATAGATTTCCCTTTTTTCATGTCGCGCAGCTCCAAATCCATTTCTGCTAACTGCGCTTGTATTTGGGCTATGCCAGAATTATCTTCGACAGGAGTTGTCCCCAGTTTCATGGAATTCTCCAAAGCCTCTTGCTGATCTGCAACCTTCTATTGCATGAGTGGCATTCTGATATGAGATAATAAAGCTGCAATGAACCATTCTTTATGCTGCGCTGGTCCAATAGTGAAACTAACTTGGTCTAGTATAACTTTGAACCTTTGATCAAAGTCCCAAACTGATTCACCTTGCCTCTACTGAATCTCTTTCAATTTAGTTATACACTGTGACTCTAATTTAGGCTTCTTGAACACTTTGATCATTGATGTTTTAATATCAGCCAAGACATGGTTCTAAGTACTGGAAAATTTCATAAACCAAGTCAAATCTCGGTCTCTAAAAGAAGTAACCAGTTGCGCTCTTCTTATTTCTTGATCCATAATGTTCTTCGCAGTCCACACAGCTTCACATAAGAACCAAAACTATTCTCGATCCTCTGATCCAGTTCCTTCGAAGACTGGGAGCTTGATATCATCAGTCATATGGGCCATAGTGGATCGAGGGGGGGAAGAATTTATTGGGGTATACTGACCTGTGACAAGAATACTCGAGCTAGGGTGACTTTCAGGTTGCGACGAGTTCTCAGGGGTAACAGATCTTTGCTGCGGAGTTATAGGAGGGTTTCTAACAAAAGGGGTTTCTTCAAATTCAGGATCTTCTAGCGTATATTCGATATTCTGGCCTAGGGTATAGGATTATAGGTTTCTCTTGTATCTTTTACCGCTTCGTATAAAACCACTTTGCTCGGAGAAGTTACTTTCACTTCCAAACATAGGTTAGTAAAAATAAATCTAGCAATCTGATTCTATAAGCAATATTCCCTTCTCAGCCAAGAGCATTTTAATTTGCAAACTAAATGAATTTAGGTACTTACCCCTTGGTCCTTTGAAGAACTGCCTTTCAGCTTCGCTAAAAGAGGTACTTGTTTCAATGGCAAATTCTGTCACAAATGCTTCAAGGGTTCGTGTTGTCCAGAAATCAATAGCTCGTGATATCACATTATTCACTCTTTTCAATATGTTAATTCTTCCAGGGGTCCAGTCAGGAAACTAATCTTCCTTGAAGTTGGTCTTTCTTTCTGTCAACCTGGATAACCACTGGTGCAATTCTATGTGGATACTACCAAAGAAAATTTCATGAATATCAGTAAAAATGTACCCTTGCAAGAATTCGTCTGATCTACGACGAGGATCCTTATTTTCTTGTTCCGCAAATTTCTGATAGGTAGCTTCAACCCAATCACCGATTTATTTTACTGAGGGCCTCCAAAACATAGCCCTTCAGGTCTGGCGTAGATCCCTCTTCAAGTAGATACTGAGTTCAACTGGCAACGGAACCAATTTGTTGGGCTATAGGATAGACCTAGGTTTTATACCATTAACTTCACACCAACAAAAATACCCACAGTGTTGGCCCTTTCAGAAACAACCTGCGAACAGGTTGCAGTCTCACCCGAAACAGCTATGGGGTACCGCAGAATCAGGTTTCTGCAAGCAGAAGAGGGATATTACTGTACCTTTAGCCTTAACAACAAATAGTTATACCAAATAGAGCTTCAATATTCACTTAATTAGCTTCGCAGTTAGATAAAAGACTTTTCTTACTTAACCCTTAACTAGGAATTGACAGCGAAGTTAATATTTAACAGTTATCTTAATTTAGCATTCACCTACTTATCAAAAGCATCAAAACATAACAAAAACCACACAAAATAACCACAACACAAGATATAACATGGTTCACCCCCAATGTAGGGGCTATGTCCACAAAACTACGCTTTTATTCCACTTCTTACAAAACAACAGTTATGATCTACCCACTCAACAGCAGATCCGTCCTTCAAGTCTAACTACGCACTCAGCTGCAGTTCCTTTCTTACAATCTCTAAGCTGCGCACTCAGCTGCAGTTCCTTCCTTACAAAAACCCTCTGCGCACACAGCTGCAGAGGTCATCCACGCACACAGCTGGGACTTGACCTTAAAACAAAAAATAGATCTAACTTCTTCGCATCATACGATCCTCATTTCATTAGATGATCTTGACATCTTTACATGAGTGCCTATTTATACAAGTGCACTATTACAAAATCATGGGCTTACACCCGGAAATTATGGACAATTACAAAAAAAAACGGCTTTGAATCAACCCCGACACCCCTAAGAATATTTTGAGTCACAACTCTGCTTGCAAGCTTCCACAAAAACCGCAGAGTTACCAAAATTAGTGACTGTTAAGGCGCGCGCCCCAACACCCCCAAATCCAGAAACAGTTGTCGCATAGATTTTCTTTAGTTTAAAGTTTTTCATGAGCAGACTTAGAGATCCTCAGGGTATATTTGTTAAGACATGAAAACTTATCGAAATCCCTACTAACTACCGTAGGAGATGTAATTCCCCAAACACTAACTCGACAGAAATGTATCGAAAGATGCCTATAGGAAGTAGTTCTACCCAGAAACCTAAGGAGACTCTCTCAAGAGATCTTACTAAGGAAGCCATAGAAACTGAAGGAAACTTGGCAGTAGGTCCTAAGGACCTCACTCTTAAGGAAATTTAAGAGGATTGGCCATTAGAAATATCCATCCCTCCACTAGTTTCGAATCCAATTAATACAAATTTTTCACCAGTAGTAGACTCAAATTTCATTGACTTTGTTGATCCTGCCAAGTGAAAGATCTATTTGGAACCTCAGTAGATCCAGTCATCTCACAAATTGAAACTTCTATAGTATAACCTACTATCCCTTTAGGATTCAATAAAAATATGGTTGATCATAGGAAGATCTCTCCCAAAAAATAACGCTGGGACACCCCATTGTCACCTCAAAAGGATCCTCCTAAGTATATCTACATTAAGAATCCAGCTTATATGGAGAGGTAGGGAGAAAATGAATATCATGATGAAGTTATAAATGAAGAAGGAGAAGGGGAAAATCGAATCAAGGCTACCTTCGGGTTCCCTATTCCAGACATGATGCAGTATGTAACTATGAAAAAAATCCCTCCTTTCTCCTTACCTACTCTCTATGGAAAATATAATGAGGACCTCGACACATTCCTGTTCAATTTCGATATCCTTTGCAGGAGCTATAATTATCTACAATATGCTCACAAACTAAAACTCTTTCCCGCTACACTAAAAGATTCTGCCTTGAGATGGTTCATGGGATTAGGAGAATTCACTATCAGGACTTGGGATGATATGAAAACTTCATTCTTGTGAAAATATCAAGAGTATTTCAAAACCAAGGACTCTCAACATGATATATTCAAGATACAATAGCTTGAAGATGAGATCCTATTGGATTATCTCGAAAGGTTCATTTATAAATTACATAAATATGAATATCTTGACCTCAGAGAAGATGCAGTACATACACTTTTTCTTAAGGGGATCTCTGAGGACTTGTTGGAAAGTCTTAATCTCATGGCAACTGGCGATATTTCTCATAAAACGTTTGAACAAATCGGTGAGATGTGTAAAAATTATTCTAGGAGTAGGGGGGAAGTTGCAAAATATTTTCGAGAGCCTTTTAGTAGAAATGTAAGAGGAAACGTTCCTAGTTTAGGTGGAGTTACACGAATAGAGTTAGGAAACCTGTTGGAGAATTTCAAAACTGATATCTTAGGAGCAATGGGTTCTCAACTAGATTCTTTACAAGGTAAGAAGAGGTAGGATGAATAAATAGCAGCAATGATTATATTTTGTCCAATATGTAGAACTAAACATCCCCAAATGGAATGCCCATTAAACAACATCTATGTATGTCACATCTGTACATAAGAGCATCCAACAGATAACTGCCCATTCCTTTCCTAGGTTGCAAGCCATATATAAGAGTAGGGATGTAGCTGAAACATCTAGGAGGCCTCCATGGCAACCTAGATACCAACCAACATATCAGAACTTTCCACTGCAACCTCCACTCTACTATCCTCCATATCAACCACCTCAACAATCGAACAATTCAAATTGGAAGAATTGGCCACCTCAGTACCCTCCTCCTCAATTTCCACAATAGAAATATTAGTCACAAGGATGGAGAGGAAAACCATATACTAAATCACAACTTGTTCCTGCACCTAATCATCCTTATCCTCATCATCAAACAAATTTTCAGCAAATTTCTCATGGATTTGTATTTCCAGTTCCTTTTATCAGACAACAACCTGATCACTTCCAGAACACAAATCCTCCTTGATAGACATTATTACCTACACAACCGATACCTAAACCTAATAATAAACCAACTCAAGCTCTTAACAGCATTGAGTTGCAAACTCTTTCGTCGTACCTTATTTTGACTGTACATGTACATGAAATTCAATTACGATCGGAAAGAGTTGTGAATAATAAACCCAAGTCATTAGTAATCATTCATGAACTGAATGAAGAAGAAGAATATTCAAATGAACCCATGAATGATGCTATTTTGGAGAATTTGAACATTCCAAAGGTTCCAATACACACCCATCCTCTAGAAGAAACTATTCAGGAGCAAAGAATTCCTCCATTTCCAGAAAGACTAGTAATAGAAAAACCTGTAGTTTATCTGGAGTACAACATTTTGAATGAATTAAAGAATATATGTATTAAAATCCCTCTATTACAATATATCAAAGATATACCAATCTATAGTAAGGTAATAAATTAGCTATGTATTAAATTCCCAGGAAAGAATCAAAAGGACCCTCTTAGAATTCATGCTATAGGAAGGATGTTTGAATGTATGATAGGCCAGTCTCGGATTACAATACAGGAGCCCCAGTAGTGGCTGTAATTATAAACAACACCGCCATAGAAAATACATTAATCGATTTAGGATATTCTATTAACATGATGACCACCGGAGTTTTAGATGTTTTACAATTAGGATAATTTCTATGACCTACTCCTTCCATCCTAGAACTAGCAAACTATACTACAGTAAAACCTGTTGGAGTCTTAGATGACATTGTTGTATCAATAGTCACATGGGAATACCCTGTCAAATTCATGGTCATAGAATCAAAGGATCCTTCTAAATGGAATCCTATTATCTTGGGAAGACCATGGTTAGCTACTGCAAATGCTTTTATAGGATGGAGGGATGGAGAGATGACTATTTCCAATGGGTTGTCCACACAAAGACTTATTTTATACCCCCTAGCACAACCAATAACTAAAAATTCATGGTGGTTAAATTGTTCTTTTGGGGATGAAGAGTTTGATGATCTCTCCCTTCCTAGTGATTTCTCTTTGGCACTTCAAGAGCAAACCACTGAGAGTGTATTAAACCAGTTTGTTTCTTCAACAACCCATACGGATTTCCCTTAGTCTTTTGCTCAACTCGATCATATTTTTGGAGATGAGTTTCAAGAGAATATGGATATTTTCATGTTTACAGAAACACCTTGTGTCTTCATTATTGAAGAGCATATAGTACCATATACCATACCTTGTGAGGTTGGTCCTGAAAAATTTCTGCATATAAACGTAGGATTAAGTGAAAACCAACAAGCACAACTGCTTAAAGTTCTTAAGAAACAAGCTGGAGAATTTGCATGGGAATACACCGATATGAAGGGTATACACCCTAACACTTGTATTCACCATATTTGTATGGATCCAACCATGTCACCTGTAAGGTAGACATAGAGGAGGATGAATACTGCTCTAAAGGATATACTAAAATCAGAATTACAAAAACTCCTCACTGTTGGTTTCAACTATCCTATCTCCGACAGTAAATGGGTATCTCCTTTAGTATTATTACCAAAGAAATTCATAGGGAAATGGTGCATTTGTGTTTATTTTAGAGAGATAAACAAGGATACACTTAAAGACTACTTTCCTTTACCCTTTATTGATTAAGTATTAGATATTGTGTCAGGTAAACAATATTTTTCCTTTCTTGACGGGTATAGTGGTTACAACTAGATTTTAATAGCACCTGAAGATCAAGACAAAACCACTTTTACATGCCCTTGGGGAACATATGCTTATCAAGTTTTTCCATTTGTCTTATGTAATGCACCTTCCACTTTCCAGCGAGGAGTCTTAGGAATCGTTTTCGATCTTATACATGATTGTGTGGAGGTATACATGGATGAATTTACGGCCTATGGTAATACTTTTCAAGAATCCATCGAAAATATAGAGAAGGTATTGATACAATGTCAAGAAACAAATTTATCCCTTAGTCACGAAAAATGTAAAATGTTACTGACAGAGGGTATAGTTTTGGGACACCATCTTTCCTCCCAAGGAATTAAGGTAGACCCTATGAAGATCGAAGTGATTGTGGGTCATCCCTCTCTGAAAACTCAGAAAGAGGTAAGAATCATTCTTGGTCATGCATAATGTTACCACTGTTTTATTGAAAAATTCACTAAAATAGTTGCACCAATGTTTAAGTTTCTTACAAAGGACATAGAATTCCAGTGGTCAAAATCTTGTCAAAATGCTTTTGAAATCCTAAAAGCTAAACTATCGGTGGCACCAATACTAAGGGGTCCCGATTGGTCCCTTCCTTTTCACATATCTCCCGATGCCTCTGATACGGCTATAGGAGGAGTCCTCGGCCAAAAAGAAGGACAAGCACCTTATGCCATTTATTTTATTATTAAGAATTTGACTCCTGCCAAATTAAATTATACTATTACTGAAAAAAGAATTTTTGGCAGTAGTTTATTGTATTAATAAGTTTCGTCATTACATTACAGGTTATTAATTTTTTGTGCATACCAATCATTCTACCATTAGATTTCTCATGAATAAACCAATCACCAATGCTAGAGTAACCTGATGGCTTCTTTTATTGCAATAATTTAACATTACCGTAATTGACCGACCTGGTAAATAAAATATAGTAGCATATTTCCTTTCCCATATTCAACATAAAGATGGTACTAAACCAGTTGATGACATTTTTATTGACGACCATCTATTTGTTGTATATGTTCAAACCCCTTGGTTCATAGATATTGCCAATTATATAGCAACTGGGAAAATATCAAACCATTTGTCCCCACATGAGAACCATTGTATTATAGTTCAGAGTTCCAATTATTCTTGGGTTGATAACGATCTCTTCTGCATTGGTCCAGATATTATTATTCAACGATGCGTGTGGACGGATGAAATGACAGACATCCTCCATGCATGCCATGATGGACCATGTGGAGGACATTTTTCTGATAAGAGTACACCATACAAAGTCTTACATTCTGGTCATTATTGGGCAATAATTTTTAAAGATGCTGCCAAATATGTCAAAGGATGTGATAGTTGTCAAATAATGGGTAGACCTACGTCATCTGATCAAATTCCTCTACAACCTCAAGTCATGATTGAACCCTTTGAGAAATGGGTTCTTGATTTTGTAGGAGCAATTTCTCCCATGTCTCATAAAAACAAATATATTTTATTTTGCACGGGCTATTTAACCAAATGGGTAGAAGCTAAATCTTTGTTTAGAGCCACAGAGAATCAGTGGTAGAATTCATATATGAAGAAATAATCACTCGGTTTGGTGTACCTAGAGAAATTTTTAGAGATCAAGGTACTCAATTTACTTCTAAATTAATGAAAGAACTTACTACGAAATATGGCATATGACATTTCAAATCTTCACCTTATCACCCGCATGCTGATGGTCAGGTAGAATCAACTAATAAAGTATTAGAAGCTATTTTAACTAAAACCATTCACTTACATCATAAGGACTCGGCAGATAGACTCCCAGAGGCCTTATGGGCTTATAGGATAACATGGAGAAACACTACCAGACATACCCCCTATGAGTTAGTGTATGGAAAACAAGTCCTTTTACCTATTGAATTTCAAGTTAAAACCTTTCGTATGGCAGCACAATTAGGCATGAATTTGGATGAAGCATAGAAACAACGAATATTACAGATTAATGAGTTAGATGAAATTAGACAAGATGCACTCCAAAGAGACAAGCTAATGCAGAACCAAGAAAGACATGGCATGATAAATTTGTTAAGAAAAAACAGTTTGATATTGGAGATTGGGCACTACTATTCGACTCATGATTCAAAAATTTTAAAGGAAAGTTAACTGCCCATTGGATGGGTCCATATGAAGTAGTTACAGCTTTTGACAATGGGTCAGTAAAAATTAAAACAATTGATGGCTCAAAATTTTCCTTTGTAGTAAATGGACATAGACTCAAACATTATCATCAACCGACATCTAAACATGAATTTTATACATAATTTTTTGCAGCAAAATGAAATGGAATTAGTTGAAGGGGAAGTTATTCCTCGTCCTCCTAATCCTTGAAAAGTATTTTGGGTTATTATCACTTTTATATATGTAAATATGTGTTTGTTTCTTTGAATAAAGAAGAGTCATTTATAATAGATTGTTTACAAGAGACTCTTTTTCTTTCTTATTACGTCTTTATCGATAAATTGAATCATCTAACAAGTGGTTGTGCAGTTTGATTACAAATATTCTATCTCTATAAGAAGCTCATGGAGTATTACTTGGAAAATGGAATTATGTTAAAATACTTATCAAGTATCTTAACCTTTCTTTAGGTACTTTTGAAATTTTCAGCTTATAGTAAAAATTAAAAATTTACAATCCTTTGTATATCATACTTAACCAACTCTTATATGATTCATATGGTTTTTGGTATTTTGATTTAGACATGTATGATTATGATTTACTCTTTTGAACAGTTGCTTGATAGACCTACTTTCATTATCATATTTTTCACATTTTCATCTTACACCTATGGATTATTAGTTCATCTTATGCTTGTTGTCAAAACTTGTCTCTCAAGTATTTTGGTGATAATTCGAGAGTAAGTGGAATTTTTGTATGTGGGGAACATTAATTTTCTTATGAAGAAGAAGGAATGTAAGGTTAAAGAACAGCTTTAGGTAATTCTCTTTTGACATGATCTATGGTTATGGCCATTATGAAATTGTTTATAAGTTTATTTTGAAAAAAAATGAATAATGTGTTTAGCAGGCCCTAACACACTCTAGTACCAATCGACTTTCATATATTTAATATCAGTATACAAGGAAAAACTGCCAGAGTATTGAATAGGCTTGCTGGAAGCGGGTCAATGCTAAGTAAAAAAAAAATTCAAAACACAGAAGCTTGATAAATGAAAGTAAACCTATCGGGGAATTGAATAGGCTCACTGGCAGTGGGACTATGCTTGAATGATACCAAGGTAAACCCATTGGGGTACTGAACAAGCCTGCTGGCAGTGGGGCAATACCTAGTAAAAGATATCTGGTTAATGCACTACTATGAACATAGTTCATAAAACAATGATAATATAAACAATTTTGTTTTATAATTTATGAATAAACATGTTACGGCCAATTGTTTACCATGTCATTTGAGAATGGCTGTAAGTTGGGATTGACCCTTCCCATCTAATTCAGCATATAAATAGGATGTCATTATCCTAGAAATAGGACCCATAGTTGTAAATATCACATAATCTGGGGTACACTTAAATATTTCGTGACGAAAGGATATCTTTAAAATGAGGCATAGATGACTGGTTTTTCCTATGGCATTCTTTTGGTTCAATTATTATCATTCAAATGTTCTTTCTAAGCACTGTTATCTTTTTCATGAATATACATCTCTGAATCATTTCCATTTACTAGTTAGTTAGTTTTTCTTCTTTCCTTTTTCTGAAACAATCAATTCTTCTCTCTTCTATGGCTTGAGGACACACCATATCTTTGGTTTGGGGAAAGATGGATTTGGAAAAATTAGATTGTTTTTACTTTTCATTATTTATGATCGATCTATTTATTTCTAAGAAATGACAAGTGTTTTTTAGGATAGTCCAAGCAGTGGAACTTGATTATAGCATGAAGCATATTTTTACAAGCAAAATCAATATGGAGAACTATATGAAGAATCAAATGAAGGTCCAAATGAAATACCAAATGACAATCTAAATAAAATAGTGTAATATTATAGTATTTATAATTAAAATTTGCTAACCAAATTTTGTTTTTTTTGGGCAAATAATTTTTACCTTCATGTGGATTCTTAGAAATTCTTCTTGTCATTTCATTGTTGATAATCCTATCCGTTTACCCAATCATGACTGTAAATTATTAAATGACTAATTCTCTTGGTTATAAATGTGATTTATACTTTTCATGTCATATGTTCAACCTGCCCAAATTTTTACTTAGGACATGGTTGAATTAATTTAAAAAAACCTTATGAACTTACTCACTTATATGCTCGTTGCTGGTTCATGTCTTGAAATTCATTATGACAGTGTATCTGTTATCTTTTTTTTGCTCAGTGGGACCTGGAATTCCTTAGGTTTGGGGGAATGTTGATCCTAGATTTGTTATCATTTTTGGAAATACAATTACTCATTTAAACATATGTTTTATTATATTTTTGTATATTTTATGTCACGCAGATCACTATTCAGCTCAGGTATGCATCAATTTGAGGATTTTATAAAATCCATTTATTATTATCATTTTATGATTTTATTAATTAAAATTGAAATTATTAGATCACATTTGATATATTAATTAATTTATATATTTGTTTTCATATTATATTATTTTTTGGGAAAAAATAAAAACAAGTATGCATTCAGCTTGCCTTGCGCACAGCACGTCCAGCTCGATGTCCAACTTGTCATCCAGCTCACTATGTGAAACTCGTTGGTAGTTTGACAAATGTTAAAATGTGTTGCTATAGACTGTAGTCCTAAAGTGCACCAGAAAATAGACACTCCATTCGCCCTAGATCGACGCCCAACGTTTCCAACTCACGGTCCATCTTGTTGTTCATCTTTCTGTCCAGATCGCTAGCTAGACTGTGCGCTATTGAGAATTGATTTTAGGCATTAAAATGTGAAATAGTTTTGCAAATGACTTTCTATCCACATGTATGGGTAATGAAGTTCATGTTTTAGATAATCCTTTAGCTTGCAGCCTCCTTTGTTGACACCTCATCAACATACCATGCACTGGGTTGTTGTATTAATCCACGTTCTAGAAAATTCGTCATGCATTCTCCTTTGTTCGCCACCAATTCACTGTTGCGCTAAATAAGGACCCATATGCCACCTCTAAGAACCAACCACGCTGAAGAAGGAGCTTGTGCCTACCCTTTCCAATGAAGAAGACCAGACTCGCGCTGAAGAAGTGAAGATCATGTGCGTTGGCTTGCGATCTATTATACGCCTTAATAGTCAACTAAATTTAGAGAATAGTTGACCACTAAAGGGTCAGATTTCTCATCTCTGTAAATAATTATATATATCAGCCTCTTTATGAGAGCTCAGTTAGCTAGAGCTATAAAGTTAGAGAGTTAGAAAGAATTCATAGTTTTATCATTTTGTTATTGAGTACATTGTATTTTTGTACCGTCATCTGAATTAAGAGTTGCATGCTTTGCTGTTGAAGATTGTATTTGAGTAGAAGTTCATCAGGCACCACCCCTGATTGCTGAGAGGGCCCCTCATCAACCAGAGGTTTCTTTCTTTTCTTGTTTATTTCTTTTTTCTGTTGTAGTTAGTTTTATTTCTAGTTAGTTTTATTATCTCATTTTTTTTCGATAATGCATTTTATTTCCAGAATTAAGTAACTAGATTACGTGCATAGTTTTCTTTTGAGTCTATTTTCAATCATTTTATTTCCAGTTTACTATTCAGTTTATTTCCAAGCAATTATATAGATTGCTTTTGAATTCAGTTTTGTGTATTTCTTGTTTGTTATAAGTTATCTGTTATGCAATTTAAATTCTAGTTTGTTTATTAACATGCAATGTTTTCCTTATGTTAATGAATTTGTTTAAGGTCATGTCACTATTGAATTTGCTTAATAAGTAGGTTTACTTAATGTCTTAATGGATTAGATCTGCATCTGCTCAAATTCAGCTAAAGATTAGATCATTTAGGTTAATTTTTATTATTTTAACTGTGCATACTGTCATTCAGACAGCTAGTTTAAACTGCCATTCAACCACCCCTTTCAGACCCACAGTTTAGTCTGTCATTCAGCCCTTGGTTTCATTTTTAGTGGTTTTTATGTATTTTGAGATTGTTTCCAGTTCTGTTTTGTTAATGTTTGAAGTATGCGTTGATTGAGATAGTTAGATAATAGTTTTATTCAACATTGAAGTTAAAGTTAAAGTGTTTTAGGTTATGTATTAAAATTTATTATTTTCTTTACTTCTTTTCACCTTGAATATGTGTTAAGTTGTCTTGTGTTTTGTTTCTTGAATTTGTTTCTGATTTCTTTACTGATGTATTGTTTTTTGTTTATGCCTTTGGATTGATTTATTCCTTTGAATGTAAATTCAGTATCGTGTGTGTTATCCTTAGTATATTTTTAGGTTGTTCCTCTTTCATTGTGTGATTCGTGAAAGAGACTTGTATGACAGACTTCAAAGACATTCTTATTAAGTTTTCTACTTGTTTCTTTCTATTTGGTTTTCTTTATTAAGTTTTCTGCTTTCTTGTTTTATTAAGTTTTCTACTTTCTTATTAATTAGGTTTTCCTTGCATCTTAGTTTCCAATTTAAAGATTAGTTGTTAATAGTGTCATTTTCAGTTTAATGAATTATCAATTATTTAGTTTAATATTTTGTTCCGAAGCTAATTGACTTAATAGTTGAATTCTTAGGAGTTTTACTCGGTTTTTCATTTTGAAAGATCTTTATATCTTTTGTTTGTTAAAATATATCCACGACACCATAAGAACCTGTCTACCTTTGCATATATTTTTTGTCAACTCTAAGCCTACCAACCCTGGTAAATAATTAAAGATTAGGTGAATTAATTTAGACATTATAACACTCAAAATATCCTTTGTGATAATCAGAGATGTATCAAGATGACAGAAAACCCAGTGTTTGATTATAAGTCAAATCATATTGAATTTAGATATCATTTTATTTGGGACATTGTTTAGAAAGGAGCTGTAAAGCTCAAGTATGTTCCTACAGAGGAACAAGTGGAATATGTGTTGATTAAGCCTTTGGCTTGTGTAAAGTTTGAATACTTTTGAGACAATCTTGGTGTAGTCCGAAAGGAAATCTCTCGAAAGAGGGAGTGACGATAGATGGGTGAAGGATGCAGTAGTGGTAGCTCACTCTAGAGTAGGGTAAGTCTGGCTAGGAGTGTTGGACCGAAAGGGTTAGCAGACAATACCTATTGATCCTAAGGGGATTAGTATGTCTGCATAGATAATTTTAACCCAAGTGGGTTTGTAATCCAAGAAAAGTCTTGTTGGTCCCGAGGAAGATCCATCTTTCTAACTAGGATTGTTGGCTCAAAAGAGTTACTAAGTTAGACAAAATGCCAGGATGTATCTACAAGAGAACTCACCATGATACTACTCTGAGATAGATAAAGGGAAATATGTGTACTTCAATATTGTTAGACTGATGATAGTTATATTATTTCAATACTGTTGGTTTTTGAGATGATTGTTTGGTTCAGTATTTTTATACTGATGATTGCTTGGTTCAGCATTGTTATATTGATGATTACTGATATGTTTGGTTCATTATTGTTATATTGATGATTGTTAATATGTTTGGTTTAGTATTATTATACTGATGAATGATGAGATGTTTGCTTTATATGATTTTTGAGATAGTCCCAGTGTTGTTACATTCATAATTGCTGAGATGGGTTCAGTATTCTCATACTTATGATTGTTGATTGATGAGATAATTGCTAGTTGTAGTATTATTATACTGATGTTGTAGGCTCAGTATTATCATACTAAAGATTGTTCAGATGAATGATGATGAGTTTGGTTTAGTATTTTGATGTTTCATGTTGATGATGATGTTGATGTTCCAACATCTCTATGATGGCGATGCATATATTGATCTAGCATTATAGATGATTTTGTTTTATCACTAACATGCTAATGATGTTGTTATTGTTTTAGTATTTACATACTGATGATGTAGATGATGATGTTTCAATATTTACATACTGATGATGAGTATCTATTGTAGATGATGATGGTGCAATGTTTAGACACTGGTATTGGAAAATTTTGATGTGGCATAAGACGACTCAGTATTCACATATCGATGTTATAGAAGATGATCCAGAATATGTGACAGGTGATGATTCAATATTGACATATTGATTCTATAAATTATTATCCAGAAGATGTGACAAACAATGATTCAGTAATCACATATTGATGCTACAGAAGATGATCCATAATATGTGACAGACGATGATTAAATATTGACATACTGATGCTACAAAACATGATCCATAATATTATAGAAGATTATTGACCATGTATACAAGATGATTCAGTATTCACATACAGATACTACAGAATATGATCCATCTTAGATCGATGATGAAGATGTACGATAATGTTCCAAAAATTTGTATGACATATAGAGTCTCACTAGTCAGTTATACAATTTTAGTAGTAGCAGTTGTTACTATGGTTGAATGCCTTCCTAGTTAAGAGGGAGTGTTAAAATATTCTAACTTTGAAAGATATTCCAGATGTATTGTTTGTATTCCTCCTTCGAGAGATGAGTTTCTTCTTGTTAGTGTCATTGAAAGAATCAATGTAAAGCTCCAAATGTAAGTCGGGTCAATAGTACCCAAGTGTCAATATAATAAATGTTATTTGTTGTGTCTAGTTGGACAAGTCAGCCGAGTCAGTTAGAGATGTATTCCATGTTAGGTTAGAGGTCAATTCAAATGAAGAATATAATTAGGGAGGATCTCTCCTTCATTTGTACTCACTCGCTGAAATTTTTTTGCAAGAGAGAGAAGAACTAGTGCGCTAGAAAGAAGTCAAAAGCAATTGTCTAGGTTTTACACTGCTCTGGTTGAGATCTATACTGAGGAAGTCTTACGGGGTTTTCTCCCTTGTGGTTTCCCCAAGAATATATTTGTGTTCTTGTGTTCTTCTGTTTATGTTCTTGTTGTTCTTTCAGTGATATTCTAGTGACAATTTGTTTTAAGATGTCATCTAAGAAAATAAAGAAAAATTAACAGGAATATGGTGGCCATATCAATATTTGTAACACATCTAAGGATGGTTGTTATGAACCAAGATTTAAATTCAGGGTCTAATTCTTTACCAATTCCATATTGGGATCATGGTCCCTGCATGGTCTTCTAGGTCACCACATATAGCTTCTGTAAGGAATATTTAGCATACTTGTCATATATGGTGATCATTTTCAGGATTAATAAACTAGGGATGGTTATAAAGGTCCATTACTTAGTATAGCTCCACATATAGAATCTCACACTAAACATTTTTGCAAGGAGCTCATTGTCCATGTATGGGGACCCAAACTAACATGCATGCCCTCCATAAGGAATTTTGGGTTATGAGTGTTATATTGTTAGTATTTTGGGGTGTAAACTACCAAGGTTGGTTCTCTGTACATGTACCATGGTTTCACATGAAAAGAAATGGTATTAGGTCATAATAATAATTTTTTTTTTGGAGGGGGGGTGCTCATAATCCATCTATTCGGCCATAGGCCACTATTGGGGACAAATATTTGTTAAGGACATGATGTACTTGGATGCAGGTTGATAAGAAACAAGAGGAATAAGAGAAATAATTGGCTATGTTCTAACCTAGGTGCATAAAGATACATGCAATAAATGAATATAAATACAACATTAACAAAATCATTATCTTCTTTAATTATAATGGTGTTAATCACTCAACATATTTTTTCTTAACTTATGTCAAATCCATAAGACATATAGATGGGAACTATAAACCATTAAGAACATAGATGGTTGAAAATAAAATCGACAAATTACATAAGTATTGGAGCAAGTGAAAATTCAATGAAAGCTTCATCAATATGAATAAGATGAATTTGTAAATACAAGATCCTTATCATAGTGCTACTAAAAAAACTACATATCCAAAACCCTAGCTAGATAAAACCAAGAAAAACTCTAACTAAACCAAGGATAATCAACAACATTAATCAGTCAAAATAAAATTCCTTTTAGGTAAAGATGCACCCCCCCCGAAAAAAAATTTTTCTTGAGAATTGGATTTTTGGGGGAGGTCTTTATACCACCAGCCCTAAAAATCCAATTCTCATGACTTTTTTTTTGTGGCGAGAGGTGGGGGGGAATGGTGGGGGGTCGGGATTTGAAAAACACCTTCAAAAGAAGGCATGACAATTGGACATTTGGGTTAAATCCTCCCCGATTTGGATAATTGTACTTTTGAGGGTGTATTTATAACCACCAGCTACAAAAATCCAAATTCTCATGACTGTTAAGGAGTTTTTTTAAAAACCACATTCAAATGACCTTTAGAGGTTGTCTTTCAATTCCCTAGAAAAAAAAAGGCATGACAATTGGACATTTGGGTTAAAAACGCCCCCAAAAGTCCAATTGCCAAGACTTTTGAGGGGGGTTTTTAAGAACCACCACCGAAGACCTAAAAAAAAATTGGGGGAGGGGGGTACAAATACCGCCGCAATCCAAAACCACCCCTAAAAGGGTTATTTGTTGTACTATATTCTACTATTGTTAAAATTATTTCTATTTGATAAATTATAATTATTAAAACTAGTTGTAACATTGATGTTTGATCTTAAGGTTTTTATACATGTGCAATGATGAAATTTAAATTAGTGTTTTATGGGATATCACAAGATTGCATTAAAAGAACCGTTAATATATGTTTAACTTTTCTTAGATCACTAGAAAATATGCATGACCTCAGTTCTATTTGTCAGACCCCTTGGATGGTCGTTACAATTATGTTGAACGCTACCAAGAAATGAGATGTCGCTAATATTTGTTAACACAAGCCTAACTTTTCAAATGTGGGAAATAGACTTTGTCTCTCCATTCCCAATACTTGGACAGAGAACTGGTGCAAGATATGTTATTAATGTAGTCAAAATTGTGACAGGATGGGTTGAGGAAGAAACCACTAAATCATGTACTAGCAAAGCTTGCAACACACCATCCTAATCTACCTGTTCATTGATGACCCAAAAAACATAATAAACATAATTTTTCACTCCCCTCTTCTCTTTGGGACAAAAAAATATTTTGTTGGTGGAGGATGTGTTGGAGGAGACTAGTTGATTGATTGAATAGGTCCTTAGGTTGACTATGGTCCAGTCAATTTAGTTGGTCAGTTGGTCAACCGACAAGATAATGGTAACGAAATAACTGTATGTAATAAGTATAAAATAGGTCGGTGATCCAGATAAATTATATGTATATTAATTGATCATCATTTATTGTCATGTTACTTTAATATAAAAAAAGTTGTTGTTGTCCCATATAATCTTGTCTATATTATGGTTATCATGTGAATGATCTATTTTATATATGTTATGTATTGTTGGTAACTACCTGAACCCTTAGAATACAACACCTCCTCAAATTGGAAAAATTATCTAAAGTAGTTTGGTTAAAGCAGGACTATTGGAACCATGGTAATAAGTTGGACTCGGTCATTTGGTTCTCCCAAATTCCTTTGTCCATCCATATCCATCCAAGGTCGACCTACTAATATTGAACCACATTCCAAAGGGTGTCAAAGGAATTATTCAAATGTTAGAAATAAGACATGATGAATGAAGCATGGAAAATCTAGGCACAAATAATCTCAACAAAGTACAAATGAGGGTGGTGAAAAAAATCAAAATACTGCCAAATTATAGAACTCAAAACAATCTTATCACGCATTTGAACATTACATCAAGGGACATCAGAGCTAGAGAACTCATGAATTGTACAACCCAAGGGAAATCACATTGATTCAAAATTTAATGCGTGGGACAAGAGTTGATTCGAAAGAATGACGTTCGAATAAAAGCTACAGTACGAACACACTGTTTGGACAACATTTTGGGAACATAAAATTCTCCCATGAATGTGAAAGGTTGAAGATATGTGCGATTACAAGAAAATTCATTGAAGAAAATAACGAACCACGTTTCTAAAGATCAATAATTTTTTTTCAAAGGGATACATTAAATTAAATGTAGAAAATGTGATTTTTTATTACTTGGAATCATTGGAGCACTAAGAAAGATTTCAAGGGGAGATAGCAAAGTAGATTATTCATTTTCTATTGATGTCAAAGGGGAGACAAGATGAGATAAATAGGGAAAGAGAGAAGATGAAGACAAAGGGGGGGGATCCAAATGATAGGAGAAGAAATGATAGAGTAGAGAAACCATAAGACAAAAATGTGAACATGATCAAAGAAAAAGTATCTGATGCACATATTCAAAATACAATGCAATGCTAACATATGCACATCTTCAGGGGGATTTTTATATCAATAATACAAGTGTTGACATCAATGACAAAGGGGGGTATTGCTGAACATATGTTGTCATTGATGTCAACGCATCAAAGGACCAAATATTAGAAGTCAAATGTGTCCAAGGAAAAAAGATTAGATGGAAAAGAGGTCAAGTTTCTAAATACTTCCTATTACAACTAGCTTGAGGAAATACATATGGGAGAATATGGAAGTCACATAAAATAAATTATACCACCATGGCATTGGTTGCAGTGTGCACATAATCACACACATAGAAGAATATTGAATATTACATAGATGGACAGATACTAAGAGAAACAAAAATGTGCATAAAAGTCCCACAAAGCAATTGGTAAGTGTTACAAAGATTTGTAAGGAAACATAAGAAACAAATTGATGTGTGAAAAAATTCCCAGAAGGGTATTGGCACATGTCTTTCATAATCTACACAAAGACGATTTGTTAAATCATGGCATGCTAACACAAGTCCTAACTTTCTAAATACACAATCTAGTGGGATGTCATCCAAAGTTAAGGGACTTCACCAAGTTGACACATCTATTGAGGCAATAAGATTATGAATAAGAAATATATGGATGAGGTGAGGTAAGCTTGTGTAAAATGAAGATCTGACATAATAGTTGGAGAAGCTTGGGAATTGTTTTTTTTGGTATCAATGGCTTGTTGATTACAATTAATATATTTATGTAGTGGAGCCACAATGTGCAGATAATTTATAGATTTACAAAAAATAAGTGCACTAAAGATACCCATAGTTGGATGTGTGAAGTTTCTTCCCAAGACACAAATCAATTATTTACAAAAGAAGATGATACCCTTAGTTGTATGTGTGAAGTTTCTTCTCAAGATGAAAATCACTAATTTATCAAAGAAGACGATACCCATAATAAAATGTGTGAAGTTTTTGCTCAAGATGTAGATCATTAAGTTACATAAGAAGGAAGGATACATGTAGCTAGAATGTACGAAGGTCCTACTTAGTAAAAATGTAGATCATAGAAAAATAAGTGTGAATGAGCGATAAACTTTATTAAGATGCTGATTGTAGATCAACAAAGAATATGCATATCATAGTTATTTCTTCACATTGTATTTTGGGAAATTCTCTATTCAGATGCAGATACATTAATGTAGATGAAAATATTACAACAGCTGTAGAATTTGATGATAATGTATTTTTGTATTTTCATTGTTTCTTTTATACACACATATTTCATATCAGGGCACTTGAATGGGGCAAGTAGAAGGGGGTTGTATCCTCCTTCCAGCAATTGCTATATAATACAATCAAGGTGTGGAAGCATCCTTTCTATTGGTGCAATTAAAACTTGGGAGGTTGTAGCCTACTTCCATATGGTTCTAGAGAACCAATGGAAGTTGTTACTTCCACAACCATAGAGTGCAATTTTCCACAGGTCAAAACTTGAAGCCAAAAGTCACAATTTTCACAAACATAATGATATTTGTTCATATTTTTCTCTCAATATCAATAGTTGATGGTCACATAGATATATGTTGTTGAAGGTTGGTTCCAGCAACATGCAGATTATACTTTGGATCAACATAACACCTGAAATGAGTAGGTGCTCATGTTTGGATATTGTAATCTCCCACTGATGTGACTATTCATTCACACACACACACACACAAACACACACACACACACACATATGTATACCTTTGTTCTCAAGTATTTGTGCATTGTTCTTATTATTGTTGTGGATGTTAGAAGGTTTAAAATCTGTGAAAATATACATAAGTTGAAATTGTAGAATTACTAATTCACCCTCCCCCTCTTAGTAATAACTTAATACCAACAACTAGTATTGGAACATGTATATTTAGTAACAGACTAACATATAGAAGAAAATATCTAGTGGAGTTATGGATAAACAGAAAGTTTTGTCTACCAACAGGGTTCCAAGATTTTATAGCTCAAACTATACCTCCTAGAAAATTAGAATAGAAATATATCAACAATCACTTGGCATGGATGTTTGGAAATCGATGGAAGACTGATATGAATTCCCAAAAGCTTCAAATCAATTCGAAGAATTCAATGAGCACATGATATCTGAAAGAGTGGCAGTTGATCCAGAAAATATAAAACAATATGAATGGAATGTACGAGTAAAGAATTCCATATTGTGTGGATTATTTGAATATGAGTTCACCAAGGTGATGCAGTGCACCACTAAGAAATAATTTTTGGATAAACTGAGAAGTATCTATGAAGGAAATGATAAATTCAGAAAGGAAAAACTACAAACACTGTTAGTGCAATTCAAGACCCTCAAAATTAAGGAGGAAGAATGTGTTGCATCATATTTCTTGAGACTGGGGGAGATAGTGAACTCCATAATAGGAATTGGAGCTACTATTAAAGATAAATATGTTATGCAAAATATCATGAGAAATATACCGACATGGTTCCATCTAAAATTATCATTTATAGAAGACAAAACTGATTTAGATCTCTTGAACAACAATGGATTATATGGAATTCTCATAGCATACAAAATAAAAATAGAACCTGAGAATGTATCCAAGAAATAAGATATGTTAAAATAAATAGGGAATCACAAATCCAACAGAAATGAATGCAGAAACATAACTGATCTATTAGACGAAGAAGAGGCCAACTTTGTGAGGAGACTAAACAAAGGACAATGTCAGTACAAAGGAAAAAATCCTTTTAAATGTTTTAAATGTGGAATAATTTTATATTTTTCTTCAAAATACACATATGAATAAAATAGAGACAACGAAAGCAAGGAAGATTTAGAAAAAAGAGGCAACTATCAACAAAACAAATACGTGAACAAGAAGAAATTCCAGAAATAGAATAAACGTATGTATATTGAATATAATAGCACTTTAGATGAGGAAGATAGTAACATTCCAAGGGATGTATTAATCATGGACCTGATTCAGGATGAGAATATGACAAAAGGATAATTGACAACCAAAGGATATCTTGCAAGTTCATCTAAACATGCAATGGAATGGGCGTACAATGGAATTTACTTACCTCTTCTAAATCTGATGAGAAGAAGAAATCAAAATGCTCAAAGGAGATATTCAATGTTTTTAAAATTGTCAACAACAAACACTCCTCCAATGAATTTACATGAGCATTGTCAAATTTTGAAATGATTAGTTGTTCGAAAGAAAGCTCAAAATCAGAAGATGAGGACAATTCTAGTGTCAACCAGGAAGGTTACCTGGTTAGCGCTCTATATGATTTGAATAAATTGAGAAAAGAGAACAAAGAGATCAAGGAACAACTTGAAACAACAGTAAAATAGACCAAGATGTGATTGAATACATGAATAAATAAATGGTAGCTAAAGAAGAAAAATTAATATGTGCAAAAGATAGAATTAAATAGCTAGAAGAAGACAAGTGTGCGCTTGAGAAGTCCTAGAAAGTCATAATTGATAAATGAGCTGTTGGAGAAGAAAATTTCACTAAAATAATCGTACTCCACATGCTTGAAGGAATTCAGTTCAATCAAGGAAAGGCAAAACTAAGTATTAACAAATAAACTCAAAATAAGTTCAACAATGGTTCGATTATCTTGGATAAAATTCTAAGTTGTCAACGGTCTATAGAAGATAATAAATGTATTTTTTTGTGGAATCTGGTAGTGGCATATATGAAAAAGAACGATCTGGACTCAACCATTGGAGTATGTTTTGCAGAAAACCTAAAATTCTTGCAAGGAATGAGAAACCCAGGTATGTGAACGATTCTAGACACAAAAATACAATCAGATGCTAGAGATGTGAATTTGTCGGACATATAGAGAAATATTGTCACACTAAAAATTGTTAGGTGTGTGATAAATATGGCCACAAGTCTTCAAAATGTTCCTGAAAGTTTAGCAACAAAGGAAACCTGGTTGGGACAAATCTGTGGAAAATTGTTCACCCCAAGATCAAAGGTGAACTGTCTGTCTGAAGGTTTGGAAAATAAATGTGTCTCAACAACACAAGAAAAATACACACAATGATAATTTATAGATCATCCTAATAGGAATATATGGGTTAAAAATATACCTCAAGAATATACAAATGATGAAAACACCGACTGCGCTGTATCAACAACAAGTAATTGTTGTATACATGGATAATCCAGAATGGCTTTATAAGATCCTTGAGTACAAAGAGAGGTATATTGAACACTCAAGGATTGATAAAGTATGTAGGAGTTCATGAAATTTATTGAAGAACTATTACTGTGTATTTTTAAAAACAAATTATCCATAAATAAAACAATAAGGAAGTGAAGGTACAAGTAAAACACAATAACAGTGCAAAGTTATCTTTTTTATTACATTCAAATATGATTACAAAACTATGGAGATTCAAAGATCATATTAACTCATGCCACAATTGGGAGCTAAGCACAAAATTTGAAAATGATAGAAGGTGGAAGGAATATGCAACTTAAGGTCAACTTATTAGCATGCTTGGTAGGAAGCGATGAAATATGCAAGTCCAAATCCATTGGATCTAGCTCTATAGGTTTATATGATTGCAACAAGGGAAAAATATTTATTGTTGAAATTGATAAATTGGGCTCAACCCCAAGATGAATCAGAAGATTGAACATCTGTTGTTGTTGGTAATCCATGATATCCATTTTCCTAATCAAATTTGAAAGCATCTCTGAAGTAGTACGGATAAATCGGGACTATTGGAAACACAACAAGAAATTGGACCCAGTCATTTGGTTCAACCAAATTCATATGTCCATCTATAGTCTTCAAATGTCCCCCTACAATGATTGAACCAGTTTATAAAATATGTAAATAAAATTATTCAAACGCTAGAAATATTACATGATGATAGTAGAATGCCAAATCTAGATGAAAATAATAAGATAAGATCCACATACTATAAACCATGGTGGTGGACTGACTAAAACTACCGCCAACTTATAGAAGTGGGAAGAAGATTATCATGATTTTGAACATAAATGGAAGGTACATCAAAGCCAGATAATTAATGCATTTTATAAACGAAGGAAAATCAAGTTGAGTCAATATTTAATGCATGGTAAAACAATTAATTTGGAATAATGAGGTTGGAGTAAAAGCTACAATCTTAACATACCACATAGACATCTATTTTGACACATCAACTTCTTCCATGCATGAGAATGGTTGAATATATGTGCAATTATACGAAAATTTATTGAAGCAAATAATGCATCATGTTTTCGAAGCTCAAAAAAATATTTTCGACAGGATACATTAAATTAGATGTAGAAAATGTGATTTTTCATGACCTGGAACCCTAAGAGCAGTGAGCACAATGCCAATGGGAGATAGAAAAGTAGAAAGTCCCTTTTCCATTGATGTCAAATGGGGAGACAAGATGAAAGAAAAAGAGAAAGAGAGAATATGAAGACAAAGAATGAAGATTTAAATGACAAGGGGAGAACTAGTAGAGTGTAGAAAACAATAGATAGAAATGTGAACAAAATCACAAAAAAAGTATTTGATGCACATCATCAGAATACAAGGCACTGTTGATGTCCAAACTTATTCATGGGGAGTTTGATATGAGTATTACCAGTGTCGACATCAATTACAAAGGGGGTTATTGTTGAGCATTTGTTTTCATTGGTGTCAAAGTGTCAAAGGATCAAAGATCAGATGGAGCAGATGTCAAATTGACAAGGGCGTTCTCTTATAGCCATCTTGACAAAATACATGTGACATAATATGGAATTCACATGAAATAAATTATACGACCATGAAATTCGACACAATGCACACATAATCACACACATAGAAGAATATTGAATATAACATAGATGTGCAAATACTAGTTGTGATACTTATGGTTAAAGAGAAATAAAATTATGTATAAAAGTCCAACAAATAAATTTGTAAGTGGTACAAATATTTGTAACCAAAAATAAGAAACAAATCGATGTGTACAAAATTCCACAAGGGTGTTGGAATATGGGCATTATAATATACACAAAGATGATTTGTGAAATACTGGCACACCAACACAATCCAGTGGGATGACATTCAAAGTTAAGAGACTTCACCAAGTGGACACATCTCTTGATTCGAGAATATTATAAATAAGAAAGAGATGGATGAGGGGAAGTGAGCTTGTGGAAAATGAATATGTAGAATAACAGTTGGACAAGATTAGAAATATTTTTTTGGGGTATTGATCCAGATGGATATTGGTGGCCACCCACCTGTTCAACTTTCTCAAAAATAATTGTCCATTGTGGCATTTTACTCGATATTTTTCTATAGTTTTTGGGTCCCAAACTTTTGGGCCCATTTTGAGGCCCTTAACAATGTTTTTTGGTGATTCAGGGGGTCAAATGGTTTTTAATGACATGCACTTATACCTAGTTAAAATATGGAAATATCAAATATACCTTTCCAATGGGATATAGAGTGCCCAAATCATAGATCATGTGCAAACGTTATGACCTCAGGAAGTTAACTATTCAACTAACCACCTTGGGGCTGCAAAGTTTATGACGATTCATCTTCTGGGGTTATATTTTGTAATTTTGGGGTTCTCACCCTCATGCTTATTATAAATAGGCCATTTGGGACCAATTTTGTATTCAACTTAGGAGAATGAGTGTACCAGCGACATCTCTTCTCATAGATAGCTACCACCATTCTAGTTGTTGTATATATAGTTTGTTTTATTTCCTCCATTTAATAGAATATGTGTTTACTGTATCTATGTTTTCATTGCACAATTTCTATATTTATGATTATGCATATGTTCTTTCATTTCGTTCACACATAAATTCAAACATAAATCTGGGCCAGGTATCAATGGCTCATTGATCACAGTGAATATATTTATGCAGTGAAGTTGTAGTACACATATAAGTTAGATATGTACAACAAAGAAGTGCGTTGAAGATACCTATTATGAAGAATTATTCATGTGGCTTGGGGTGGACCACAACAGACAGTATGATGCCAGAAATCAATCCACTTCAAATATACTAAAGATATAAACAATTCTAGCACTAAGGGATGAGAAGTGTACCTTGTTCCAGACATTCATAGTAGATCCTAGTTGAGCTTTCAACCACACTTGCACCTACATTTCATTGTCAACAAAAAAATAACATACAATCATGATAGATGTTAATTGTTAGAACCTACTCTAGCATATGTAAATCCATTATATATAATCAAATAAATACATCCATGGATAAGAATATTAATAGTTACACAAATACAATGGACAAGAAATGGATATTTCTATTCTTTGTAAATAGAAATATAAGTGACAAACTCTTTCGGCACCTCATCAAAATAGATAAACCGAGTCCTCTACCTACGCCTCCACCACTTCAATTCTCCATATCAATGGGAATATCCCAAGACAATGGCAATCTTGGGAAGAGAATCAATGGCTGCTCAAAGGACAAAGCGATGCAAACTCCAGTATGTAAGAATTGGGCAAAAATCCACTATAGATTCTTTGCTCTCACAAGTTCTCCTCCTCTAACGGAAAGTAGCTCAATATCTATCCGTTGAATAGGAAGTGATGGGTCGATTACAAATATTTCCAAGAATATGGAAGGCCAATAGTCAAGCTATTCGCTACATGATGAGGAAAAATCCAAATATTTTATTTTTGAGCACATTTCTCGATGTACGCGGGTCATAGTGGAGCAAGATTCGTGTACATGTGGTTTGTAATCTAGAAAAATGTGTATACCAATAAATAGAACTTTTTAAGGTATGTTTTGGAGCATCAAAGTTTATATTGAGAAAAGGGGGTCCAAAGAGTCTGCATAGGGACAAGGAAGGACATAAAAACATGATCTACCAAGTGTGGTAAAATCATCTAAAAAATATGCCCCCTAATGTGTGATGTTAGAGGAGTAACATGCTGGTTGAAATACATTATGCCAATCCCAGAAGTGGAGTAATGAAAACCCAGGTGGAAAAACCAACCACTCATTAGTAAAATACAATGATAAATCTCAACATGTGACTGTAAATATGAAGTGTAGTATTCCCTAGATACATTATAGTACAATTTCCATGAATAGGCATAATATATATATGTCACATGTTGTCATCACCATGTACAATATACAATGAAACAATATATTCATACTGAATGAAGACATTTGATGGTACACTGGAATCTGGTCATAAGAATTGATATCCCATAAATATTGGCACGATTAAGGAAGTAGTATATATGGAATGCCACCAAGCACGGAGGTATTCTACACAAACCGCCACTGGAACATGTTCCATCACACAAATAAAGGTGTTGCGGTCGAACATGATGGAGCATCATCTGATTACTAGTCATTGATGTATACCATTAATAGACGTGAGATATCCCACCAATAATGATAATGGTAATCAAGGTACAAGGTGAATTCAAACAAGTGTGAATATATGTGTTGAGGTCGAACACTTCAGAGAGTCCATCAATCAGGGGACATTGATTTATTCACAAAAATATTGATGGAGAGAGAACATGCAACTAATTACTGGATGTCTTAAGGCACCCAAAGGACTCTAGATCCCTATTCCAGAATAAATGATCTGAAGTCAATGGAATGGAATATGCTAGAAGGAGGTCATTAAGTCACCCCCAATCAACCAACGTGAGGTACAAACGAATGCTGGATAATTTGGAAGAACTAAGACGAATAGGATGTGCATGAACTAGTAACTCTATTGGGAATGGATGATATGCAAAGAAAAGATAACTAAGGAGTGGATGAATCAAGATAAAAATTCCTTCAAACAAGATCATAAGGAAGATGGAGAATCATAGGTAACATAGACTGAACATGAAAACTAGGACAACTCTACGACATGGGATGCATCGACAAAGGCTCCATAGGGATTGGAATCTAATGAGTAAGTGGAGAAAACTCAAAGTAATGAGTGCAAATCCTAAAGTCATATTAATAACCCAACCAATGGATAGAATATGAAGTGCTATGTTTGAAAGTGACATGACACGAACACTTCCAAAGTAATATCATTTCCCATCCATATTTTTATCTTTTTTTATTTTTTTGGAATTTTTCATATTAGAAATATTGAAAAATAACAAAATTTCTTATAGTATAGAACTAGGAGGAAATGAGTTTCATGATAAGAAAACTAGTTCCACATAATGGAACATACCTATGCTTAATGCAATTAATCATATGCAAGATAAGGACACTCGGGGGGATGTCTCCTCCAGGTATTGGGTGATCAAGCTGCAAAATATATATAAAACGATATGCATGAATAGGGTTGACACAAGCTTAGGATATAAGGCTCATAAAACTAAAGCAGGGATCCAAAATAAAGCTCAATACAACAAGTGGACACATGAAATGAAATTACAACTTGATATAAATGGGAGTCCCTGTGGAATATGGACAGCATAAATATCAAGAAATAATATGAGGTTCTTGCTCAAAGACATGGTGGAACTAAAAGGGAATCCCATGCCTAAGGGAGGAATCTCAACATGGGTACCAAATGCAAAAATAGGATCTATCTAGGGAACCCATGTATCGTAAGGATCTACCACTTACATAATGCCACTTCCAGTAGCATGTGAAGGTTCTGTAACATCACGCAGTGAGTTCATACCTATAGTTCATGTGACATGGTCATAGGACAAAGCATGATGCAAGAAGAAAAGCGGTCATATCCTATATGTCAGTTTAACGTTATAATTGTCATGTGAACGAACGAGTCAACACCTTAGAAAGAGTGCACAAAAAATGGACCCCACACAACAATAATAGTCCAAAATAACTAGAAACAGTTAGTAAAAATTCCAAACTATAGGATATAGGGAGGATTGATGATGAAAAAAGCATCTGAAGGAGTCATTGCACTGGACGATGGGACACAAGTAGGAATTTAAGTTTTAAACCCAACATTCACATATCCACTATCACCCAAAAAGAGTGAACCCTAGTGTTAATACTGGATAACGGGAGTGAAAATCCCCCCACAAATGGAGTGGTAGGTGCAATATATCCACCACCAAATCTATCATCATGGAAAGGGATGGAAGTTCCCCCAATAACAACACCAGGATATTTACCAGGATCAATGACACATGACAGAAAAAATCAGCAAGGTCAGGCATGCAAAACATAAAGTGACATTTGCGAGAGGGAACATGATGAGTCTCACCGCCCAACCTTGTCAAGGAATACCTTCAATAAGCAGTTGCAAATTATGAAAGTTGGCGTCATGAATTAGAGGAAGTACCAAACCCATTAGGGTCAATGTCAACCTAAGTCTTGGGTCTCATAACAGTCACATTCCGCATTCCATAGGATGGATAAGGATGGATCTCCGCATCCTCAGATGTGGTACTCATGGTGAGAATGGTGTGTGAGTCACAATGTGTATAAGTTTGCCTAGAATGCATATTCCTCTTCTGAGGATGACAAGGAGACCCACAAGGTGAAATCCCAGCTAAAAATTGAGATCGACGGAGTGTCGAAACTCGATCCATAATGAATCCACAGAAATAACAAGACTCAACTAATTACAATCCCTAGAACAAGATAGCGTACAAAGAGCACACTCCTAAGCAAATCTAAATCAGACACAAACAAGATAAAAGGGAAGATAAGTGAGCTCTTTAATGCAGGAGGTATGTCTCACCTATGAGGGGATTTGAACTCCCATACACTACGATCGGAGGTGTGTAACCAATTATAGTGGCCCTCATGTTCAATGCATAAAGAGATTGTGTTGTTCGACCCCTACCTAGCCAAGACACTCAAAAAATAATATCTGCAGGTAACCCTTATGTTACCTAGGTAAGGAGACAAAGGTAACCCTAATATAACCAATGCTAAGGTGACCAGTCTCAAGAGGGATCCACCGTATGGGTAGGGTAGCAAATCCTGAAGCTCAAAAGTACCAAAGGTACCTCAAAATCCACCAGATATGTATAAGCTTCTACAAATATATCTAACGCTCAACAAAAAGTATCAAGGGGATATCCCCACCCCTAACGTGTGCGTTGCCTCATGCTTAACTCCTATGTAAGAGAAGCCTCCTAAGAACACTAATTATATCAAGGATTTATCTTTTTACCTGGACATACACCTAATTGTTTTATTTCCTAGTCTTGGAAAAATTTACTCACAACACACTATTCCAATATTCTACAACCTAAGCTTGTTGGTGCACCTCTATCAAATAAAAAGGATAATCAATTTTAATTTAAGTGTTAACTTTAAGGGATCTGATTAATCAAGGGTAATTAACATGCAATTAGTGATGTTATGACTCAGCAGTGAAATAAACATGCACACCTGAAAAACAATGGAAAGTGAAATTTGTCTTTAAATATGAAAATGGGGGTATACCACTACATGAAACACAAAAAAATATTCATTCCTTTCCAAATTCCAATGCAATCCTTCCTATATGAAATCATAAAAATTACTTGCATACAAGCAATCCAATGTAAGTACCTCCTTAAATCCATATGTGAGATGTAAGTAAGGATGCAACTATATAATTATTTTGTATTTTCAATATAAAAGAATGAAAATGCAATAATAGTCACTACAAACTCTCATACCTTGTAACAAGCAGCAAACATAATCCAAGAAAGACACTGAGGCTAAGAAGACTAATGCACTAATGGAAAAACAAAAAAGGAGATAAATGGCTAGAACTATTTTCCAAGAAAAATCAATGAAAAAGGAGTCTCTGGTCACAAAAGAAGCAGCCAATAGATAACATAGGAACCCAGGAAGACTCAACCATACTCACAAGCCACCAAACAACTTCCCACATCAATAACTCAACTAAAAGGGAGGATGTACACGACTGTTCAAAGAATAATTGTTGGTAGGTAGTTTTGGTTCCGATGGTGCAACAATGACAGAAGTCAAAGAACATTGCGCAAGGATAAAAAGTCAACAAATGGTTAGCTTGGTTGTATTTTTGTATTTTTTGGTCCAAGTTAGTTAGAAATATAGTTAGATGTGGACCATTTTGTAAAGGTGCAAGGCTATAAAAGGATTTAGAAATGTAGCAAGAAGAATATATTTTAGGGAATCATCTTGGGTTTGTTTAGGATCAACTTTTTGGCATCTTTGGATAATCAATTTTTGTATCTGCTATTTTGGTCTGAAGCTATTGACCAGGAGATGTGTTTTGAAGAAGTATGTTGACCTGCAAAAGTTAATAAGATAAGAAGGTTGGTGATAATTATTTGTGTTATGTTGCGATGTGATTTGTGATCGATGTTAGTTGTGAATGTTGTGATCTACTAAATGATGTGTTGAAATTTGAATGAATGAACTAATGTCTTAATGTTTTTCTTATGATGAGAATTCTTCGTATGATGACTGGAATCCTATATGTCGACCTATTTTTGGAATGATGCGATGATAAATGTCTTATAAAAATAATTGAATGACGTGATAAACCATGTTTTGAGTCTCTGGATAACAGTATGACTGAGAAATAATAGTGTATAAGTCCTCTTCCCCTCTTTGAAAACTTGGTTCCTGTATCTCTCCCTCGAACATCTTGGATGAGACCTCATCTAGTTCACAGGTGTTGTTGGACAGGGTAAAACTTGTCTGGACTAGTGTTTAGGGAGATCACAATGAAAATGGGTGTCAACAGTATGTGAACCCCTATCGAATGAAGTGTGTCAACAAATGGTTCCATTGTCGAGACCATATTTCAAGAAAGAAGAGGACATGTTGTGGCATCTGACAAAATCAAAGACTCAGGACTAGTTTGACAAAAATGCCTGAGAATTCGGAGCAGAAGAAAACCAAAGTTTTAGAATTACAACAAAAGAGTGGTTGCGAAGACATATCTATTTGGATATCCATGCATATTTCTTCGTCAAATTATCTATTATCTTGTAGAGTGGTTGGTGTAGTTGACCTACCAGAAAAGAAACTTCCAAGGAGGTGAACCTACTTGCTAGACCCCTAAGCTGATCCAACAACTGAAAGAGGTAGACAATAGGGAATCGAGGTCTGTCAAAGTGTGTCCCGACAAAATTTTGGAAGGATATATCACTGAGTTTGTTGTTGATATAGTCAAATCCTATAGCGATGCAGAAAGGGAATTCTCCAAGGAACAAGAGTTAGGTTTCTATTGTATTTGCGAAAAAGGTATATTGAAAATGAACTCCAACGAGTAAATCCTTGGTGTGCAGAGGTTGTGGGTACTACAGAGACATGGGTTTGATGGAATGTTACATGGTAGATGGATGGAAGTTACAACAATACTGTGAGCGAATTTGAGGGAGAGTGTGGTCTTATGCGAAGTACGGTGAGGTTTCGACAAGAGAAGATAGAGAGGACTGAGGAGAGTCTTAATGTGACTAGAACAAGAAACTACGAGAGAATATCATGAAGGAATAAGAAACCCTACAATGAAGAAGGATATGACCAATCTACGCCAGAGTCCGATGAAGGACCAACCCAAAGAAACAATGTACCTACACCTCCATGCATTGCGCCACATTCAGAAAGAAACACTAGATCATCACAAGAATTCTCGGTGTGTCATCAGTAAAGTAATAGTAGTGGATCATTGATTATAGGAAGAAGGCCCAAGATGGTGGGAGATGATGTAAAATTACCTCTATTCCATGGGAATGCGACTGAATCTTGCGAGCGATATTGGTTTCTCTATGAAACAGTATGGACTGTGAAGCAAGACCAAGATGAAGAGATTAAGAAGGGTAAACTTGTGACAAGTTTATGAGGTTGCATATTATATTGGTATATCAAATTTATACAAGTTCTGATAGGGAATCCATAGAAGACTCTAGCACAAATCAATATTGTATTGATTGAATAATTTTGGAAACCCAAATCTAAGTCGCAGTACATCACGGAATTTAAGGAAATCAAGAAATATATGAAAGAGTTGGTCTGGGATTTCGATCAGCGATTCAAGAAGCTGATGGCTAAGTTTATTTTTAGAATAAGTGATGTACAAAACAAGGAATGGTTCATTTCAGCATTAGTGCCACATATTCACATGCCATTAATGCAATATAAGATTGCAAGATGGACTGAGGCTCGAGAAATTGCAATAAAGCTAGAGGATTCACTAGTGGGTGAAACAAGAGTCGAAATGAATAAGATCCAATCACAACTAGTGAATGTGATGACTTAGTTGCAAGATATGAAGAAGGAAAAATAAATTCCTGAAGAAGTATTTTGTATCCAATGTCACACAGAAGGGAAACATAAGGATCAATTCCCTGGCTTCTCCGACTACTTGCAGTTAGGAACTCCAAATCCACTAGTAAATGCGGTCTACCATGGCATCGAATCTTTCAAACTCGAAGAACATCAACACGGGGAATTTGTATATATCCAAAAGTTAGTATCAAAACCTGAAAACTTATTCTCTAATTTTTTTCATTCTGTTGGTCATGAAGAAAAGGATTGTCAGGCATATGACCTACTCCAAGAGAAGACAATGGATACGTACTACATGAAGGGAGAATAAAATCGATCAATAGAGAGGCTACCACCGTAGAATCCACCACAGTTTTTGTAACCGCAACCACATTTTTCTATGTCTCAGCCTCAGTTTAACCAGATGCAGTACGCTCAGTAGCAACCACAGTACACTCAACCACAATATATTCAACCATAGTTGAATCAACTGTAGCAACAGCATTTTGGTCAACTGTAGTACTAGCTACGAGGAGGATTCCATAGAGATTTTTAAGGAGGAAAAAATGGAGGTTTCTATCAAGGAGGAGAGCAAGTTCGTGGACCTATGAAATGCTATAATTACAGATTATTGGGTCATTACCAGCGAGACTTCCCAAACCTTTAGTCACATTGTACCTATTGTAAACCCACAAGCCATACTATTGAAAATTTTCCATAGCTGATCGCAAAATGACAATCAAAGAACATTCCTCCAGAAAAAAACCTGAATCAAAATGTGATCCAGAACCCGAACCAGGCTATTAACCAACGTCAAAACTAGAATCAAGGACCGATTGTGGGAAAAATTTCGGTGAAACCCAGAAGGCAACCTGCATATGTTTCGGTCATAACTTGAGGAGGTGTGAGAACTAGATATGATGGTCCAATCCCTCAAATTCGATTGGTTTCCCGAAATAAGGTTCAATTATATGTCTACACTAAGAAAGAAGCATTCTTTGATACAAGAGACATCATCAAAAGTGATACAGGTAAGCATGCTATCTATGAAATTCCTTCAAATTTTGATTTGACACTTGCAGCAGGACCTTCACATAAGGCTGGAACTTTGTAAAATTTCTTTTAAATTTATTTCTCGCTAGCAAAAGATCTTGATGCGCTAGTTGATATCACAAGTCTGGTATATTGACAAGAGAAAGGATGATATGACTACACTGTGAATTCTTTGCACAAGAAGAAAACTAGAAGGGAAATGTGAATGAATGTCCAAATTGGTGATTATGATCTGGACTCAATAATTCTGGATCTAGGCTCATATGTCAACATTTTGAAAAACAAGATATGGGAGGAGATTGGAAAACCATAGTTGGTTTGGTCCTATGTACAACGGTGACTGGCAAGTCAGTCCAAAGTGTCTCCAATTGAACGAGTTATGTGCTTACAGGTGGAAGTATAAGGGATGAAGACATATGGATATTTTGATGTTATCAAAATCATTGACAAAGGTATCTCATATCCCACACCATTGGGGATTGGATGGGAAAATGGAAATATGTCGGTGAGCAACTTTAAGAAGCGAGTAATGACCTTTGAGAACCATGACATTCATTTCATAGCCCCATTGGATTGAAGCGAAGGTAGGAGTTATGTCAAAACAATAAAGGAGGAAGTCATAGGGAGATGGGACCATGCATACAATATTTCAAAAGACTATGTCCATCCCACTACAGATGGGGAGTTGGGATGGAAAATTTCTATCTTTGCATCATCGGATTCTAATGATGTGCTAGAAAATTGGTAGAATTGACTACATGAGCTATCCATTCGAAAGTGTGGGTGAGTCACTTATGTTGATGTATATGTAACTTCAGAATGTATTCTTCTATGTATCTTATGTATTGTAACCCGATGTTTATTCCGGGATGTTTCTATTATGTATTTGAGTCATATTGTCATGCCCCGATGTTTCGATTGGGAGGATCAATAATGTAAACAAGTCATGTCAAGTCATTTTTTAAGTCCCCACAGTTTCAGGGCACTAGAGTTATTATACACTCATTAAGGTGTAGGCTCTAGTAAGTAATTGTTAAGTTACGCCGACATGATTAAGTGCACCTCAAGTGAATGGAAGAATATAAATAGAGAGTGAGACTCTCTATTTATCATACACATCATTCACTCTCACTCAAGTGTGGCACATTAGTGAAGAAGGAAATACTGGGACTAGACAGAAGAAGAAGATTACTGCTTTGGGGCTTTTACTGTTTTGGTGTTGATTCTATCTCCGAGGAAGTTGTGGGGTTTTCTCCTTTATGGTTTCCCCGAGGAAAAATCTTTGTGTCTCTCATCTCTTTTGATGTGCTTGTGTTTGATTGTTGTACTTGTTATTCTCTCAGTAAAGATCCTAATATAATGCTAGCTTAATGTTGAAAAACTAACATGGTATCAGAGCTAACCTGAGAAGAAGACATTGTGCAGCTGTGGGAACTAGGGTTTCTTAGTTTTTGGACCTTCCTCCACATATGTTTTGGCAAAATTAAGGTGGAACAACTCTCCTCCTTAGGTTGCATCTTTCTGTCGAAGCAGAATTCGATTCTGAGCATTTTCAGTTTTCGATGCGGAAATTAGGGCTTTCTATAGAAGAGGAATTTTTGAGTGAGACCAGAATAGGATTTTTCTCCTCATCAAAACCGAAGTTTAGAGACCTGGATCAAGAAATTTGGTTGGGTAAAACTCTGGGAAAGTCAAACCCTAGTTTGACCCCAAGCTGGAAAAACCCTAAATACTAAAACTGATACATTTTGGTACAGTCGCTATATTCCGAGGTTTGCGATGTATCAAAAGCTAAAAATTGCAGGGGCCAAAGATGAAATCCTTATTAACATTTTTTCCAAAACGCAGCCTCCGATTCTCTATATTTTGGGAGATATGATCCCTCCAAGTTAGGGTTCCAGCCTCTTCCAGAACTCATCCCTAAACAGGAAATCTGGGGAGATATGAAATATGTTGGGCTATAGAGGTCCAAATATAATTCCTAAATATGTTCCAGAAAGGGAATATACTATAATTTCATTATTCCAAATTTCAGACTCGAAAGATACACCTGTGACACGTGGAATTCCGTACAACTTTCCTGTTCTGAACAGTCCTGTAACAGGTCACCTTGGGAAAAGGATCATAAATCCAAAATTGTGAACCCAATTCTGATGAAACCTATGGTGTTGGATCAGAGACATGCGAGGTTACGTCAGTGATAAATTTTATACACATATGATCAGTAATTTCGGAGATATCACAGAAATAGTAACAGCAATTTCTGCAGAAGAAATTGGAAATCTAGGGCTTCCTGTTCCGGGAGCTTCCCTCCACTGTTTTCAGAAAAGGAGTACTTTGGATAGATCCATTTAAAGAGATATATCTGTCTATACAATCATATCTAAAGAATTCCAAGTTTTGAAAATTAGAGTTTCTGTGGAAAACCCTAGATCAACCAGCACGAGAACCAAGACATACACCTCAAATTGGTAAGATCTAATCCTTTTCTATTTTCATTTGAGGTTCTCATTTCAAAGTGATCTATCACATCAGCTTGATGATAAGCTTGGTGAAGTTGACAACTTGCAAGCATAGAAGTATTTGATCTCTTTGAAGAAAATGGATTGGACACCTACATGAGTATCGAGGCTCTATTTCCAGAGGGAGATGAGGCTCAAAGCCTTTCACAAGAAGAACTGGGTCAAGGCCAAAGAAGACATCATACTCATGCTGCAGAGGATGATGAACCATCCAAAAAGAGATCCAGATATGAAAGTGAAAATTATTTAAGCAAGGATGAATATGTTCTGATATCAACTCTCACAGGTAACATTACTTATGGAAGTGATGATTGGCTTATAGACAGTGGGGCTTCCAAACATATGACGGGATTCAAGGAATCCCTTATAAGACTGTCAGAACATGAATCACCTCACAAGGTGAAACTAGGAGATGACTACCAATATCCAATAAAAGGTAGTGGGGAATCTTCATACAATCTAGACTCTAGTAAGTCTCTAATAATGAAAGAAGTATTGTATGTTCGAGGACTCAAGAAGAACCTTCTCTCCATTTCAGCATTAATGCAAAAGGAATGTGGATTTCATTCATAGATGGTCAATTCATCATGTGGACAAAAGGAAAGACTATCGATGATTGGAGAACAAGAAGGAGGCTTGTACAAATTGAAGGGCCATCCAGAACAAGCCTTGATCCATGAAACAGTAGAGCCAAATGAGCTTTGGCATAGAAGGCTTGCACATGTGCATTACAGAGCACTACCTATTGCAAACAAAGTTGTTGAAGGTCTTCTAGAATTTCAAGCTATTTGAAGAATGCAGAAGTGGTGATGGCCATTTTGAATGGCCTCACAGAATCATGGGATTCATTCATGCGAGGAATGTGTGCCAGAAGGAAGTGATTAATTTCAGTAGACTCTAGGAAGAGAACTCACAAGAAGAAGAAGCTTGAGAAGAGAAGATGGGAGCAATTGAAGATCAAGCTCTTACCATCCAAAGAAGATCCCTCAAGCAATGAGGAATATGAAGAACTCAACTCTTGAAGAAATTCTTATCCACCTTAGCTTTTGGATAAGAAACGATGCTATTATGAATGAAGAAGACGATGAAGCTAAAGACTCAAGTAGGAGTCTACCCACGAAACAAATAAAGATAAGTATTCAATTGTCATTTCATGATATTGTTTTGTTATGCATTTGTTTATATTCAGTTGATGTATCATGCATGATAGGATGTTTGCATTAATGAGAGTATACTACTAATATGCATGTGATAGGTAAGTAGCTCATGGTGCTATACAATTTCTCCATTGCTACTTATCTAGAATGAAACCTCTTTGCTGACATATTGGATTAGTGCACAATCTCAATGTTGTCCTCGTAGAGATGGAAGGCATCTAGAAAGTTTCAGTGAAATATTGATGAATGTTGTATTGGCTAAAGTAGTTGCATGATCACATATTTATGCATAAGAATTTTCCAGTATGAATATTCCTTATGAAATTTTTCTAACCATACAAATGCATTTGACTTGTAGGAAAGACCGCATACATAATCTCCTACAAGAAAAGAAGAATGAAGACTTGTTCCGAAGAACAAGTGACGACATTTCAAGACAAAGAATAATATGATGAATGCAGTGACATCATTGATGTAGAACCTTCCAGCCATGAAGAAGTAACTAAGAAGAAATGGAAGACCAGTTCAAGAAGAATGATGTCAGGGCATAGTATCGAGACCTGAATAGAAGTTCATAGTTCCATCATGCAGTAGATGGAAACATCGTGGGATACAAAGCAAGATTCATAGCATGAGGCTTCTCACAAAAGGAAGGCCTAGACTACGAAGAGACATTTGCAGCCAGTAAGAGTTGAAACACATACATGATGAGATTGATGAAGATCTTAACCTTTGCTACAAGGTTGAAGATGCAAGTTTATACACTAGATGGTCACATAGGATATTAGTATCATAGGAAGCTACTTGTCACTTTGGTACAGAATGTTTTAGTGCATAGAGTACAGAAGACAGAGGGAGTATGATGCTCCGCTTCAGAGGGAGTGGCTACAGAATATCCTAAGGATCGACATGGTACAGCAGGATGGATAGATTACTGATGACTCTAGGCTTTACTGAGAGTAAAGTGGATTCCAACCTTTGCTTCAATGTTGAAGGCGGAAGACCAGTGGTGCTCCTATTATGTGTCGATGCACTATTGTTCTAGGCATGGAGGTGTGGACAAGGGAAGTATGCAGTAGAGATCCTGAAGAGGTTTGGGATGATGGACTGTAAAGCTATGGCCACACCTATGGCATCAAACCTAAAGCTATTGAGTGATGCTTCATCAGAGTCGGTTGATGCTACGATGTATCGTCAGATGATTGGGTCATTGATGTACCTGATGAACACGAGACCAGACATTTTCTTTGCTGTGAACACCTTGATCCAGTACTTGACAGATCCGAGAAGTGTTCACTTGACTGCCGCAAAGCATATTCTGAGGTACCTGAAGGGTACAATTGATTATGGGCTCAAGTACGATGCGAATCAAAAGATTAACCTAGAGGGTTATGTTGATTCAGATTGGGCAGGAAGTGCCATCGACAGGAAGAGTACTTCGGGATGTTGCTTCAGTATGGGATCAGGTGTGATCTCTTGGTTTAGCAGGAAGCAATCCTCTGTGGCATTGAGTACAGCTGAAGTAGAGTATGTCGCAGTTTGTTCAGCTAGTTATGAGGTAGTATGGCTGCGGAAGCTACTGTCTGATATATTTGATCTCCAGTTGGATGCTACTTTTATACATTGTAACAACCAGAGTTGCGTGAAGTTGTCAGAGAATCCAGTGTTCCATGACAAGTCAAAGCATATCAAGATCAAGTATCACTATATCAGGGATATGGTGCAGAGAGGAGCAGTGAAGCTTCTGTATGTTGCAACGGAGGAACATATAGCTTATGTATTGACGAAGCCATTGGCTAGGTTGAAGTTCGAGTACTTCAGAGAGAGACTTGGTGTTCTCCAGATCGAGGCTTCCTCCCAGAGAAAGTGATGAGACCCATAGCCATTCTGACATGGTGAGAGGATTGGTTCCTTCCATGACTGATATGAATGCTGAGATTCATAGCCATTTTGACGAACAGGTCAGATGTAAGGGCTGAGCCATTCTGTCATGGTGAGAGGATTGGTTCCTTCCATGTCAGATGTGAGTGGTAAGCCATTCTGATATGACTGTAGGATTGGTTCCTACATGATCAGATATAAGGGCTATTGCCAGTCTTGGAATGGAGCTACCTGGTGAGGTACTAAGAAAACTCAGTTTATGACTGGGGGCCATTTTGATATGACCATGAGATTTGTTCTCACATGATCAGATATGAGAGCATGGCCATTCTGATGTGATAGATGGATGTGTTCCCACTTGATCAGATGTAAGGGCTGAAGCCATTCTGTCATGGCTAAAGGATTAGGTTCCTCCCATGTCAGATATGAGTGCTAAGCCATTCTGACTTAGTGTCATATATAAGAGCTACTGCCATTCTTTGAATGGAGCTACCTGGTGAGGTACCAGGGATCCTCAGTCTAGGACTGAGATCCTTTCTACAGATGGTAGTAGTTTGAGTTCGTATCATGCTGGTGGTTGTAAATCTTGTGCCATTCCACAGATGATAGTAGTTTGAGTTCATATCATGCTGGTGGTTATAAGTGATGTGCCATTTCACAGATGATAGTAGTTTGAGTTCCTATCATGCTAGTGACTATAAGTGCTATGCCTTTTCACAAATGGTAGTAGTTTGAGTTCGTACCATGCTGGTGATTGTAAGTGCTGAGCCTTTCCACATATGGTAGTATTTTGAGTTCGTACCATGCTGGTGGATGTGAGTGTTGTGCCTTTCCACAGATGATAGTAGTTTGAGTTCCTATCATGCTTGTGGTTGTAAGTGCTGATCCATTTCACAGATGATAGTATTTTGAGTTCCTATCATGCTGTGAATGTGAGTGCTGGGCCTTTCTGATGAGTAGGTCAGATGTGAGTGCTGGGCGTGCCTTTCTGACGAGTAGGTCAGATGTAAGTGCTGGGCAAAGACCTACATGTGGGTAGGCCTACAACCAGCATGAAAAAGGGCTGGCTCTGTAGAACTTCCTGTGAGGACAAGAATCATGAGATAGCACCAGTGATGATCCAGATAGAGTGATGATCCAGATCCAGCAGTGATGATCCAGATCGAGTGATGATCTAGATCCATTCCAGTGATGATGATCCAGATCGAGAAATGATCCAGATCCAGTGATGATGTTCCATGATGAGCCAGATCAAGAGATGATCCAGATCCGAAGATGACTTGAAGACGAAGATGAATTGAAGACAAGATGATCCAGTTGACACAGAGAAGAAGACCAGTGCTGAAAATTGTGTCGAAAGAATACCTTCCTAGTTAAGAGGGAGTGTTGATGTATATGTAACTTCAGAATGCATTCTTCTATGTATCTTATGTATTGTAACCCGATGTTTATTCCGGGATGTTTCTATTATGTATTTGATTCATGTTGTCATGCCCCGATGTTCCGATCAGAAGGATCAATAATGTAAACAAGTCATGTCAATTCATTGTTTAAGTCCCCACAGTTTCGGGGAACTAGAGTTATTATACACTCATTAAGGTGTAGGCTCTAGTAAGTAATTGTTAAGTTAGGCCGACATGATTAAGTGCACTTCAAGTGAATGGAAGAATATAAATACAGAGTGAGACTCTCTATTTATCATACACATCATTCACTCTCACTCAAGTGTGGCGCATTAGTGAAGAAGGAAATACTTGGACTAGACAGAAGAAGAAGATTACTGCTTTGGGGATTTTACTATTTTGGTGCTGATTCTATCTCTGAGGAAGTTGCGGGGTTTTCTCCTTTATGGTTTCCCTGAGGAAAAATATTTGTGTCTCTCGTCTCTTTTGATGTGCTTGTGTTTGATTGATGTACTTGTTATTCTCTCAGTAAAGATCCTAATATAATGCTAGCTTAATGTTGAAAAACTAACAACTTAGTCACTACGTTGGGTCTCAATGGAGGTTTTTGAGCTCCCAACGTATGAAGGGATACCCAATTTCACTAAGTTTATTAATGAATTTTAAGGAAGGGTATCTGAACCTCAGCAAATATTGGCATTACAGGAGGCACTGAAGGTCACTTGAGCACATTGGAGCGAAACACATAAGAAAGAGATCGGAGGTTGGTCATTGTGTCACAAACTGATAGAAGTATGCTTTGTAGAAACATTGCACTATCAGGGAAATATGTATGATGGAAAGAATGATTTGATTGATCATTTGGTCACATGTTAGACTACGTGGGTATCACGAATGAAGGATGAGTGGGTACATTATTTTGTACACAGACTGGATAAGATGTCGTGACAGTGGTATGTATTAGTAGATCCTGAAGGGAGATTACAACATGTGAAGACTTGACAGTTTGTATTAATCACACTTTCATCTTTGTGAATGATGATACTGTGATTCATAGTGCACTTCAACACATCCGAGATGTTGTATTGGAAATAGTTCTAGTTGCATTTCCTATGAATCGCATAAGATACCAGTGATGGATTCGATGATGGAGTGTTAGAATGTAACATGAGAACGTCAAGGAATATCCATATCACAGAATCAAAAGGAAGTTGAGATATCGTGGCATTGGATATGTTGACGGACAAAGTTCACCAACCTTTGAAGATTCAGAAGGTCAACATTGGGACCGAGGAGGAACCGAAGTTCACCAATATTGGAGATTATTGGGATGAAGCTACAATGGAGAAGATTACCGATATGTTACATGAGTTCTAGGACTTGCTTCTGACCAAATTATCTGAAATGAAAGGGATTCTGGGAGACTTGAGAGAAATGAAAATCCCACTAAAACTAGACATGAATCCAGTAAAATAACGTCCACATCGATTAAATACGCAATGTAAGGAGCGATTAAATGCTGAAATGGATAGAATAATGGATGTTGGAATCATTAAACAAGTGGAAGAATCAGAATGTATTAGTCTGATTGTGGTTCATGATAAAAATGCAGGCGAAATACAAATCTGTGTTGATCTTCAGAAACTAAATGACACATGTCTTCATGATCTGTTCCCTACATCATATACTAACGAAGTATTGGAAGGAGTCGATGGAAAAAAGGTCTATTAATTCACAGATATATTTTTACGCTATCATCAGATCAATATTGCGAAGGAATATCGACATAAGACCACTTTTGTGACTGAATGGGGATGTTTTGAGTACATGGTAATGCCATTTGGCCTCAAGAAGACACTTGAAATATTCTCAAGGACTGTAGTCACTGCTTTTAAGTACACCATTCAAAAAAAATTGGTGGTATACATGGACAATTGGACTATCTATGGACTAGTGAGAGACCACATTGCAAGCCTATGATTGATGTTGGAGATATGTCAACAACACCAAATCACACTGAATCTGCATAAGTGTATATTGTATGCACCGTTAGGGATTTTGTTGGGGCACATTGTCAATAAGGAAGGAATGTTGGTAGATCTAGCTAATATTGCACTAATTGTTAAGCTTCCTCCAACAACAAATGTGAAACAACTCAGAGAAAAATTGGGACATATGGGTTATTATCAAACATTTATATGAAGATATGCAACGATCACAGCACCGATGGAGAAGATGTTGAAAAAAAATGCACAATTTGAAGGGAGTCGCGAATGTTAAATAAGTCTCAACACTCTTAAAAAGAATACTGTCATAGTGCCAATATTGGTCTTTCCACACTGGACAAAGTAATTTCATATCCATGTTTATGCATCATCAGTTGCATTAGGAGTAGTTTTGGTGCAACTAGGGGAAGGAGAGATTGACCACTCGATTGCTTTCGTAAACCATAAATTTTCATCTATGGAACATAAGTACACCATGATGGATCATGAAATATTAACGATAGTGTATGTGCTACAAAAATGATGTGATTATCTATTGGGAGGACACTTTAAGATGTTCATTAATCATTCTGCATTGAAATACTTGTTTAACAATCCTATGTTGGGGGCGAATATCTGTCGATGGTTACTACTCTTTCATGAGTTTGATTTCAATATCATAGTGAAGGAAAGTCTCTTGAATGCATCACCTAATCATCTGTCATGGATTGAGACAGGAGAAGAACCAACCAAGATCAATGATAGATTACCTGATGCATAGTTATTTAAGGTCAGAATAGTCGATGATCACTATAAGAAAATTATTCAATTTATGTCGACAAGGAAAGCACCGAATGAATTCACCATGGGTAAGAAGAAGCACCCGATGAATTCACCATGGGTCACAAGAAGTAATTGGTTGTTCAAGATGGTTACTGGACAATTCTATAAAATGGACCAAATGAGATTCTACGTTGATATGCCCTACTACATGAGAAGGAAAGGATACCGGCTGAAGTGCATGAATTTGTTGCAGGAGGACACTATGAAGGTTGCAAAACCTCTAGGAATATACTTTTGGCTAGCCTCGAGTGGCCAACCTTGCACAACAATGTTGCAGATTATGCAAAAAGCTGCTACATTTTTCAAAGGATGGGGAAGGCATCCCGATGGGATGAGATGTCGTTAGCATCACAGATGATGTTGCAGCTATTTGATAAGTGGGAAGTGGATTTTTTGGGACCCATCCATCCAGCAGCAAAAAGGACAGGTATGTGATACATTATCACAAAGACAGACTATCTCACTAGATGTGCGGAAGCAACACCAATGACGGATTGCACCACTGTGACTACGGTGAGGTTCATATTCGACAATGTCGTCACTCGGTTTGTATTTCCAAAGATATTGATGAGTGATCAAGGAATTCACTTCATTAATCTCACTATTACCGCGTTGATGGAAGAATTGATTATTCATCATAACAAGAGCACTCCCTATCACCTGGAAGCGAATGGAACAGTCGAAGAATTCAAAAAGAATTTGGAGCTTGTGTTGAAAAAGGTATGTAACACAAAAAACAATGATTGGGATTTGAAATTTCATGTGATGCTATGGTCCTACTGGATGACATGCAAGCAGTTGACAAGGAAAATACCATTCAAGCTTGTCTATGACCAAGAAGCAGTGATTTTGGTGGAGTATATTGTTCCAATCCTATGCATTGTAGCAACGCTAGGTATGAGTGGCAAAGGAGAACTTGAGGAGAGGGTGATGCAGTTGGTACAAATGGAATATGATTGATTCATCACCAGGTTTCATTAGTAAGTTGAAAACGATCATCAGAAGGCATGGCATGATCGACATCAAAGAAAAGTACTTCCAGTAGGGAGATATGGTGCTACTCTACGACAGGAAGTTGGAAAATCATCATGGTAAGTTACAAATGCATTGGTTAGGACCTTATTTTATTCATTTCATTACCGATGGAGGTGTGGTACAGCTACAATAGCTAAATGGAGCAGTGTTTCCTAGGTTAGTAAGTGGAAGTCAGATAAATCCCTACCGAGATAGCCAGGTGTGTGTGATGCTTAAGGAATTGCGCAAAAAAAAAGATGGAATCATTTTGAAGAGGAGGATCTCATAGCAAGAAAGTTTGCAACAAAAGGAACTATTTCTAAGTCACAGTAGGGAAGCAGTTTGGTGACATCTGCAGGATGCAGTCAAGTCAAATTGGGTAATTAATGGAGCAATTAAACCAGATGGGAAATGGCACAATTGGACGGGATGCGCATTTACGAGGAATTCGACCGTTAGATTGTTAAAATCGGTGACATATTTGGTCGATCGTTAGAAAATTTGATCATGATGATTCAAAATATTTCACATAATCACTTCAAGATGATAAGAATTGAGAGGGGGAAATTTGGATGAACCACTATTATTGTTGAATTGAGAAGAATGTAGGAAGTTAGCAGAGCATAGTTGTTAGGTTGAGAGTGATAGAGTTGCAGTAATGGCACAAGTTATTTTGAATGGAAGTGTTCATGAATACCCTCCAGTAATGACGTTGATTGTGGAAGATGTGCCCAATATCTAGGGATAATTGTCATGAGTTAATCATAAGAAGAGGGGCACACATCGCCCCAAGTCACCATCTCAGAAGAAGAGGACAAGAAGAAGTACTAGTAGGGAGGAATTTGAAGCAGAAGCACAGGCTGGGATTTTGACAATTGGAGGAGAAGATTCCATGGCGCGGAAGGGTGTCACTCTCAAAGAAATACTCGGGTATGTCCCACCTTTGAAGGCATATGCACCGCAAGTAAAACTATACAAGAACCAGAGGTATCCGATAAATATGCCCACGACACCGATGGGTGTACACATCACAATGAACATCGTGCCCTTCTTGATGAAGATGACTTACAGTGATCATGACCTACTGGAATATGCTGAATGCACAATTGAGCTGTATGAATAGCAAGCACAAGGAAACGGAGGGTCAGTTACCTGAACACCACAACAATGGGCCATGGGGTTGCAGCGGTCAAGGTTGTTAGGCCTCACACATATTCCACACTTTGGTCTCCTGCATGAAGGAGGAATTATATTTATTCCATGAAGGTTAGTTGTGTCTTAGAACCAAATTTGTAGTTACAATTGAGTTAACTTCGAGGATTACGGGGTTTCCTATGAAGGCGACCGACCCATCGCAGTACTTTTGCAGCAAGGACAACAACAAGCGACTGGTGACCAAATTGAAGAAGAAATATGATGTTGTACAAGACAAGATGACCTATGTTATTAGCATAATAAATGATATAAAATTCAAATTCACAGCTGATATATTGGCTGTGAAAATGGTAAGAAAAAACCACCCAAAAAAATGCACATGTGGAGTCATTGCATGCACAGAGCAGTGCGTAGAGGGCGTCCAAATGAACTAGTTGGTATTTTTATTCGATAAACTAACAAAGGATGCAATGTTAGTCCAGGAAGGTAAGAGACCCTTTACTTATTCTTGGTTGTTGATTTTAGTTGTGCTGGTGGGGTGGATGGAACCTGTGCATGATCAATATATGGATGTAGAAGTCGCCCAAGCATGTAGGGGCGCACGATAACAAAACTTGTGGTATATAAATGAGAAGGAGCACCTAATCGATTGCACTATTTTGTTCTATATCTACTAGGATGTGTTTCGTGATGCAACAAAGAAGGTTCCGCGCATGATTGAGGAGGAAACAATAAGATACCAGCAAATCACATGATTTGCGATAGGACTGCACACCATACACATTCAAGCATGCAGGGATAGTGGGAATAAATGGCTCGCTACCGTGTACAAGTTCACAAATGAAGCGGTGGATTCCATCATTGCTAAATGGCTTTTCAAGTGGAAATTTTCATTCACTGTCGAGGACCTGTTGGACACTAAGGTGGTCCCCCACCTAACGCACCAATAGAGCAGGAGAAAAACAAGGAAAGTCAGAAGGAATCACAAGAGGAGTCATCTAAGAATCCAATGTATTCTGAGGCAGAAATACAATTTTGGGGGTGGGTTGAACAAAAAAAAGGTATGAGCAGGGAAAACAAAGAAGCACCCCAAGGATGGCTGATGATTAGGTGATTTGAATCATTATTATGATCAACACGACGACCACCGAGTGTGAAGTGCAACTGAAAAACCAGTCGACTGGGCTATTTAACCAAGTAAATAATTTATTAACATCCTTGACAAATCCAGTGTTAGAGAAGTTTCCACGAACAGATTTGCTCCAGAGAACAACAAAGATCATCACAGGGAAGCACGTCAGTATTATGCAGGTTCCACCACTTGTGTTGGAGTCGGGAAGTGAGGAAATTGACTCCATGATGAAGCGGTTTGATACCATCATATTGGACGTCAACTATCTACCCACACATGTGCTAGTGCACTTGCAAAATACAAAAATATAGGAGCTTGTAGACCGAGAAGCCATTATGGGATATTACCTTGTTAAGTTGCAGGATAAATTGGTGACTAAAAAGAAGAAATTGACCAGATGAAGGAAGCGCAAGAATCCGAACTGATCATGAAGGAGAAGGCATTGGATGGTTGGGAGAGATTGGAGAAAGCTATTACAGTAGCATTGCAAGAAATCCTAGACATTACAGAATAAATGTTTACATAGGCGAATATTTTTCGACTCAAAAAGATTGTTGCAGAACTAAAGAAAGAGAATGAGGAACTACAACCACGGGAAGTTCCAAGTACCCCTCCAGAGAAGGTTGAAGAGAAAAAGAAGAAGATCAAGACTGCATCTGCACAACTGGAAGAATGTGAGATGATAGAAAAAGTCAACAAGTGCAACTGGAACATTTCATAATGCGAATAAGTCAACAAGTGCTAGGCTTGGTTATATTTTTGTAGGTTTTTTTCTGAGTTAGTTAGAAATATAGTTAGACGTGGACAATTTTGTAAAGGTGCAAGCCTATAAAAGGATTTAGAAATGTAGTAGGAATATCATGTTTTAGGGAATCATCTTGGATTTGTCTAAGATCATATTTTTGGAATATTTGGATAATTGATCTTTGTATCTATTATTTTGGTTTGAAGCTATCGACCAGGAGATGTGTTTTGAGGATGTATGTTGACCTGTAAAAGTTAATAAGAGAACAAGGTTACTAACAATTCTTTGTGTTATGTTGCGATGCGATTTGTGATATATGTTAGCTATGAATGTTGCGATATAATAAATGATGTATTGAAATATAAATGAATGAATTAATGTCTTAATGTTTTACTTATGATGAGAATTCCTCGCATGATTACTAGATTCTTGTATGTGGACCTGTTTTTGCAATGATGCGACGATAAATCTATTATAATAATGAAGGAATGATGCGATAAACCTTGTTCTAAATGTATGGATAACAATACGACTGCAAAAGACTAGTGTAGAAGTCCTTTTCCTCTATGTGGAAACTTAGTTCATGCATCTCTCCTTCGAACATCTTGGGTGAGACCTCATCTTCTTTGCAGGTGTTGATGGACACGGTAAAGCCTGTCTGGGCCAGAGTTTAGGCCGAAGTTCAAGGAGGTCACGGTCAAAAGGGGTGTCGACAATGTGTGAGCCCTTGTCAAATAAAAATTGTCAAAAACAATAGTGTATGTACGTGACTAGGTAGAGGACATCCCATGTATATACGTGACTGTATGTACTCTTAATAGCGTATACAAAGAAGAAAGTGGTAAAAAGTAAGCCAAGGGTGAAACCAATCTATGGGACTATCAATGGATGAACATACTACTAAATGTGGCATAGAAATAAGGAGAGACAGAGAGAAAATTGAGTGAGAAATTGCACCCACAACCCCACAAAAAAGGAAATCCCTAGCAAAGTCTCTAATTCTATTATGGATAAAAATTCCTATGGCTTGGGGTGGAGTCGCCAATCCCTTTGTCCTTTGACAAGGATTTGATGCTCTTCGAAAAAATTCATTTGTCTTGTGATCTTGCCATTGATATGGAGGATTGAATTTGTGTAGGCCCAGGTGGAGGACTTAGTCTCTCAACTTTGACGAGGTGCCGATAGAGTTTGTCACTTATATCTATGTTTACAATTAACAGAAATATCCTTTCTCATCCATTGTATATGTGTAACTATGAATATTCTTGTCCATGGATGTATTTTTTATTTATTTATATATATTGGATTTATATATTCTAGATTAGGTCTAACACTTAATATATATCATGATCGCATGTGTCGTTGTTGTTGAGAATGAAATATGGGTGCAAGTGTGGTTGAAAATCTCAGCGAGGATCTACTACAACCGTCTAGAATAAGGACGCCTTTTATCCCTTAGTGTTATATTTTATTTACCTCTATTACATATGGAAATGGATTGATTTATGCTGTTATACTATCTGTTGTAGTCCACCCCAAGCCATAGGAAAATTTCTCCCTAACAAAGTTGTTAACTCCACTAGGGACTTTCCTTTTTGTTGGGGTTTTGGTGCATGATGGGCTTAATTTCCTCTCTACTTATTTGTGTTTTTGTCTCATGATCTGGAGTATGTTATCCCATTGGTATTCCTTTGAATTAATTTAAGTATTATCCTATGTTTTTACCACCTTTCTCTTGATGTACGCAGGTCATAGAAGTAACAGTCGCATATACATGTGGGTTGTATCACTTATAGTAGTGTATACATGCGGGTTTTCTATGAATAGTCATATACATCCCTTTTAATGAGTGATATATTGATGTTGGATAATTTTTTGGTGGGTTTTCTATGTTATTGAGTCTTCTTGGGTTCCCGTGATGTCTTCTTACTGCTCATGTACTAACCAGATACTTTTTTTTGGTTTCTTCTTAGTTAAAACTTGTTCTTGTCATTTATCTCTTTCTTAGATTTTGATATTAGTTCATTATAACCTTGTGTCTGAGTGTCTTGCTTGGATTGTGTCCGATACTTTCTATAGGGTTTCGGAGTTATAGAGTCTCTTGGTTTCATTTTCATATCATTCATTATAATAATACAAAAATATTTTTATTTTGGCATGTTTGTGCATTTTGCATTTGCATGGAAATTGTACTTGCATTATGTTTGCTTGGTTGAAAAGTGTTAAGGCGTTCATATAGGAATGACTGGATTGGAATTTGAAGAGTAATTTATTCATCTCCTGAAGTGGCATACCCCTTTTTCATATTCAAGATGAATTGCACTTGGAATCATTTCTTAGGTGTGCATATTTATTTCACTGTCAATTCTTAACATCACTAGTTGCACACTCATTACCCTTGATTAATTACATCCCTTAAAATTAAAACTTGACTTAAAATTTATTACAAATTTTTATTTGATATGGGTGCACCAACAAGATTAGGTTATAGAGTCTTGGAATAGGGTGTCATGAGTAATTTTTTCCAAGACTACAAAAAAAAATAATTAGTTGTTTGTCCAGGTGAGAAAAGATATTCTTGATATACTTAGTGTTCTCAGGAGGATCCTCTTACACATGAGTTAAGCACGGGGAAACATACATGTTGGTGGTGGGGATATCCCCTTTCCAATATCTGTGCATCTTCATATGTATTTCTAGGATCTTATTCATATCTGGGGGATTTTGAGGTACCTTTGGTACTTTAGAGCTTAGGGATTTGTTACCCTTCCCATACGGTATATCCCACCTATGATTTCCACCTAAGCACTGGTTATATTGGGGTTACCTTAGTTTCCTTACCCAGGTATCGCAGGGGGTACTTGCAGAAGTTATTATGTGAATGTCTTGTCCACGTAGGGGTCAGACAACACAGTCTCTTTATGCGTTGAAGCTGAGGGCCACTATAATTGTTTACATACCTCCACTTGTAGTGCATGGGAGTTGCATGCCTCTCCTGGGAGATTTATACCTTCTACATTCGGGATCTCATTTATGCTTCCACTTGTCTTGTTTTCATCTGACATAGATTTACTTAGGGGTGTTCTTTTTGTGTGCTAGCTTACTCTAGCATTTGTAATTAGTTGAGTCTTGTTATTTTTGTGCAGTCGTCACCGACCGAGTTCTGGCAATTTGCCGATCTTAACGTTTAGCAGGGATTTCTCCTTATGGGTATTCTCCTCCTCCACGAAAGAGGACTAGACATTCTCAGGGAACTTGGACACACTGTGATTCACACATCATTCTCATCATGAGTAATACATATGAGAAGACAGAGATTCCTCCTTCTCTATCTTCTGGAATGAGGAATGTAACTATTATGATACCTAGGAATTTGGTTGACATTGACCATCACTATGTCGTACTTCCTACAATTCACCATCCTAGATGTCATACTTTGCAATTCCTTATTGGAGGTCTCCATCAAGAAGGTCGACTGGTGAGACTCATCATATTCCCTCTAAAATAGGTCCATTTATATTTGGAATTCCATACCTTACTGACACTTTTACGTCATCTATTGTTGATCTTGGTACTAATCCATGTCTTGTGCCTCAGGGCACTTCCATCCATTTCCATGTTGACATATTTGGTAGTGGTCATATTGCACCTATCGCTCCATTTATGGGAGGATTTTCATACCCGTAATCCAGGAATAACATTGGTGTTCACTTCAACAGAGGTGATCCAAGACATGTGAACATTGGAGGGACAACTTAATTTCCATCCTATGTTCCATCGTCCATCATACCTATTCCGTCAAATTTATTTCTCATGAGACATCCTCCTCATGGCCTGCACGGTCCTTTGGGACGGAGTGCTTCCTATAGCCATGATGTTCCCTTGTCACCCGATACTATTGTGTTGGAAGGTTACATGACTCCTTATGTATCTGGGGGTCAACCCATTTATCAATCCTATAATTATGGTTATGTAGCACCCCATTCTCAAAGTATACCAAATTATAATATCCCTGTGCATCCTTTTATGGGTCATGCACGAGGCAGTTATTATCTTAATGGACAAGGCCATGGGATTTACTCTAACCATCCCTATATGAATCAATATTTTTATGGAGCATGGAACCAGATGGCACAACCTAGGATCCCTTTCTTATCTACGTTGAATTTTCCTTACCTATCAAAGTTGATCAATGATTTGGTATCTCACGATCCGATGTGGTTGTTTTTCCTTGCCAAGGTTCCTTCGGGCATTCCAATGTTTAAAGTTAAGAGTGATGAGGACCCTGGAGATCATGTCACTACTTTCTACTTATGGTGCTCTTCAAATTCCTTGAACCATGACTCTATTTTTTTACAATTGTTTCATTGCACCCTCAAGGGTCCTAATGTGAAATGGTATATAGATTTTCCTAGGGGCACATACCAGATGTTCAATGACCTAGACATGACCTTTTTGAACCACTTTAAACTACGAGTACATTATGATTCTGGTGCCGATACATTGTTGACATTTCAGCAAGACAAATCCATGCACATTTATGATCATATTCAAGAGTGGCACAAACCAAAGAGGTTGATTAAGGCCAACATTCCACCTGATTTTTTGTTGGAATGGTTCCTCAAATATTTATTTCCTTATATTGCGAAGGATGTTTCAACATACGTATTTATGAATGAGGAGCAGGCTATGTTTTGATCTCAGTAGTTAAAATTGATTTATGCTTAGTCTAGGATCATGTATGAGAATATCCCTAATGCACCGCGGTCAAAGTTTAATATTAAGTTTAAAATTGGGCCGCATGTCGATGGTATTGTTCACTCCGCGAGTACTAAGGTTGTAGAACAGGTTACGAATCAAATGAGGAATTTTTATATTAATCATCCTGAAACTATAAAAGCTACAATTTACTCTAATCCCACCAAATATATGGACGTGCTCTTGGTACATTCATTGGACCAGAAGCGTAACGAACAACCCAAATGAAATAAGAAGAAGGGAATAAATAGAACGGGTTGGAATAGGAAGGACAAATCTAATGATCACAAGAATGAAAACAATGTTGGTGGGATAAGAAGGATAAACAAAAGGTTAAATTCCCTTACAATATTTGTGGGGGATACCATCTTACTTACTTGTGTCCCTGTATTGATGAGGCCTCGAAGTTCATTGCATAGAGCCGACATGTGTTAATTAATCCCTTACCTCATAACCAAAATATGACTTCGAGGAGAGTGGACACTGGGAACACTTATAGTGGGCATCAAAACCCGCTGAATGTGGATGGTGGCCATGGTTGTATAAACATGATGTATGCCTCCAATGTTGTGACTTGCAAGAAATATTATGGTCTGTAACAACACAACTTGGTTAAGCATATTGCACCTCTTGAGAAACCTTTGCATATTGATAAGCCTAAAGATATACCTCACATACCTAAGGTATTATTAAAGCACTTGGGCCACAACCCTAATCCTCAAGTCACCCAACATTATTCTATTGTCGAGGAGTTGGGTAAGACTCGCTTTGTGATGTCATCTCTTGAATTCCTTCATAATTGTCCTGCGTAGAGGAGAGATATTTTATCTACCCTTGGGATGGTTGATTATAACTCTTCCACTACAGTCATATTTGATAACCAAGAGGTATAGCCTTTCCTTCCTTACCATGTGTATTTCTTACTCCATGTGGAGTGTATTATTAACACGATCAAACCTATAGTGGTTGATGAAGGAGTTGCGGCCTCGGTGATGTCTCTCTCTTGTCGGAAGGGCCTTGTCTCTCCCACGTTGTCAAAATCAATGACCATGTTGACTAATTTCAATGCACATTCATTTCAGTCATATGGAATTATTCCTTCTCTTCATATCTAGTTGGGAGGGAAGATACTTTCATTCGAGGCCAAGGTGGCTAATGCACCCCTTGAATACAACCTTTTACTAGTTCGGAATTGGATCTATGCTATGAAAGTGATCGTGTCTTCCATTTTCGTGTCATTTGCTTCCCTTTTGAGAATCGGATTGTCACAATCGACTAGATGTAGTTTGATAGGTCTAATTCTGATGCATTATCAAGATCCTTCATCCCATCCGTTGACAATTCTCAGCTAGAAACTGAGAATGTTGGTGTTGGAATGTATCCATCATTGATGGGATCCTTTAATATTCTAGCACTAATCCTTTCTATTAGTTCCACTCTTGGTAGCGATTTGTCGTCTTCGATTTCAGTACCATTTTGAACTACGTATTTGGAGGACCCTTGGAGTCTCCCTTCTCTAAGAACTTTGGATGAGGATCCTAGACCTTCCAAGATGGATATGTCGTTGTCTATAGCAGAGGTTTCTTATCAAGTTGTTCTTAATCCCATTGTAGACTTGGGTCCTTCCTCTTTGTGGAATGAGGAGGAGGATCTCTTTGCGTTGCATGATTGGGAATTTTCATCATCACACTCATATGACTTCCTTAATGATGTTTTTCCTTCAAACGAAGCGATTCTTGAGGCCATAAATGGTTTGAAATGGTCGTGGGAGGAGTTGCACCATCGCTCTTACTTCCTGCCTGAACTCAAACAAATCGAGTGTAATGAATTTAGGTCAACTCTTAGCAAGAAAGTTGGTTGTCCCGTGATCCCATTAAGTGCTCATGGTCAAATATGATCTTAAGATCCCCCCAAAATTTTATATGTATAAAAAATGGGTGAATCTTCTTGAAATATAGGAAAATTTGAAGGCTATTTTATCAATAATATAATATGTATATATAATTTTTTGGCAAATGTTTCATTTTATTATATGACGTTGTAAAATCTTAGCGAATCTTTCACTAAATTATAAGATATTGTAAAATATTTGCGAATATTTTATTGAATTATAAAATTTTGTAAAAAATTGGTGAATCTTCAATCATTGATTTATAAAACACATCGAATGGCACTCTGCATGTTAATTCGGAGTTCAAGAGTTCTTCAAATGTTGATTTCATTTGTTGTATTTCAAGTTTTGGTCTCAATACTATATGGAAGTGTCCTTAATGATGCATTTGTATCGAAGCAAATTCAAGTGGATCTTGTAGACATGTATTCTAAATGTGGGTTTTTGGAGGATACACATAAAGTGTTTGACCAAGTTCGTGAGAAAAATACATTCTCATTGAATGAAATTCTTTTAGGATATTCTCAACATGGACATGGTCTGGAGGAACATTTTCAGAGGGGTTATGGGGGTGAATATTTCCATTCATGACTCAGATTGTCATTCATATCCATTCATAGAACCATATTGTTGTAATAAATTCATAACATAATTTTCATCTCTTTCATATTTAACACTCCAATGGTCATTGTGTTAAAGTTGGTCCTTGAGATGATTTAACAATTGCAATGTATAGAACATAAATAATAGCAATAGTACAATAAAGTAATGAACAATAATTTATAAACAATAACAATGCTAGTTTAGATCTAGTTTGGAGCATCCTTAAACTTAGACATCTTTGGAATGATCTCTTTTCAATGTAAGGACAAGCTGCCAACAGCTACCGCCTTTCCACACCTTGTGACTGAAAGCAAAAACAATAAGTACTTAACCATTTTTTCTAAAACCAAGAGCCATCACCTCTCCTCACCTTATGCCCATGTTTAAAATGATCTAGTTATTTTAAAAATTGAGCTTTTTCTATTAGCAAGTCTTAATCTAAATTGAAACCTATATTCAAATAAAATTCTCAAGAACCCAAAACCAAGAGCTATCTTGTAATCAAGATCTAAAAACTAAGCACTTAACTATTTTTATATTTCCTCACCTTGTGACTGAGAGAGAGAAAAAAAATATTCAATCCAAGATCCATCTTGTAACCAAGATATAAAAACTAAGCACTTAACCATTCCTAGAGAAAAAAAACTCTTAACCATTCCCATAGACAAAAAACTAGGTACTTAAAGACAACCATTTTTTCTCGTTTTGGTGTGAGCTAGAAAACCTAACTACTTACAAAACCATTGTCCTAACTTTAAATACCAACCATTTTTTCTTGTTTGGTAACTCGATTTGCAAAATTCCTGTGTTTGAAAATCGTTTCCACACTAGTACAAAATGAGAAATTAGTGACTAGGTGGTTAAAAAAGTTAGTCACCATATTTATTTCAAGGGATAAATGACTAAAATTGAGCAATTTTAAGTAAGACAACTAAAAAGGACTAAGATAAACGACTAATTTAGTCACACGATAAGCTATATGGCTAGGTAACAAGTGACTAAAATAAAAATGACTAACTTAAACAACTAATTTAGTCACCGGAATATAAATATGACTAGCTAACAACATTTAAGAATATGAATTAGTCATTTATGTTAGTCATTTTTAGTTGTTTATTGCAGGGCCTAATCATGTATCTAAGATTTGTTTCTATAAACTAGGATAAGATATATGACTAGGTAACAAGTGACTGAAATAAAAATGACTAACTTAAACAACTAATTTAGTCACGGGAATATAAATATGACTAGCTAACAACATTTAAGAATAAGAATTAGTCATTTTTAGTTGTTTATTGCAGGGCCTACTCATGTATCTAAGAGTTGTTTCTATAAACCATTGTTCTCAACATGTAAAAGTACTTTTATTTATACATTGATGTGGCGAGCTTAATTTGGCTCTTTCTTTTCGACTTGGACATATGGCGTAGCTCTTGTATGAGGTGGGATTAGGTAGGAAGTGATAAAGTGTTTAAAATAGAGATTGTGTTGGAATGAAGCAAAAATTTTGCAAAACAATTGGCATTCAATACTTTCAAATATGTTATCACTTCATTTTCAACCCTACTTGGTTTAGGATATGAATTATCTTAGTCGTATGGTAAACTTTAGACACATAGTTTAAGATTTTAAAGATATTAATTTAGACTATGCTTGCATTCAAATAATGGAAAATGTGTAGATGAGACTAGGACTTGGATAAATTGAACAGTTAGGTTTCATAAGATAAAATTTTTGAAGACTTACCAAATTGGAAAGTTTGAAGTGACGAGAAATTAGCAAATTTTACGTAAAGTTTGCGCAACTATGATGAGAAGGTCAAGAATTTTGATGGTAGATTTAGTGTTAAGAGTAACTATTACAAGGTCAAATTTTTAATGGGTATATTTAGTGTTCACAAAGATTTTGAGCTTGCATAACATTTGAACATCCACAAGTATCAACAAATCTCAAAATTGGGTGGGCCATCTACCAAACTACCCATATGTTTAAACCATCACAAAAAGAAATGGATATACGTAATTGAGTGAGGGGTTGGATCCCAACCTATACCAATAATTATTCACAAAAAACTACTCTATTTCTCACTTCATCCCACATACTTTACTTCCCATCTTTTTTCCTTTCAGCATACTTTCACCTTGTAGGGAAAATTCTAGTAATAGTATGAAGGATCACCATTGGGGCATTCAAAATCCGAGGTATCCTTTTTCACCCGTTTCTCCAAAACCATGGGATTGTGCAGCTATCATGGCCAAAAAAAACATATTCAATGCTATTTCTGCCAATCACGAAAACATTATTAATGAAGACAATGAAATTCCCATCCGTAGTAATCCAGGTAAAGCCATGGAGTGCCGAGAGGAAATTTCTTCCACGGTATGCCGACGGGACTATTGATATTGGATTTCCCTTCGATTCAAAGAGAATCACCACCATCATTATCATCAAGCCCAACCCTATTGCGGAACAAATTTTTTCTTCAAATGTCATATTTTGATTGAATGAAAGGTTTGAGTTTGAAATTTTGTTTCCAAGAATCCTACCATGTGTAGACCCTCTTGCATGTTCCTAACTTTCCAAAACCTGTTGTCTTATACCAATCTCCTTCCTCTCTTGGTCGAAATCTAATCCTTCTTTTTCTTTTGAGGTAGCCTTGTAATTGTTTTAAGGAATTTCAATCTTCTTTCTTGGAAAACGAAGTCTAGTACAAAATGACCAAAATTATTCAAACTATTTTAAAGAATATGATAAAATATGATGTGGATTAAGCACCTTCATAGTCCAAAGTTGCAACTCTAACTTTTGTCACCCTCCTTTGCTTCTCATTGATTTAATGGAATATGGATCTAAGTAATCAACCGTCTTGACCTCAAGAACCCACTTCGAAATTTGCATAAAATTAAGGGACCCATTAGAAATTTTGTAAATAAGTGCTTTCAATTTATTTTCATTTGTTTGATTCATTCCATTGCTTGGTTTGATGGCATGTTTTGGATCCTTGTTTTTTTTTTTATCGATTTTGCACTTATGCTTCATGAGGTAATGATCATATGAGGATTTGGAGGTTTGTGCCAAATTGATCTTTTGGTTCCATAATCTTTCATCAATACTTACACAACCTATGAGCTTATCCAATATTATTAAATCCTTGGCTTTACCAAATTTGAATTAATATTTCATTTTTATCTTTTAGGTCACAAAAATATAAAAAATATTTGACCTTTACACTTCTATACTAGTGTTAATTTTATTAGTCTTATCATAATATTAAAATCCAATTCTTAAGTTAATAATGTGGTATCCTTATTTTAGATTATTAGTTAAAGATGACAAAGGCCCAACATTCATATAACATTCAACTTGAAGGATTTCTTTAAATTTCTTTTATTTCTCCATAATTTGGTTATTCTTTTCATATCCATTATGATATATTTGGATTTGGCTAATCAAATAAGGAAAAGGGTATTTATAAATATTCATTAGATTATTATATTGCTGTTTAAACCCTAATGGCCAAGTTCATAAAGAGAATAAAGTTTTTTTAAACTTTGGTTCTATTGAGATCAGTGTTTGACTTTCTGAAAATTTCAATAAAATCAACAGAGTTGTCTAACTAGGGACGATCTCCTCTTTATTTTTGGCTGGTTTTTATGAGTTTCTATGAAAGAATACATTGCTAGATTTTACAAAATGTGGATGCTAGAGGTTTTCATGTTAGGTAATTTCATTTTTGCATTTAAAATTACTTAACAAACAACAAAAACTACAAGATTTTGTATATTAAATTGACCAATTCCTGCTAAAAATCATCTGACATTAAGTTCTGCTACATTTAAATATTTATAACTTAATTCTAGCTAAAAATAAGCAGCAACAAAACAACAAAAGTTAATGGTATCATCTGAAGAGTCTGCAATAAATTGGAACTTTTAATAAATGTTAAGACTATGAGGGATACGAGATCTTTGCATTTGTTATTGTACTAGATCAAAGGATCCCGGAGGTGGAGTGCCACATCCTATAAAGTCATTTATTGTATTTCCACTGGATCACACGAGGAAGAGATTAAAGTTACAATCAAAGGCTCGGTGTTCATTAGATTTTCAAAGCACTCAATCCCGCCAAACACGACGAATTTTGCTCATGAATTTACAAATAATGAAATCCTGGGACATAGAAAGGTTCGAGTACCCTCTACCTGCTATCGGGCCGCCTGATTGAAGGAAATCATTATTTTCTGAGATTTCATCACCAAAAGGAGAATCTCACTCTCGAAGGACTGAGTCACTGCACAAACAAAATTATTGTGACATGTGTTACGGTTCCTATCTTAACATCCAACCACCGAGATATTGTGATTATTTTCATTCTAAAATACGACAGACTTCTACCCAGGCTATCCATTCAACAAATACTGCATAAACAAGAGACAATCCAAATACTGAATATACATTGTGGTATTTGCAAGTAATAAATATTTATATCTCTGTCATAGATTTTAACTTCATGTATGTCATCCATCATAGATTGAAATCAAATAAAGAAATTGATAAATACCTACTCAGTACTGTATTCTATTACTTTTGCACTAAGAGAGGGATTCCAAAGTTGGAGAGTGAATACCATAACATTTTTAAATGAATTAGGTTGGTAAACTTATCAAGCTCCATGGATTGAAAAGATTATATCAGGAAAGTTACAATACCTTTCTAAAGATTACACATTTAATTTGATTGCGCCCAGAGGCGCTCTACAGCCCAGTATGGGGAAGATCTTGTCACGTGATGTAACGTGATGTAACGTTACTAACATGTCGGCAAAAAATAATAGTGAAAGTGAATATTACGGGGGAGATCTTGTCACCTGATGTAACGTTACTAACATGTTGGCAAAAAATAATAGTGAAAGTGAATATTATGGGGGAGATCTTGTCACGTGATGTAACATTACTAACATGTCGGCAAAAAATGGTAGAAGGAGATTCTTGTAACGTGATGTAATATGTCGGCAAAAATTATGGGGGAGATCTTGTAACCTTAAATAAGGTTACATAAAGTTATGTTGTGTCAGCTATAAATAATGAAATAAAAAAATTAAAAATAAAAACAACTCCATAAACTTATGTAATTTTAAATTTTATTTCAATTAGATCGAGCACAGACCCCACCTCCCACTCAGCCATAACCCTGTGATATCTTCCTCCCAGCGCGCA
>LPNX011006688.1:748065-791200 GCA_001517045.1 Pseudotsuga menziesii
GTCTAAAGTTGTAATTTTAACATGGTCTTTTTTATTTAATAATATTTAAAATTTTAAAATTTAATTTTGTTTATAATGGTTTTTTTAAAATAATATTTAAATTTTTGTGTTTGTAATAATAGATTTTTGAAATAAGTAATTGGTTTTTTTTAAATGACATTTAAAATATCTTTAAAGCATTGAATTAGTATATTTAATTAATTTTATCAATCATAATTATAATAGTTAGTTGATTTTTTTAAAATAAAGTTTATAATAATCATATAAAATAGGGAGTTTTTATATATTATCTCATATATTATAAAAATAAGTAAAAAATACTTCAAACACATTATAATATAAATTTTTATTCTAAGTAAAATTTTTGCAACACAACTAAAAAATATAATTTTATATATGATAATATAATTTTATATCTTAATATAAGGAAGGTTTTTGCAAACTTCATTTGTATTATTGAAACATGATATACTCTTAACTATATTGCCAATGAATTTGTCTTTATAAATTAAGATTAATTTGAGATTTAACACTAAAATTTGGAATTTTTGAAGGCTTTTTCAAGTCTTGATCGCAGGTTGGATGAACATATTTGTTATATAATAATATTATGTTGCAAGGAGCAATAAATTACAAAATTAGTTAATAAAATTCTTTAATAAATCTACAAGAGGAATGTACAATTATGATCCAACTATAACTAAGAAATTACAAAATTGTTTAATAAACTTATTTAATAAAGTTATTTTTTTTCTCCAATTTAGCTTGATGAAAATATGCAATTTTTTTATAGCTTAAATTCATTCAAATAGTTGAAATAAATATATATAAAATTGTAGCAAAAATGCATCAATTATTTAGATATTAAAACCAATAGGTTGGTTTCACAACTTTCAGTTTTGGTTGTGGTGCTTGAAATTTCTCTTTTGGTAATTGCTACATTTAGGATCCAAATGTTTAAAGCAAAATGAAATATTGGAATATGAGTATAAAAATAAATTATAAATATTTGATGATGGTGATGAGGACAACAAGGATTAATGTTTACTAAGATCAATTTTTTATATATCAAAATTTAAGAAGGAAAGTTAGAAACGTTTAAAACCTCCTATTGTGCAATAAGTGAGAAGAGGTTTGCACCTCACCAGATTGGATCCCTCTCGGCGCTTGATAGAGCCTAGGATTTGGATCTAGGCTGGTAGGTAGTTTAAATTTAAGTTAAGATGGATCTGATTGAAATAATAGTAATGCATATAATTGTAAATTAATAACACCTCACCTTGGAATTATTAGGTTAGAGAGAATGGAATAACAAGAAATGTTGTCTCAGTTTGACTTTCCTATTATGTTTGAGAGAGTGGATGGGTTAAGTATAAGCCGTTTACTCTGCGGCACAGACATGAGTAAGTGTACAACGTAAATCTACTCAGAAGCACAAAGCATGCCAAGAACATCCACACTCTATTTCACCAATAAAATTGCCACATCAAACTGCAGTATCTCCTGATCGCCAGAAAAAGAGACCTCCCAGGAATAGTAACAGAACATATCTTTAGTTAAGAGAGTGATTCAGATATTGAGAAAGATAAATCTTGGTTGGAAGAGATCTTCCATATTAGTGATAAAGATCTATATTCGAGCAGTTATGCTTGTGATACTAAAGATTGAGGTCAAGTCTCGTTGTTGAAATCAAAAGAAAATTGCGTCCACTGAAACCTTTGCCTCAGTCTTTAGGAGATCTTTCAATACCAGAGTGTTATGTTCCTAACCTATGTCTGCAAACACACTTCACACTGTCCACATTGGTCTTCAAAGGGATGCGAGGCGTCATCTAGAAACACTTTCAGCTGATGGCAATGATAAGGCATCAAAACGTTCTAGGTATATTAACTTTTAAGATTTTTTGTACACTATCTTGTTGACTACCGAAGTTACCAAAGGCCATCCTTAAACCAGAACTTCAGTATCAAAGAATGTGAAGTCATCGTGAATTTACTTGGTTAATCCATGTTCAATAATAATTGTTTACGATCCAGTCACCCCACCCCATCCCATCCAAATAAAAATCAAACCAAAACCAAAAGAGAAAATAAACATTACATAAACTTGTATCATCAATTTCCTTTGGATCTATTTTACTTAATTATAAAAACCAAAGATTCAAAATACAACAGGAAAAAATAAACATACCGTAAACTTCAAGTCTATCATCAATTTCCTTTGGATCCATTTCGATTTTTACTTAATTGTTGAAATTGGGATTCTTATATTGCTTTTCCTTTTCAAAAATCCCCCCGGTACCTGAGGTGTTCCCATTATAGCCAGAAAGAATGCATGTCAAACCAAGTCATATAATGATAAAATTCAGTCCATTTGTATCGCTTTGAAATATGGCAGACTTCAATTTTCTCCGCGTTGAAAACAGGCATACAAACAGCCCCATAATCAAGCCTCCTCTTACAACACCTAAAATTATTCTCATTAATTCAAACCTTTGGAGATCTCTACCACCAGAAAATGACTCCATCAAAAAGTTATACCAGGTCATTTTAAACTGAAACTCAAGCTTATTAAAAATGTGCATTGAACATATATTATGAAACTGCAAAATAACTTTAGCATCCACAATGTGTGTAATATATTTTTATTATATAAAAAAATATAAAAAACATGATCTACATTATTTCATTAATACTAACTCAATTTAGGGTATACATTACCATGTAACTTGGATTTTGGAAAATCTTGACCACATCTTGACCACATTTTTTCAAATACTGCAGTAAAAATTGAATTGTTCTAGCCTAAATAGTAGAATTTTTAGACTAAGCTTTAGAAAATGGATAAACATAATAGAAAATAAGATTCAATAAATGGAAGATATATTACAAGTAATGGAAAAAAATATTCAAGGACCCAATTAATCAATCCAATAGCCACACACAAGTTTAAACAGTTATAAGAAAAAGTAAATAGAAAACTAACCCTAGAAATAATCTTGAAGGTAATGTCGATATCAAGCCCGTTAAGGAGGAAATTAATAGGCTCTTGGAATTAGAACATGAGCATAACAAACTATCTTTGAACCTAGTAATTTTTTTAGTTTGAAGGAAAACAAAGACTACCATAGCTTAACTAACCATAGTTAAGGAAGAACTACATAATAGGATGTATATGGAAACAACTTGTCTAAGAGAACCTAAGAGATTAAGGAAATTAATTGAGAATAAAGAAAGACTCATTGCAATCAAAGTTAGATTTATTGACCATAAGTATAACATTCTCATCAAATTAAATCTAAAAGCGTCAATAATATTTATAAATGAATATCTCATTTTAGAAGACCAAGCTGAATTAAGAAATGAGGTCTGAAAGGTAAAATAAGCTAGGAAAATGGTTTCTAATTATAAATATAAAAGTTGTTATGAAGGAGAGAAACAAAAAATATAAGAATAAATAACAATTATGCATGCTCCATATCTCTCTTGGAACTCTCACGTTTCCCTTGGAACAAAATCCCCAAGGTAAGATGGATCTCCAATGAAATTGATATTGTTATTATGGTTGGAAGCTGAGAGCATGACGAATATAAGGTCCCTAACATAGAGGGATTCATTCTTTGGTCAATTTGGAAGAATATATCCTCTCATAAAGGCATTGGAGGTATAGCGAGTTATGTTAAAGAAAACATCTTTCCCAATGCTAGGCTCTATAAGAAAGACCCCCACAACAAGTATATGTGGATGGAAATAGTTGACATTAACAATAAGAAAACCTACATTGCAATATGTTATTTTACCCCTATTAACTCTAATTTTTATAGGAAAAATAACATAGATAAAAAATTCCATTTCAATGGTTTAGAAAATGATATTGATAACCTAAGAAATGATGGAAATATTCTCTTAATGGGTGACTTTAACGCTCATACTTCAAGTAAGAAAGCTATTCTTCTAAGAAATTATTCCAACCCTAATCCTCTCTGGTTGGACAAAGATCCCACTCTAGGTGAAAACTTGTTCTACTCTGAGTTAATCAATATTTGTAGTGCTCAAGAACTTATAATTTGTAATGGACTAAATAAGTTGCCAAATTCTAGCACTATGAACTCTATCCATGGGCTCGGTAATAGTGTCTTAGTATTTATCATATTTAATATTCGTTTTATATAACAGTATGATAAATCTAAACGTTATGCTCAACCGTTACCATGACTGATACCATATACCTCTAGTTGTAACCCTAAACTTTCTCATGCATAGATATCCCATAGAGGACAATTCTTATAGTCAAAATAATTTGATCTTAGATAGAAATAAGGATGATCGTTGAACATAAATTATTTAAGAAATAACTTGTTTCCTTTTTCTAGGATGAACAATATAGAATAACTCTATAATAATTTAACCATGATCCTCTCTCCTTCCATTAACAAGTTATCCATCGAAATTTTGAGTAAAAATAATAATACAAAAACCAACCCATTGTACAATAATGAATGCAAAAATGCTAGAATATCCATCATGGAAGCAACTAAAGAGTCTCTAAAACTTCACATGGTAAATAATTAGGAATCCCTATTTAAAATAAATTAGAGGTATTATATAAATAAAAAGAAGGGACACCTTTTACACCTCTCTAAGGTGACCTCTAAGAAATTCTTGAAAGAGATAGGTTAACTAGTATATCTAAAGAGAATAGTAATATTGCTTTGAAATTTTGGGATTCATATCTTAAAAGGATCTATGAACCCCTGAATGTCATTAATAACCCCTCAAAACCTGTTTACAATGAAATAAGTTTTCTCATTAGAACACATTCAATTTGGGTTCAAACACCTAGAAAGTGGGAAAGGTAAAGAAATTAAAGAATATTGAGTAGAAATACTGAAAATTGGAGGAATCATTCTCGTTCCTCACACCCATAAGATTTTTAATTTAGTGGTCATGTAAGATTTCCCTATTCCATGGACTCGGAGCCTTATTATTCCTATTTTTAAAAGCGATAATAAAAATAACAGCTCTAATTATTGGACTATTATGATTAGCCCTTTTTTAGCCAAGCTATATGGTATCATTTTGGAGAAGAAAATCAACATATGGATTGAAAATTAAGGTAAGAAGGCTAAAGGCCTCACAAGGTTTAGAAGGTATCACTCTACCACATAACACCTCATTACACTTAGGATAATTGTAAAGGACTGTCGTAATACTAAATCCAATCTCTTGTGTTTCTTTCTGGACTTTAGGAAAGATTTTGACAGAGTTCCTAGAAATAACTTATGGAATAGGTTAGAAGAGAGAAAGGTTCCTTTAGGGTTGAGAGTTTCTACGATAAGGTTGTACAAGAAATTCAATGTCAAGTTTAAGAGCATTAAGGTTTGGTGGAAAGATATTAATTGTAATATTGGACTCCAATAAGGATTCTTCCTCTCCCCTACACTTTTCAGCATTTACACTGATAAGATGGAAAGTTGTTTAGAAGAAGTAGGTTGTGCTAGAATGACCTTAGCTAGAATATTCATAACTCTCCTCCTTTATGCTAACTATATTGATCATATTTCAAGGATCCCCTCTCACATTGATAAACAATTAATGACTATTAAGGATTTACGATCTAACATGGGTATGTATGTTAATACCGATAAACTATAGTTATGATTATCAAGTCGAAGAAAGACACTATTACTATTTTTTTTTATGATAATAACAACTTGGAGGAAAGTGTATTGTCACAAATATCTCGAAATTGATATCGATCACAAGCTCAATTGGAACTATAGCATTGGGACAAGGATTAAAAGAGGGTGGAAATTCTATTTTGGCCCAGAAAACAATTGTAAATAAGCAAAAAGGGTAATGTGGGATAAAAATAAGTTCATTTTTTAAACTCCCGTCACTCCTTCTATCTTGTATAATCATGAAGTTTTGAGTTGAGATCGTTGGAGGATCCTGGAGAAAGGTTGATCAACCTCAAAATTTTGTTATCACGTACATAACCTCAAAATTAAGAGAAATACACCGTATCCTATTTTATTTATATAAGTGGGTCTTCCCCTCATTGAAAACACCGATATTACTAGTTACCTAATGTACAAGAATAAGATAAATAACATGGAATATAAGATATTCCCTAAAAGTGATTTCAATTCTATTGAGGAGTACCTTCATCTCAAGAGAGGATGGTATAAGGATGCCATGGTTTTGTTAAATTATTGGGGAATTGATAGAAAAAATCCCTTTACAAAGTATCAACAACCTCACATTTAAGCTTAAAGCAAGAATGCGGGATGATAAATATTTAGAATTTAAAATAAAATTGAGATATTATAAGGAATTCATTAATCCTAATCTAGAAGATCAAAAGTATCTCTCTGTATTAACTAGTTCAAAGAAGAATATTTATATAGACAATTTAAGAACGAACTCCCATGGGCTTCATAGTGAAACAAGACACTAGATAGATCCTAAAACACCATGGGAAGAAAGGATTTTCCATCTTTGTACGTCTATGAGCATTGAGGATGAACCTCACTTTATTTTATAGTGACATGCATATACCCACATCCCATCATAATTTCCTAATATTTGATACAATTATAATCTCCACAATCTTCTAACTTGTGAAAACTATGGTGACCTAGAAATGCTTCTTTCTCATTTTTTAATCATAGGAATGCAATTTTAGAGAAAGCCAAATAATTCCTTTTCTCTTTTCTTGAGCTTTGATAGACGAAATGGGTCTTAGTGGACTTTAATATTCATTGTCGTCATCATCATAATCATCATTGGGGATAATTTAGCATTGGGTTCTACCTATAAATACAAATTTTTTATATAAATCATGTTTATTTTTTGGAGAAAAATAAAATTTTAACCAATCAAATTCAATTTCAATTTTTACTTTGAATTAATAATTTTTTTTTACTTTTTTACTTTATTTTTTGTCCAATTTCCCATTACTTGGGGTTGTAAGCCATGAACCATTGGTTAAGAAATGAAACCCAAGGGCATCTTAGTCGTCAAATTCACCAAGGGATCACACTCATCCTAGGCCACACCAACCCTTAGCATGGATGGATTTTGCAATGTATTCTCGCAACTAGCTCATCCCTAAGGGGAGTTGAACCCAACTCATCGTGCTAACAAGATCCTCACCTTAACCAAATGAGATAACAAGAATTGACTTTAATTGTTAGGAGCACATGAGAGTGGGATTTGATCCACTTATGTGTCCATGAGTCACGAGATCAATTAATACAATCTCTCTATGTGGAACCACACATTCGACCACTGCCTCAAGGTTCCCCCATGGCTCCAAGTTCATCCCTCATTGGAATTGAACCTTTAGCATTGGTGAAAATGTCCTCTCTCTTCAACAATTGATCCAACCACTTCTGGAACTTTTTAATAATAATCATTTTTCATTTACATAGTGTTAATTTAGATTTAGCTTAAAATGTTGCCGCATCAAATAAAACATTCTTTAAAAAATTTAATCTTGTGTCTTAACTTACACAATAATTATTTATTTATAATTAAATATGAAAACATTAAATTATTTGATGATGATGATGACGAGTTTAACATGCATTGATACCAAATTTAATCTATCGATTCTTGAGAGAAATTATAAGACATGAATTATTTGATTTGTGTTAAAATATTATTCCTATGTTCAAAAAACTTAGCGAGGAGTGTCCCTAACTTGCCATAGTTTTGAGGAGCTAGAAGATTAGAAAGGTCACTATTGGAGTAAATATTATTGAACGAATAACTAGTGTGGGTGTAGGAAGGGCATTCTAAGAGAACCTGATTTTCATCTTCAATGCTCATAGACTTGCAAAGGTGTCACATTCTTTTGGCCCATGAAATTTTAGGGATTGTCCAATTCCCAGTTTCACTATGAAGCTCACGAGAGTTCATTATAATCTTGGATATGTTATTATTTTGCTTTGATCTCATTAATATAAAAAGACAACTTTGGTCCTCAAGATTAGGGTTAATGATCTCTTTATAATATTGTAAATTTCTTAAATATTCCTTGCACCGTATTTTCTCTTTAAACGTAGAATTAATAATAGTTTTAATATTATTGATATTTTGCAAAGCAATAGTTTCGTCAATTTCCCAATAATTTAGCCAAGTTGTGGAATATTTAAGCCACCCCCTCTTGAGGAGTAGATGGTTTTGGCTGAAGTTAAGAGAAATTTTAGGATGTAAGTGGTCTCCTATATTGTTTATTTTGTGCTTGTACATTGCATATATAATTATAGCCATGATTTCAATGGGAGGGATCCCTAATTCCAAGTGGAGAATGGGATAGGGTGTATTATTCTTAATTTTAATATTATATGTAATAAAGTGCTCGTTATTTTCTCAATTATTGTCCAGGATTTTATGGAAATGTTGCATCCCCAAGCTTCACAACCATATAAGATATGGTGTGTATATTATTTTAAAGAGGAATTTATTCCTCTCCCACATCACTGTGTTTGGCGACTTACAATTATTTTCAGAACTAAAATATGCTTTCCTCCCTCCATTAATCCACTTATTGATGCTATAGTTCCATTTGATCTTATGATGGAATCCAATTCCTAGATATTTATAAGTAACATATGAGCCCATGTTTTTGTTGTCAAAAGTAGGTGTATTGGATTTGACTTTTGTTTTGTCGATGTTAACAATCATGCCCATATCGGTGCATAAATACTTGAGAATCCGTAATTGCTTCTCAAGATAATAGGGGAACATTTCCATAAGAACAATATCATCTACATAGAGGTGAAGCATGATTACTATTCTTGATAAGGTCATTCTTGCATAGCCTGCGTTTTCTAGAAAACCTTCTCACTTATCAATGTAAATGTCGAAAAGGGTAGTGGAAATGGGGCATCCTTTCTTAACTCCAATATTACAGTTAAGATCATGTGACCATCCCTCGGTGTTTTTTTAATTTCGGACTAACATCCTCATATAACCTTATAGTCATAGCCCTCAAATCAAAAGGAACAATTAACTCTTCTATTTTTTTCCATAGTTTCTTCCTAGGAACTATATCAAAATATTTTCTAAATCCCATGAACCAACTAAAAAGATTGGATTTATTAGTATGACACCCCTTCTCAATGATCCTAAGCATAATTAGGTGCTCCATGGTTGAGTGAATCTATCTAGATCCTACCTATCCTTTATTTTTATTTCCTTCACTTTCTACCCATATTCTAATCTTATACTCCATAATAATACCGCATGGATTGGATACAAGAGGGATAATCATAATGGTTTGATAATTAGGGGATTTATCTCTAAATATGTTATTAAAAATAGGAACTATAAGGATCTAAGTCCAATTCTTAAGGAGGCCATATTTGACCACTAGATTATAGAGATTGTGAATGTAGAGGGTGAGGACTAGTGCTTTGATTTTTAAGGTTTCATCTTTGTAGCCTTCAATGTTTTTATCTTTTCCATTTGTTAGGGGATTAATCTGAAAGTCAGTATATTCTAAATAAAAGACGTGTTCAGTTGTACAGGGGAACTGTATGTTATTCACAACATCTTGGGATTCATAGATATTTTTAAGATATGAGATTCATTCCTCCAAAGAGATCTTATTATTTCCATTAGTTTTACAATTTAGAATTTTCCTACAAAATTTCTTAGGAGCTAACTTAAATGAGTGTACTATTTTTTTGTTTTTGGTTTTTTGTTTATATAGTAGGTATTTTTTCTTTTCATTAGGGAGTTTTACTTCTTTATATTGTCGACTTTCATGTACTTGTCAGTAGATTCCTATATTTCTCTAAGCACATGCTTACACTTATTGTGTTGAAGGGTTTGTTCTTCTATCCTCTTTTTGACTAGAAATTATTTTGAGAGAAAACTTGCTCATGGTAGAAGAGAATGAATTAGTAAAATTATGGTAAAGGTATTCTATATTGGCCTTATTAGAAAGAGGGGACAAATTCTTCCTTAAATAATTTAAAAATCCATTCATATTATTTTTATTGAAGAAAAAGTGCTTTTGAATTTGAGACTTTTCTTCTATGCGCTCATTAACCATGGCAAGACTAAGGGTCATAAATAAAGGTATGCACAATCTAATTCAAGCTCATGATTGTTTAAGATGTTAAAATATATTATTTTGTTGTACATAGGGCTTATAAATTACATAATCGAACACACTTATTCCAAGACCATGGATTCAATTTATCCTACTTAAATTTGGCCACTTCTTTATACTATTGCAGATTATAAGGTCTTGAGCACTACAAAGATTGGCTAACTCAAATATGACCCTATTTTTTCCTAGGTATTCAGAACTTCATATAGCAAGAAAGGATTAGGGTTGGAGTAGTTGCTTAGAAGAATAGAGTGGATTCTTTAGGTTTGAGCATTGAATCCCCCCATTGACATGATATTGCCACCATTTATTAGGCTAGAAATATCATGCTCTAGGCCATCATAAGGATAATTTTTACCTAAATTGCATTAATATGATAAAAGTTGGAGTTAATAGGGGTGAAATAACATATTGATATGTAGTTTTTTTTAGAATTGATGTTTGTTGCTTCTAGGGAAATATATTGATTGAAAGGTTCTTTTCGACAAAGACTCACATTGGATGAAATTCATCTTTTGATGTAGCAAGTTATTCCTCCAATCCCTCTATGAGAGGATTGCTTGTTCCATGCTGACCATTTGACAAAAGAATCTATGTTAGGGACCTTAGATTCTTCATGCTCCCAAATTTCAATGAGAAATATAATATCAATTGTTGTCGAGATCCAACTTAACTTATGGCCTTTAATCCATGAGAAGCCCCAAGAGTTCCATGAGAGGATGCAAAGTCTATAGAAATAGTTATTTAGTGGTGTATTTTTTGTTTCGATCCTAGATGACATCTTTCTTATATCTAGTGATCACCCATTTTCCATGTTTCCTGACTTCGTTTACCATTTGAACATCCTTTCTGAATTCAAATTGCTCTTCTTGGATGAGGTCTTTGTTTATGAATATTCCTAACCTTTTTAGTCTTGAATTTTTACTAAGAATTCAAATTCTATGATCAATAGAACTAATATTAAACCTTATTAGTCTATTTTTATTTTCAATTATGTTTCCCAACCTCTTTTCTTCTTTAGACATGTTGTTTTGATATTTAACCTATTATGTAATTCTTCCTTTACTACAACTATCCTATGATCTTCTGCCTCTTCTTTTAAACCAAAAATTACGAGGTTCAAGGCTCGTTTGTTGCACTCATATTCTAATTCTAACAACTTATTCATCTCCTCCTTAATGTGTTTGATATCTGTTGTGCCCCTGCTCAATAGCCTTTAAAAAACATTATTTCATCAAACAAAATTGTATTTTGTTTTGATGAAATGTTTGAATTTCATATAGCAAACCTAAAGAATTGACAGCTACTGAAATGGTGACATTCCAGAAGCTACTGAAACAATGAAATTGTTTTTTTTAAGAAAAACCTTTGCGAACTATGGATTAGTTGACAAAATCACTACTTTGAAATTATTATTTTGAGTGGATTTGCATTGAAAATCAAGGGATAAGTGTTAATAATTTGTCATTACCTAATCTGGAAATCTTATCCAAATATTTATCATTTGATTTTATTATGTGATTTTGTTATCGTAAATATTGATAAGGTTTTGAAATTGGAAGGCTGATTATTGTATTTTTGGCACCTTATCAAAGTTCATTCGAATTATATTTCCAAGGCTTTTTGTTCAATCCATGAATTACGTATAACACAACCTTATTATTTGATCTTGATCTTTATGACGGGCTTCATACGTCATCTTTATTATTGCATGTAAAGGTCGAGGTTAATACTATGGGTTATGGGATTTGTTTTTCATATTTTAAAAAAGAAAACAGCTATATAATGAAGAAGTTACATGTTCGTTACCAAAGGGAAATCATGATTAATTCAACGTTCGGGCTTGGATCACTTCAACTTAAATCTATCACGACATGAAATTGCAATGTCAAGGTAGATCATTCCATTTGTCACATAGATGAATATCATCAAAACTTTGACGTGCAATAACTGAAAGGAATAACGCCACTTTGATTTATGAAGTTCAACGCCACATGTGGATTGAAATTATGTTCTCACATTTAGTTATGTTTGGTTAAAAAATTTATATGCATTTTGAAAACGCCAACACAGCTGGATTCATGCCAACGCATTGAGATTATTTCCACCAGATCACCAGCATTGAAGAAATAACGGAACCAAATATTTTCATACTTTCTATCTGTCAAAGAATGACTTATTGGAATAGATCTTATGCAAATTATGCTCTCAACAAACAAGGAATATGTTTCAGTTTGTTAAAACTCTTGCGCAAAGGAGGATACTGTGGTCAAAACATAGAGAATCATGATTAAATTATTCTGTGATCTCACCATTCGTTGCCAACAATTATACTGAGCTCAATTTGGTACCCTTATCGCTCTCTCTAAGGAAGGATCGACTTCGATTATGGAGAGATTCACCATAAAGTGAGGATCATAAATACCATTAAATTAAACTATCAACATGTTTATCGATCGAGCTGGAAAGATCATTGGTTAGCTAAGCTGTTTATTTTCTCATGAGAAAATTCTGTCCACACTTCTTTCTTTTAATAGATTTTTTTTGTTTGCCATGTGCAGACACCGAGGAGAGACCAAAATCATGGAAAAGCGTAATAGCCAGTTCGTTGAAGAAGAGCACGCTTCAGAATTATCAAGGGATCATGATGAAGGAGGAAGAAAAATTGCTAGGAATAAGGAGATGGACCACGAATTTCATTTTCAGCCAGTTACAAAAACGCGTAGCTAAACATGCAGGCATTTTTTTCGGGCTTCACTTCTCATAAATGGGGAAAGATCTCAAAAATCCGCCACATGGGTTTTTTTCAGAATGGCCCCATTTATTTTTACTCAAGCAAATTTCCCCAGAAAGTGATGGATTCTAAGATATTTTTGGGATCCTCTAAACATGATTTTTGCAATTGCGGCCGGCAAAGAAAAGGGCCTTTCCAGAAATTCACCAGCGTAAAGCTTAATCTGGATTTCATTTCTTCTGACCTTGGCTTATTTAAGCAAACAAGAATTTGATTGCATGGGGGGAGGGGCTCACAGGATGGTGGAGATTTGTCTTTCACAGTTCAAAGAGCAGACTGGTGATTGCATTGAACAGGCCAGCAAGATTTTTCTTGATGTTCTGATTGAGATGTTTCCAGAAAGGATTCTTTGGGAGTCGATAGTTTGGGAAAGAAGGAGATAAGATCACTGTGAATTTTATTGTGACTTCAGACAATTTCTTGTCAGCTGCTACAGTACTCTTTTACTGGTGATATTTACATATACATTGACAGTATTTTTGCTTTGCGAATGTATTTATAATATTTTTTGATCTTATCATTCTTTTCCTACAATATTTATGTTTGTCGTGATTCTTTTAACGAACTGTGCAAATATATCATCTATAATCTATCGATTTATGCTGGTTTCGATTTGTTATTAGACCATGTTGTTACTTCGGTGTTGTCATCAATATATCTATGTGGTATATATGTTTATTGTGCTATCTTGTTCAATTTTGAATTTTTTTTTTTGAATATGTTCAGGATTGTAACACAGTAAAATTTTTAGCAATTTCGATTCCAGTTTAATATTTTAGCTCGCTCTTGATCAAGATAAGATTTAGATTAAATCAATATATTTTTTTCTCTTAATTACTTAATTGAAAATCCATCGAATTATATTTCATATTTATACCATCGACAAGTTATTTTCTGATGTTGTGATGAATGTACATTTGTTCATAATGTATTTTCTGTGAATTATATAATTTGTGAATATTCAATTAACTGTTTATTCTTGTATTTATTGATTAAGTAGGTTAAGTGATCAATGTTGTAGTATATTGAATGACTAGCAATTACATTTACTAGTTTTATTTGTATATCCATAGGGGTAGTATAGATCTAATTAACAAGCTGTAGTTTTTTAGTCTCATCTTTTAGATTTATTTTGGATTAGATATTTAGACTAACAGATCCTATAAACCTGTTGGGAGCAACCATCCCAAACTGTTTGGAGCCCGCTTTAAGGATCTCGGTCTGGGTTGTTTTCTCCCGTTACGTGCATAGTCACATATGCCCGTCAACAATGGCGCTAGAAGGACAGCTTGATTAGCAAGAAGGCCATTTTGAGTTGGTTTTTGATTTCATTTATTTTTATTTTTACTATGAAATGGCTGATATCATTGATTTAGATCATGCTTTCAACTTTCATACATCTGGCGAAAGTTTTTCTCCAGAGATGTCTAATTTCTTGCGAAGACTGAGCTTCAATGGAGAAGGTAAGATTGTTGCCTCTCATCAACTTTCGGTATTTAATTATTTTTGTGATTGCATAGATATATTTGATGAGGTTGAGAAATGCAGACTTTTTGCAGCTACTTTCACAGGAAGAATTCTGATTTGGTTTAATTTTTTGCCAGTAAAATCCATTCATTCATGGGAACACTTCATGAAGCTATTTCTTAATGCTCATGAGGATTATAATTACAGGAAACTTGGACTTGAGTTAGAAAATATTCGTAGACATAAAGATGAATCTCTTGATGATTTCTTTTCCAGATTCATGCTAATATGTTGCAGGTTTCATGAAAGACACCAGCTTTCCGAAAAGGACAAAACGGATTGGTTTCTCTATCTTATCTCTCTCTCTGATTTTCATGATTTGGAAAAGAAGAAAAAATCTGCAATAGATAGAATGCATGTTAGTTCATCAGTTGAAAATGATTTAGAATCTATTTTTACTAATTCCACTGTTGAAAATGAAATTGTTGAAAATGAACAAATCACAAAATCTTCTGATAAGCAATTTCAAGAGTAAGAGAATAAAGATGATGATTCAACTTTTACATTAATTGATAATTTCGAAACTCTTGTTGTTCACAAGACAATGGAAGATAAACCGAAAATTCTTAATTCTTCAACTGAATGTGCTAGTGATGATATAATTTCATCATCTTCCTTTCATGATGAGTTAGTTCCTTTAATTTTTTCACAAAATTCATTAGATCAGAGTTTTGCTAATGATGCTTCTGTTAAAACAGTCAATGAAACGAATCATATCAATAGAGAAGCATTTACCTTTTTGTACTCTGACTCTTACTACTCTTTGTATCCTGATGTTTTTGTTGATCATAGACTACATTTACATGTTAATGATTTTCTAAGGAATACTTCATTATGGTCAGATTTTGATAGGATACAAGAAAATACATTTTTTGAAAATGAAGAATATTTTGATATCCATTCTGATTTATTTCAAATTTGTCATGAAGAAGATCATAATTTTTCTACTATCGTTACTCATTAGACTCATGCATGTTCATCCATTTTATCTTTTGTCAGTAAGGATTATGATTCAATTTGTAATATTGAAAGGGATGCACAATTTATTCATGATGTATTGAACCTTAATTTTCTTCATTGCAACATGATAATCATATCTGAAGATAATGTCATAAATTTTAATCTTTACGTTAAAAGACACCATGATGTATTTGATTTCCAAATAATACGCAAATGTCATTTTGTTCTTTTTGAATTTAGTCATGATGATATTGTGTTAAAAGATAGATTTTTTATTGATCATTTTTCACGAATTTTGAATCATACTTCTAATAAGATTCTTTATAGTCATGATTCTCATGAGAAATCTATCTTCTTTCGACTTGATTTTTATGATCTGATTTATACATGGTGGGAGGAATCATTTATTAAAAGGTTTCCGTGTCATCTTTTATGCTTTGTACATACAAAATTTGATTTATTTTCTTTTCTTCATTTTGAATTATTCCAATTTCCAATACTTATACATGATTTGTTTTCTCTAGCAGGTTTCAAGCTACGCGGATGGCTTCATTTGAAATTTTCATTTACTTAGTTTGTATATATTTTATTAGTTTAGGTTAGTTTTATAATTTAGAATGATTTATGTTTGTTTACATTTGAATAAATGCAGATATATGGAGTTGCGACAACATCATTTTAAGAATGAGATGACGACATCATTATTAGGGAAGCACTTCTTTACTTCCTCTCGTTTTTTTTTTAATATTCTCATTAAAAGAAAGAACCTTTCATCCTTTTATAGCTGCATATTCATTAGGATTTATTTTGTTACTTTTATTTCTGAATAAAACACATTAGTTTAACATCCCATCAATTATTAAAAAACAACTTTGACTTAATTGAAAGATTTAAAAAAAAATAGGGATAAAAAACTTTAAAACATGTTAATCTATTTTAATGTCTCATTTTCTTTGCTGGTAATTAGACATATGCTGTTAAACCTATTTTCCATTTGATGAGATATTGATTTAACTCATGTGTTATGTGTGTATAATTTATTTTAAAATTTCATTTTCTTTACTAAGAGTTTTCTCGTATACTTTGAAATCCTTCGTTTCAATAATTTGCTTAAATAAAACTCATGTATATATTGTACACTTATAATTACTGATTGTTTTCTTTTCAATTTATTTTTATTTTTATTTTGATTTTTGTTGTTCTTTTGATTTTTCAAAACCAGGAGAAATGATTCAGATCTGGGAATGTTTTTATGTCATAAAATTGGAATCTGATGATATAAACATGAAGGAAGCTAGACTTTTAGAAATCTGTTCTTATCTCAAAAATAAAAGAAAAAGAAACTGAACTGTTGTGAAAAAAAAAAAACTACTAGACGAAAACTTTCACTGTATTTCGTTTCTTTTATCATTATCCTCAAATTGTTGGATTTAATGGATATCGAAGTCATTATTACTATGAATTCTATTACTTATTTAGAAATCAGTTCTCGGAAAGCAGTTGCAATTTAATAATAAAATCAGTTGTCTATAGATCCTTTATGCTATCTTACTCGTAAAGAGTTTCCTATTACGTTCCCCCATTATAAACATGCAAATCTCTTGTAGATGAGCACTTAAATGCTGAGTATGAAACCTTCTTTAAACTTATTAGCTTGGGATATAAGCCGTTGGGTAGAATGGGTTAAAAGACGTACCCTTTCGAGGCTATGGACGCCTACGGGTAGGAGGGCTCTGTCCATGGCATACTTGGATTCCAAATCATAAATTGTTATATATACAAAAATCTATAAGAATCCAAGGTCATCCCACACTCATGAAGAGGTTCCAATGCAGCTTACCCATTAATAAATTGAGAAGTTATAAATATTCGTGTTTTATCTTATCTTGGGACTAGAACGATAGGATGTATGGTTAAAATTCAACCCTTTCGAAGCTATGGACGCTTCCGGGGAGGGTCATGGCTGTAGTATTGGGATCATATCTTAAAAAACTGGTCAAATATCAAAATTGCGTTGTATTTCCCAGGACTAATTTCTTTTGGAGTCTTATGTTTTCTAAAAAAACTTAAAATTTGTATCATTTTTGAAGGTAATCTCTGGATAATGGTAAAAGAATTGAATCTGGTATTAGTTTGAAATATAGTCTTATCATAAGGCACAATTCTTTTATCTTCAGGAAAATGCTAATCTGAGTTAAAGAAAAATTTTCTTATCTTGCTATATACACAAGTCAGATTTCATGTTTTCGCAGAGATAACTGTTTCGCCCAGTCAGTCGCCATCTGTTGTGCCCCTGCTCAACAGCCTTTAAAAAACATTATTTCATCAAACAAAATTGTATTTTGTTTTCATGAAATGTTTGAATTTCATATAGCAAACCTAAAGAATTGACAGCTACTGAAATGGTGACATTCCAGAAGCTACTGAAACAATGAAATTGTTTTTTTAAAGAAAAACCTTTGTGAACTATGGATTAGTTGACAAAATTACTACTTTGAAATTATTATTTTGAGTGGATTTGCATTGAAAATCAAGGGATAAGTGTTAATAATTTGTCATTACCTAATCTGGAAATCTTATCCAAATATTTATCATTTGATTTTATTATGTGATTTTGTTATCGTAAATATTGATAAGGTTTTGAAATTGGAAGGCTGATTATTGTATTTTTGGCACCTTATCAAAGTTCATTTGAATTATATTTCCAAGGATTTTTGTTCAATCCATGAATTACGTATAACACAACCTTATTATTTGATCTTGATCTTTATGATGGGCTTCATACGTCATCTTTATTATTGCATGTAAAGGTCGAGGTTAATACTATGGGTTATGAGATTTATTTTTCATATTTTAAAAAAGAAAACAGCCATATAATGAAGAAGTTACATGTTCGTTAGCAAAGGGAAATCATGATTAATTCAACGTTGGGGCTTGGATCACTTCAACTTAAGTCTGTCACGACATGAAATTGCAACGTCAAGGTAGATCATTCCATTTGTTACATAGATGAATATCATCAAAACTTTGACGTGCAATAACTGAAAGGAATAACGCCACTTTGATTTATGGAGTTCAACGCCACGTGTGGATTGAAATTATGTTCTCACATTTAGTTATGTTTGGTTAAAAAATTTATATGCATTTTGAAAACGCCAACACAGCTGGATTCATGCCAACGCATTGAGATTATTTCCACCAGATCGCCAGCATTGAAGAAATAACGGAACCAAATATTTTCATACTTTCTATCTGTCAAAGAATGACTTATTGGAATAGATATTATGCAAATTATGCTCTCAGCAAACGAGGAATATGTGTCAGTTTGTTAAAACTCTTGCACGAAGGAGGATACTGTGGTCAAAACATAGAGAATCACGATTAAATTATTCTGTGATCTCACCATTCGTTGCCAACAATTATACTGAGCTCAATTTGGTATCTTTATCGCTCTCTCTAAGGAAGGATCGACTTCGATTATGGAGAGATTCACCATATAGTGAGGATCATAAATACCATTCAAATAAACTGTCAACATGTTTATCGATCGAGCTGGAAAGATCATTGGTTAGCTAAGCTGTTTATTTTCTCATGAGAAAATTTTGTCCACACTTCTTTCTTTTAATAGATTTTTTTTTTTGCCATGTGCAGACACCGAGGAGAGACCAGAATCATGGAAAAACGTAATAGCCAGTTTGTTGAAGAAGAGCATGCTTCAGAATTATCAAGGGATCACGATGAAGGAGGAAGAGAAATTTCTGGGAATAAGGAGATGGACCACGAATTTCATTTTCAACCAGTTACAAAAACGTGTAGCTAAACAAGCAGGCATTTTTCTGGGCTTCACTGCTCATAAATGGGGACAGATCTCAAAAATATGCCACATGGGTTTTTTTCAGAATGAGCCCATTTATCTTTACTCAAGTATATTTCCCCAGAAAGTGATGGATTCTAAGATATTTTTGGGATCCTCTGAAAACGATTTTTGCAGTGTCGGCTAGCAAAGAAACGGGTCTTTCCAGAAATTCGTCAGCGCAAAGCTTAATCTAGATTTCATTTCTTCTGACCTTGGCTTATTTAAGCAAACAAGAATTTGATTTCATGGGGGGAGTGGCTCACAGGATGGTGGATATTTGTCTTTCACAGTTCAAAGAGCAGACTGGTGATTGCATTGAATAAGCTAGCAAGATTTTTCTTAATGTTCTGATTGAGATGTTTCCAGCGAGGATTCTTTGGGGGTCAATAGTTTGGGAAAGAAGGAGATAAGATCACTGTGACTTTTATTGTGACTTCAGACAATTTCTTGTCAGCTGCTACAGTACTCTTTTACTGGTGATATTTACATATACATTGACAGTATTTTTGCTTTGCGAATGTATTTATAATATTTTTTGATCTTATCATTCTTTTCTGCATTATTTATGTTTGTCGTGATTCTTTTAATGAACTGTGCAAATATATCATCTATAATCTATCGATTTATGCTGGTTTCAATTTGTTATTAGACCATGTTGTTAATTTGGTGTTGTCATCAATATATCTATGTGGTATATATGTTTATTGTGCTATCTTGTTCAATTTTGATTTTTTTTTTTTGAATATGTTCACGATTGTAACACAGTAAATTTTTTAGCAATTTCAATTCCAGTTTAATATTTTACCTCTCTCTTGATCAAGATAAGATTTAGATTAAATCAATATTTTTTTCTCTTAATTAGTTAATTGAAAATCCATCGAATTATATTTCATATTTATACCATCGACAAGTTATTTTCTGATGTTGTGATTAATGTACATTTGTTCATAATGTATTTTCTGTGAATTGTATAATTTGTGAATATTCAATTAACTGTTTATTCTTGTATTTATTGATTAAGTAGGTTAAGTGATCAATGTTGTAAGATATTGAATGACTAGCAATTACATTTACTAGTTTTATTTGTATATCCATAGGGGTAATATAGATCTAAATAATAAGTAGTAGTTTTTTAGTCTCATCTTTTAGATTTATTTTGGATTAGATCTTCAGGCTAACAGAGCCTATAAACCTGTCAGGAAAAACCATCCCAAACAGCTTGGAGCCTGCTTTAAGGATCTCAGTCTGGGTTGTTTTCCCCCGTTACGTGCATAGTCACATATGCCCGTCAACAATATCTAATTGACCATGTGGACCATTTAGGGTCATATTTTTTGTTTCTTTTTCTTCAATCTCTTTAAACGTGTCCTTGAATTTAATATTTTATAATGCATCAACTTCTTTTGATAGGTTAATTTTTTAGTTTATTGGATTTGTTTTTCCATAACCTTGTTCTAACCTCCACTAACTCTTTCTTATTCTTCATTGCTTTTATCTTATTTTTTATTTGTGTTATTGTCTATTTGTGGCTTTTATCTGTAATTCAATATAAAACATTCCTGAAACATTCCCAAGTAATTAAAAATCAAGAAGTCTAAACTTCTCATCCATGTGTTAGATTTAATGCAGAAATATCTTCATGTGTTTTCTATATTCGTTTGTTCTTGTTCAACAAGCTCCTAAGCTGGTGGATCTAATCCACATTTATTGGATGTAGATTATGTTTCATTTTACTATATATGTAACCTCTATTACTAAATACAATGGAGTTGAGTGTTTCTCATCATGTATGTTTGAGTGAGCCTTTGTGCTCTGCTGGTTTCCTCCTTGGTTTCTCTAATTTGGTATTCGAGCCAAGTTGAGGCTGCTGTGAGGAAACTAGAAAATTGCTATGAGTGATAGTGTGTGGAGGAGCTCCTTGGTTGAATGTCTATTTGTGTTGAAGAAGGAAAATTGCTGAATTTTTAATTTTGAGCTGTTGTTGTTGATTATTGAAGGGAGAGCTCCAGAGCCATAAATTTATTTTGAAACTCAGCTAGAGAAAATCATCTCATGCATGGAGCATGTAAAGAGCTGAGCGGAGAAAATCATCTCGCGTGGAGAATAGCATCTCATGTGTGGAGCGTGTAAATTTATTTTGAAATTCAGCAGACGTTGTCATTGATATCTTGAAGGGAGAGCAGTATGTGAAATGTTTTTGGTTCTTTAATATTTTTTTTCCCTATCTAATTTGGACGGTGTTGCTTTTAGTTTATAAAAAAGCGTCGACGATGCATTATTTGGCAGTATAAAGAGCGCTGACAACATTGAGTACATTGAGATAAGGGGCACTGATCGGCGCCTGTCATTTGGCATAAAAGAGCACCGAAGAGGGGTGCCTTGCATCATTTTCTTGTCGGTGCTGAATATACAAGGTAGTGAGCACCGGGATATTGCAGTGAAGTTTGTCAAAGAGGTGAGACAATATTTTTTTTCTCTTTGTCTGGGTGAAATTATTTTCCTTTCAAATCTATGAAAATGGTAGATATGTCATTGGCCAATTTATATATTACTGAAGCATCAAAATTAAAAGGGGAAAATTATGTGAATTGGAAATTCAAGATGTTATTGTACTTGAAGCTCTTAGTTTGTGGCCGATTGTGAAAGGGGATGAACAAAATCCTACAAATATGTTGTCTCTCTCTGATTGGAACATGAGGGAAACCCAAGACAAGGTGTTGATTCATATGTCTGTAAAAGACAACATCATACCTCACATCAGAAATTCAAAGATTTCCAAAGACACATGGGACAAGATGAAAGGTCTGTATGAGACATCTCACTCTAATAGAATTTTGTTTTTAAAGAACAAATTATTGTCTATCAAGATGGATGAGAATGAAACTGTGAATAAATATCTCTCCCGCATCAAAGACCTTCGAGATAATCTCAATGACATAGGTGAAGAAGTATCTAGTACTAATCCAGTATCTATCACATTAAAGCGTCTGTTGCCTGATTACAACATATTCATCTCATGACTTGTAGCAAGACTGACCCCTCCTACATCTATAGGGCTTGGCAGAATCTTGATACAAGAAGAAGAAAGGATGAAGATGTACGAGCCTGAATCTCATTCTTCATATCAGGTGTTGATGGCAAGAGGCAGATTCCCACACAGAGGTAATCACTGGAATCCACAGAGAGGCAAGTTTCGGGAAAGACATAGAGGTATGTGACGCAATGACTCTAGTGCTAATAAATATGGTGTATGCCATTATTGTGGAAAATCAGGTCACATAGCTAGAGATTGTTTTAAGAAGATAAACAATGATTCCAATAATAGATACATAAAACATAATGGAAATTATGTTAGAAAAGACACCTCGGATGTAAATGGATTTAAAACCTAAGACTGTCTATATCTTAACATGCTTTGTCTACTGAGACAGACGATGAAAATGCATGGTTTATAGATTTAGGTGCATCTGCCCACATGTCCTGTAATAAATATTGGTATGGTGAGTATTATGAAAAGTCTGATGGCACACACATCTATCTAGGTGATAACAGGTCTCACAAAATCCTAGGTTATGGAGTGATAAGTGTTAATCTACCTGATGGACAGTTCAAATAGATACATAATGTGATGTATGTTCCTGGCATAAAAAAGAACTTAAGATCTATTTCTTCTATCAGTGCCATGTGAAAGATGTCCAAGATCATTACAGGGTAATAGCGACATGATCTAGACTTGGTGGATTGTACAAGCTGGATGCAATCAAGAGAAATCATTAGGCACTAGCAGCATAAACTATTTCAAATGTCAAATTGTGGCATTAAAGGCATGGACACCTCAATCAGAATGACCTCATGTTATTACAAAAAAATTCAATGGTTGAGAGTATTCCTGTTATAAAAAATGATCATATTGAATGTGTTGCTTATGCACTTGGGAAACAGCACCGAAATGAATTTCCTAACCATCAAGAGAAGAGACAAAGTGAACTCCTTGAGCTAATACACACTGATGTATGTTGACCTATGCATACTAGATCACTTGGTGGTGCATGGTACTTTCTGATATTTGTTGATGATAGATCCAGTTTCACAGAAGGAAAAGCAATGTATTCGAATACTTCAAGGAATTCATAATCAAATTTGAGAAGCAGACAGGTAAATACATTAAAATTTTCAGATCATACCAAGGTGGTGAGAACACTTTTGGAGATTTCAAAAGATACTGTACATAAAATGGAATCCAAAAACAATTCATAGTCATAGATACACCTCAGCAAAATGGTATTGCTGAAAGGAAAAATAGAACATTGGTCAAATGTGCTCGCAGCATGCTCCAAGGTAAGAACATTTCAAATGGATTTTGGGATGAGGAAATAAACACTACTGTGTACTTAAAGAATAGGACTCCAACAAAGAAACTAGAACTTCAAACCCCATTTCAAGTCTTTTATGGCTATAAACCTGTAATTAGTCATTTAAGGATCTTTGGTTCCAGGGATTTTGCACACATACCTAAAGATGACAGAAGGAAACTGGATGCAAAATCCACAGTGTTAACACTCCATTTTAACAGTTGATTTAAGGGCCTGATGGAAGTTCGGTAAGGGTGTTGTAACATTGGGCAGGATTCATAATCAAGGGCTGCGAATGATTGGAGGAGGATCCATGGTTCCAAGCCGCTTCACACGAGCAAACATGCATGATCAAAGCCTCCTCCCAAGATCGTGAAATGTGTTAAATACCGAAGGGTTTCGACGGTTGAAATGAAGTCTAGGGTAGATCCATGGCCTTAATTCATTTTTCGATCCATACTTGTGCGAATAAAAATGCAATCTCAAATCGCAAAAATGTGTAGAGGTCACAAAGATCAACGGTCGTGATGAAGAAGGAGATAAATCTACGACTTCGGTTCATTTCGCAAGGCAAACTAGTGCGAACGAATATCTGAGTTTCCCATTGCAAAAAATGGTGTGGCCCACTCGGATCGCAGGCTGCATGAAGGGTCAATCTCGATCGACGGCTAAGAACGTCTCACGATCCATGAACTGCCTGCGGTGTTTAGAAGAGAAAATTTGGAGATGGGATGAATGGAATGTGGATAGCTGATAAGAAAGATTGCTTTGATTGGATGACTGAGAAGAATCTTGAGCTACAAATTTTCCATCCAGTGTGGAAATGATAGCGGAGGAGATGATCACCCATGTCATCTGCACTGTTGCGGATTGGCCGATTTCTCTGACGCCATTTGTAGCATGGGTAGAGGTGGAATAAACCTTATGGAAGATTCATATCATGAAAGGATGGGTGGATTTTGTGTGATCTGGTGTATGGAAATGAGGAAAATAGCTGGCGAATCTGCAGGTCACACGAGGCAAAGCCAGCGTGACGCGGGAGACCATTTCGTTTCCCACATCAAAGGAACAGGGAAACATGGGAGCATCCACTTCATGAAGTATGTAGCATGGTTCTAATGTAATAGATGGTTTCCACAACTTCTCCCCATAGTAGACAGTTAGGTACCATAGCCGGTGATACCAAATGACTAGATTCCCAGCAAGTAAAGGATCGCTCTACTCGCGTCTTCGCACATGTTGAGAACAGATACACTCGATGACAGAATGTGCATGAATTTTGACCATCCTATGTGAATACCAATCCCATGTGGAAATTGAACCCAGTGATAGAACAATTTTACTCACAACAATTATCAATTGTACATGCAAAATCACTCACAAAAGAGACTAAATATGGAGCTGAACACTAAACTGTATTGAATAAGTGTACAATAGCCAAACCTGTAATAACATAGGCTTCTGCATTAAATAATTACATAAGGGATTCGAATGCATGAGGAGGCAATTCGAATCTAGTCAAAAGCATGCTTACTAAAATTAAGCAATTCCCCCATAGGTGCATAAAGTAGTTTCCAAATCAGCTAAGGAGCTCATGAATTGGAAAAAGCACTTAGGCAAGATAAAAGGTGATGGAAGGAAAAATCATACATGCTTTTCATAGGAGAAAAGAGTGGAGGATGTGAAGGACAAAAAACTAGTTAACCTCACCTAGTCAAACTTTCCCAATTGCCTTAAAGCACTGAAAAAGGAGGCAATAAAGCAGAAAAAGTAGAAGGGCACCTAGGAGGCCAGGAATAAAGTAGATTTAATTCCTTGAGGTTTCCCAAGTGCTCCATGAGTATTAATAGGAAAGTTTGACCACTATGGATAGGTAGATGACAACTTGCATAAGGTGGAATCATGAAACTAGGCAAATAAGAAAAAAATGATTAATTTAATGTCTAAGGTAGCTAACTATGGGTTGATTATTATAACATCCCAAATCCTTATAAATAATTCCTTCATTTCAACAAGAGTGAACTCACATATCTCTAGAAGCCGAGTTCTACTTCTCCACGAAGTTGTAGAGGCCTGATAGAGTTTGACAATGAAGATCTGGTTTGAAAAGCTTGTCTGTCTGGCGTTGTTGATGGTTGGTGAGAAGGTTACACACTCTCTCTTCAACTTATTATTTTCATGCCAATGGTGATGCCATCTATCGGGGGCCAGATGTGATACCCGCACCTCCAATGACGCGGGGCTTGGACACTTACTTCCTGTAAGTGTTTTTCAAGGAACCCCTGATACCGTCATGCCCAACAAAGCCTCTGTAGAAGGCGATAGTCATTAACTGTTCCCTGTGTAAAAATTTGTTCAGATGGGAGCATCAGGGGCTCAAATCCCTCATCATTCTAATTGTGAAGTACACTTGTCAAGGGTGATGGGGCTGGTGTAGATGTGCTACACCTTTGTGCCTGTGGGGGAACTCACCTCACTAGAGGTGAGGAGTACAAGAATGATAGAACACCCCACAGGTTTGTCTCAACTAGAAGAAATACGACCCTTCTTCCAGAGCCCACATATAACAGTGTCAACCGGCAAGGGAGGAGTTGGCAGATGTGACTAGACCAGCGAAGGAGGCCGACCACTTTGCTAGCATGTCACCATGCAAAAAGTTGCATTTGAACACGGTGGAAGCACATGTTTTGGTAAGAGAGGGTCCAGGGAGGCATCATCCTTATCATCCATCATGGCAGCCAAGCACATCAAGCTATTATTCAAGCTGAATGCAACAACCAGTGCCATGATGTTTGTCGTGCATATTTGTAAAACGTGGCAATAGTCCACTCTTTGCACTGTTAATTCCTGATGGTGACTTGTAATAACTTTTTATTTGGTAGTCTCAGCATTAGGATTGTATAAAAATGCTCCCAATAGAGGGAGAAAGGAGTTAGTGAATTGGATTGGGGAACATTCTTGGGCTGAGGCTCCTCTTTGTAAAGCTTGATACCTGTGTATGAATAAATTGCAATGAAAGACTATTACTCGCAACAAAGATTCATGTGTTTTTTTTTCCCAATAAGTACTTTCTTTAAGTGTAAATGTGTTTCCTATTTCCACTCCATTTTGTTAGTTGCTTTTCATGTCTACAACTTAGGGTGTAGTGGTTCGGAATTCATACTCGTTATGCTCTGGCCACTGTTCCAGGAATTCATCAATGGTTCTTCTAAAGTTGCATGGACTTCATCTCGTCGATGCTCCATGCGATGGACTATCCCTTCTTGTCCTCTAAATCGCCTGCTAAATATCTCCTTATTGGGAAATCAATAGCTATCTTGCCTCTGTTTGCAATTTTACGTCATTCTTTCCATTTGTAATAATTTCTTGTGTAGGTCTCGACTCCATTTTCCCATGGTCCCTTTCCCCCAATAATCCCACCATGCACCTTCCTCAAAATAATTTTCCCCATTCAGGACCCTATCCCCCTAATTACGTGATTGAAAATCCTATGTGAAGTAGACTCTGGTGACACAGAAGACTGACAACCTTATGTGCAGCATACTTCGGTGACAAGCGAGAGATCCCTCTCTGACTGCACAAGGCTGGAGGCGTATTCTAAAGCAGTTCCGCTATTGCCCGGGAGCGGCCTCCCCTCACTCGAACTTGGGGGCTCAAAATCCTGGTCCCAACAAATTGGCACCATTGCCAAGGATGAACTTGAAGATACTCCGTATCAAGAACAACAAAGATTTAGATCTGGTTGTTGATGGTGAACAATTAGTTAGACACCAAGAAGGTTGAGCACTTTTCACCTGATGACTCCACTCTTGAAGGATTCAGACTTTAGCGACTCCATTGCTGATGTAATATAGAAATCTAATGACCGAGGAAGGCTGGCCGATCCCACCTGGAAAATGGACCCCTCATAAAGCTCAGAAATGCAAGGCAGAAGGTCCAAGCACTTGAGTCCGCATTTCTTCCAGGATGCCTTATCCTATCTTGTAATTTTGCTCTTATCTTTTCTTAGATTTATCAAAACAGCCTTCTATGGCCCAGCTCATCCTGAGCAAAGCCATGAATATGTTCCTGTTTATCCTTTTTTACGAACCGAAAGTGTTGCGTCATCTCGTACATCCGATTTCTACCTAGATCTTTATCCAAGGGCGCCCGATGTCAAAGGACACTCCTGTGAAATTCATGAAACCTTGGACGATAATTTACCTATAGTACCTAACCTTGTCTCCCACATTTATGGAAGCTGATATAAACCACTACAATTGCCTCCTATCCTCCATGATTTTCCTGCGAAATATTACAAGTACCTCCCCAAGTTCGATGGAGAATCCAAAAACTTGACTGCTGAGAAACATGTACAATCCTTTGAGCATTTCTCTAACCTTTTTGAGATAGAACATGACGATGTCTGCCTGCAGGCTTTCGCTCTATCCTTGCAAGGAGATTCCAACGTTTGTTTAAACATTTGCAGCCTAAGACCATCAACACTTGGGAAGAGATTTCTTCCATATTCTTGAGGTTTTGGGGTAGGAGTCGGCCAGTGGAACAAATAATTTTAGAGTTTTATTCTTTGAGGAGACATGAAGGTGAGGCCATATCCAGTTTTAACAAAATATTCACAAGTTTTTATTATAAAATGCCTGAGGAAGTTCAACCTCTTGACAATCATTGCTAAGATCTATTATGCAGCCACCTTTCCTCCTAACCTATCCTTGCTTCTTTTGGAGAGAAAATCAACCACCCTACGGCAGATGTTCACTAATTGTTTGGAGGTTAAGGAAAACCTTAAGATGTCTAAGAAATTGTCAGATCAGGACCATGGTAGTGAAATAAAAGGTACATACAAATTGGTTGGGCCCTACAAGTAGAAGAAGGAAGCCTATGGCCCGTCAAATATCTCTCATGGTATGCAGAAAGATGACCAGCCTGAGGTTGAAATAAACGATCCTACAGGATTATTCTGTGAAGATGGCAATCTACCCTGCTTCTGGTCAACTAGGGACGATTTTAAGAAGGATTTTGGTGCACCTGTGTACGACGAATATGAAGAAGAGTACTTGCAGAATATACCTGATGAGCCAGCTCTTGAAAAGACACCTTCTGATGAAAGAAATCAAAGTGCAATGCAAAATCAGGAGGGCGGAGCGAGAAAACATGATAAGGGCACTAGAGGTGATAGCTTACCCTTATGTTATGCCTCTTTTGAGTTGATACCGCATATTATTAAGGCCTCCAAGCAAAAGTAGAAAGAAACAGAGGTGGTGCAGAACAAAAACTTGTACAAAAATGAAGACAGATGCAACAACTTACAAATAAACATTTTTTTCTGATGCTCTGCCTTCAGGAGTGCCATCTCACACGGAAGGAGTATGCCTACTCAGGTCCACTGGAGAAGCTGAGGACCTCCCTCTCAAAGCGCATCAAGCCCTTGTTATAGAAATTTAGGGCGGAGAGAGGGATATTCCATTAGACAAATATTATGGGGGTCCTCGTCTGCAATATTCCAAGCATCATCCTGATGACTCCCTAGAAGCAAGAAGCTCTGGGCAGATTTCCCATGAGCAGGTGACAGAGTGTGTTGGAGGTTGCCGTGATTTCTATGACCCTGTGGCCAAATACATGGAGGGTCTGGGTGAAGGAAATGATTGGTCACATCTCTACCTTAAAGATAAGTTTTTTTATCATTTCCTTCTCCCATTATCCGCTTCATTTTTGTCCATCAAGCACCATATAAGAACAAGAATATTAGGCAAGTTGCTTTATTGGCTTCATTGGAAGTCTGATTTCACTTAGTCGGACTTATGTACAAAGTTAGGTAGAATAGGTAGGAGAAAATAATATTGGCTGATTCGAGCATTTCCTTCATTACTGTTTTCAGTTTGTTTTCGTTTTCAGTTACCAACACAGGTTTATAGTCACCAACATGATTTGCAAGAGTGGTACGAATTCGCTAAAATAGTAACATGGAGCAGAACAGAGATGTCAAAGAAATACTAAAACTGGCCCAACAGTTTCGGCACTTGGTCTATGGGGGTTCTTTGCTACCTCTCTAGGAGGATATCATCCCTCATGGAGCCAGTTGTTAACACTCCATTTTAACAGTTGATTTAAGGGCCTGACAGAAGTTCGGTAAGGGTCCCAGCCCCTCAAATTTCATGTGACCACCCTTCTACGAAGAAAGTGGCAGGTGTATTGTAACATTGGGTAGGATTCATAATCAAGGGCTGCAATTGATTGGAGGAGGATCCATGATTCTGAGCCACTTTGTGCGAGCAAACATGCATGATCAAATCTTCCTCCCTAGATCATGAAACGTGTTAAATACCGGAGGCTTTCGACGGTTGAGATGAAGTCTGGGGCAGATCCATGGCCCTATGTCATTTCATGATCCATACTTGTGTGGATAAAACCACAATCTCAAATCGTGAAAAGGTGTAGAGGTTGCAAAGATCAACGGTCGTGATGAAGAAGGACATAAATCTACAGCTACGGTTCATTTCGGAATGCGAACTAGCGTGGATGAATATCTGATTTTTCCATTGGAAAAAGTGGTGGGGCCCACTCGGATCGATGGATAAATGAAGGGTCGATCTTGGTCGATGGCTAAGAACGTCTCGTGATCCAGAACTACTGGCGGTGTTCAGAACAGAAAAGTTGGCAACGGGATGAATGGAACATGGACAGTGGATATGAAATATTCCTTTGATCGAATAGCTGAGAAGACTCCCAAGATAAAGATTTCCCATCTAGTGTGGAAATGACAGCAGAGGAGACATTCACGCGTGTAATCTACGCTCTCGTGAATTGGTCGATTTATCCAACGCCATTTGTAGCACACATAGAGGTGGAATCAATCCTGTGGCAGATTCATATCACGAAAGGATGGGTGGATTTTGTGTGAGATGGTCTACGAAAATGAGGAAAATAGCTGGTGAATCTGCAACTCACACGAGGCAAAGCCAGTGCAACGTGGGAGACCATTCCATTTTCCACTTCAAAGGAATAGGGAAACATGGGAGCTTCCACTTCTTGAAGTATGCAGCATGGGTCTAATGTACCAGATGGCATCCACAAATATTCCCCACAGTAGACAGTGAGGCGCCATGGCTGGTGAAACCAAATGACTAGATTCCCAGCAAGTAAAGGATCGCTCTGCTCACGTCTTCGCACACGTTGAGACCAAATACACTCAATGACAGAATGTACAAGAATGTTGACCAGCCTGTGGGAAGATCAATCCTGAAGCCCTATAAATAATGCCTTTAGTTCAACAAGAGTGAACTAACATATCTCCAGAATTCGATTTCTACCTCTCCACAAAGTTGCAGAGGCCTCATAGAGTTTGACAATGAAGATATGGTTTGAAAAGCTTGTCCATCTGGGGGTGTTGATGGTTTTTGAGAAGGTTCTGCACTCTCTTGTTGCCTTAGTATTTGCATGCCAATGGTGACACCAGCCATCAGGGCCCAAACGTGATACCCGCACCTCCAACAACACGGGGCTTGGACACTTACTTCCTGTAAGTGTTTTTCTAAGAACCACTTATACCATCGCACCCACCAAAGCCTCTGCAGAAGGGGACAGTCATTAACTATTCCCTGTGTAAACATTTGTTCAGATGGGAGCATCAAGGCCTCAAATCCCTCATCATTCTGATTGTGAAGTACACTTGTCAAGGGTGATGGGGCTAGTGTAGATGTGCTACACGTTTATGCCTGTGGGGGTGCTCACCTCACTAGAGGTGAGGAGTACAAGAATGATAGACCACCCCACAGGTTCGTCTCAACCAGAAGCAATACAACCCTTCTTCCAGAGCCCATGTATAACAATGTCAACCGGTGAGGAAGGAGGTGGCAGATGTGACTGGACCAGCGAAGGAGGCCGGCTACTTTGCCATCATGTGACCATGTGGAAAGATGCATTTGAACATGATGGAAGCACACATTTTAGGAAGATAGGGAGGCATCATCCTTATCATCCGTCATGGCAGACGAGCACATCAAGATGTTATTCAAGCTGAATGAAACAACCAGTGCCATGATGTTTGTCATGCATATTTGTAAAACATGGCAATAGTCCACTCTTTTCACTGTTAACACCTGATGGCAACTTGTAACAGCTTTTTATTCGGTAGTCTCAGCATTAGGATTGTATAAAAATTCTCCTGATAGAGGGAGAAAGGAGTTAGTGAATTGGATTGGGGAATAATTCAGGGCTGAGGCTCCCATTTGTAAAGCTTGATACCTGTGTATGAAGAAATCGTAGTGAAATACTGTTACTCACAGTAGAAATTCCTATGTTGTTGTTTTTCCCAATAAGTACTTTCTTTTATGTGTAAATGTGTTTCCTGTCTGCAACTTAGGGTGTACTGGTTCAGAATTCATACTCATTATGCTCCGACCGTTGTTCCAGGAATTCATCAATGGTTCTTCTAAATTTGCATGGAATTCGTCTCGTCAGTGCTCCATGCGATGGATTGTCCCTTCTTGTCCTCTAAATCGCCCGCTAAATATCTCCTGATTGGGAAATCAGCAGTTATCTTGCCTCTGTTTGCAATTTTACATCATTCTTTCCATTTGTAATCATTTATTGTGCAGTTCTTGACTCCATTTTCCCATGGTCCCTTTCCCCCAATAATCCCACCATGCACCTTCCTCAACATACTTTTCCCCATTCAGGATCCTAGCCCCCTGATTATGCTGATTGAAAATCCTATCCAGAGTAGACTTTGGTGACACACAAGACTGACAACCTTATGTGGAGCATACTTCAATGACAAGCGAGAGATCCCTCTCTGATTGTGTAGGGCTAGAGTCACAGTCTAAAGATGTTCTGCTGTTTCCCGAGAGCGGCCTCGCCTCGCTCAACCTTGGGGGCTCAAAATCGCAGTGCCAACACATAGAATGTATATTTGTTGGTTACTGTGATTATCAGAAAGCATATAAACTCTTTCATCCTAGTTCGTACAAATTGATTGCTAGTAGAGATGTTGTATTCCATGAAAATACAGATATGTGTAATAGGATGAATAATGCTAATGATGAGTTGATCCCGGATGAGCATTTCAGAATAGATAAAATTCTTCAAAAACTGTAGGATCAGCAGCAGGTGCAAGAACAATAGCAAGTTTACGAACATGAATCAAGTATGAGTGATAGTGCCTCAGATGATGAAATAGAAGAAGACAGAAGAATTATGGATGGAACCCCAACATGTACTGTAGTACCTAGAAGTTCATCTCATCAAACTCATCTCCAGTAAAGTTTAGAGACTATGCCTTGATGACTAGTATAATGAATGTCATAGAGCCATTAAATTATGAACAAGAAAAAGAGAAGGAAGAATGGGTAATTGTAATGAATGAAGAATATAATTCTATTATGAGAAACAAAACTTGGGATTTAGTAGAATTACCCAAAGATAAAGTACCCATAGGATCAAAATGGCTATTGAAATCTAAACTTAAAGCAGATGGTAGTATTGACAAGTTCAAGGAAATATTAGTTGAAAAGGGTTATTCTCAGTAAGAGGGGATTGACTTTGAAGAGACATATGCACAAGTATCTAAGTTAAACACTATCAGATTGTTAGTTGCACTAGCTACTAAACATAACTGGAGAATACACCAGTTAGATGTCAAATCTGCATTTTTAAATGGTGATTTAAAAGAGGAATTATACTTAGTGCAGCCTAAAGGTTTTGTTCAGAAAGGACAGGAGCATCTTGTGTGCACGTTAAAGAAAGCAATCTATGGACTGAAACAGGCTCCTAGATCATGGTATATCAAGATTGACACCTTCTTCAAACAACAAGGATTTCTTAAAAGTAAAAAAATTTCAAGTTTATATATAAAATCAGATAAACAGGGAAATGTTTGCTTGATATCCCTATATGTGGATGATCTTATCATTACACGTGGAGCATATCAATTAATAGTAGATATTAAAAGTAATTTGTCACAGGAATTTGTAATGAAATACCTAGGTGACTTACATTATTGTTTAGGGATTGATTTTGGAGAGAATCTGGTAAAACATTCATCACTCAAAGCAAATATGCAAGGGAGATACTTGGCAGGTTCCAAATGAGTGAACGCAAATCTGTATCCACTCCTTTGGATCAAAATGTCAAATTATACAATAGTGATGGATCTAAAGAAACTGATGGTACTTTGTATCATCAACTAGTGGGCAGTCTGAACTACCTCACTACTATAAGGCCAGACCTATCATACTCTGTTAGCATCCTTAGTCAGTTCTTGGCTAAGCCATGCGAAACACATTGGAAAGATGCAAAGCAAGTCCTAAGATATTTAAAAGGAACCGTTGATTATGGTGTTTTATCTACTGATGTATCTAATGTTCAGTTGGCAGGTTACTCTGACTCTGACTGGGCAGGAAATCCTGATGATAGAAAATCCACTCCTAGATATTCCTTTAAGATTGGTTCGGGAGTCATATCATGGAGTAGTAAGAAACAACCAATTGTTCCTTTTTCATCCATAGAAGCTGAATGCAAAGCATTAACCAGTGCTATTTGTGAAGCAAATTGGTTGAGGTGCATTCTTGAAGAAGTTGGAATACAAAAAAAACAAGCTACCAGAATCCAGTGTGACAATCAAAGCTCAATTAAGCTGGCACACAATCTAGTCTATCATGCCAGATCTAAACATATTGAGCTGCAGCATCACTTTGTCAGAGAAAAGATTGAGTTTCAAGAAATTGAACTCATCTATTGTAACACAAGTGAAAATGTTGCTGATGTGTTTACTAAACCACTTGGAAGGATCCATTTTGAGGATCTTAGGAAGAAATTAGGTGTTTTCAAAAATCCATTTATGCATTAAGGGAGGTTGTTAGATTTAATGCAGAAATATCTTCATGTGTTTTCTATATTCGTTTGTTCTTGTTAAACAAGATCCTAAACTCGTGGATATGATCCACATTTATTGGATCTAGATTATGTTTAATTTTACTATATATGTAACCTCTATTATTGAATACAATTGAGTTGAGTGTTTTTTCTCTTGTGTGTTTGAGTGATCCTTTGTGCTCTGATGTTTTCCTCCTTGGTTTCTCTGATTCCATGTGGCCAGTTAAGTTTTCACCAAGCAATTTAAATAAAACGATATGAGGAAATTTGATATTTATTAACACCAAAAAAATATGGAAAAAAAAACGACAATCTTTATTGCGTTGTCCTATATCAAAATATTTTTGTTTTGAAACTATTTTATTATATAAATATTATATTAAAATATGATTTCTTAAAATAAAATCCTATACCCTATTTTATTTTCACTTTTAAGTCAATTGTACAATAAAATTATTTAAATTCAAATTATACCATGCTATTATAGAAAGGTGTAATTTATGTGTAAACATTAAGTCTCATTTAAAACAAAATGAAATGGTTTAGACATTTCACAATATTCGTTTATTTTGTGAATTGGGTTCTTTTCATTTGAGTTGGTGTCGTTTGATTCATTTATTTTCTGAATTGGGTTCTTTTCATTTGAGTTTATTGTAATTCAAGTGTAAAACATTAAGATTTATAAAAAAATTAAATGGCTTAGACTTTTCACAAGATTCATTTATTTTCTAAATTGTGTTCTTTCCAATTGAGTTTGACTTTTCACAAGATTCATTTATTTTCTAAATTGTGTTCTTTCTAATTGAGTTTGAGATACTTGTTATGTCCCCGAAAGGGGATATAAATAAATGGTTCACCCCTTATTAATTTGTTTATAGTGTTTATAAATTTTTCCTTAGTCAATAGTTTTGGGTGGATTGTGTACAATTCAAAAGAATTATTTATATAAATTTATAAGATAATGTCAATTTGTTATGTTTTGATTGGGCTGAATCTGTCTCGGGAATGCCTTTCCACTTCGATGGTGGAGCTTGCATAATCAATTTAAACCTCGAAAATATTTATACAAGTAATTATTAAACTATTTATGGCTGGCATGTTGAGATGTCAATCTTGAAATTTGAAATGGTTGCATGGAAGCCCACTGACGTCTTGTTTTTGCAGCTTCTCTGCATGATTGGCTGGGTTTGGGGTGATGTAACTTGTCAAGTTGGTTAAATAAATTTGGATTGTTGTGCCCATTAAATACTTTTTCATTTTAATGTTTTAAAACTATTTTCTATATTATTATGTCCCTTACATTATGTTACAGTGCTGGGAAAATATTGTTGTCGGTGGCGAAAAATTGATGTAGGTGGTAAGGTTTAAATGTGATTGGAAATTGATGGTATAGGTTACAAGAAATTGTTTTTTCCTTTCATTTGATTATATCTTGAAGTGGTGAAACAAGCTTTGGTTGGTGTGCCCTGCTCCCCAACAACGTCGTGACGTCAGTGTCCTTAAATAGGGGACGATGGTTGGTGTCTTCTGTAAATGCTCATCTTCATCCGTGTTGGTGTGAAATGATGAGAATTCCTCCATCATTGCATGTTTATATGTGCCTGCTTCCTGTCCACATTTCCCTTCTGCCTTCACTATAAATGCATTGCATTTTCCCATATCTTCAACATGAGTGCATATCCTTTTTCTCGGCCTCGGTTTTAGTTTGATGGTGTGAATGTGTATGGTTGTGGGGTTGGCTTATTCATGGTTCTATGACATCTCAAACATTTGCAGCCTAAAGCCATCAATACATGGGAAGAGTTTTCTAACATATTTTTGGGGTTTTGGGGTAATAGGAGGTCATTGGACCAAATACTTTCAGAATTTTATTCCATGAACAAACATGAGGTTTGCAAGATTTTATTATAATATGCCAAAAGAAATTAAACCATTTTAAGGTGCTTCTAAATTGCATTATGCATCTATCTTTCCTTCGGAATTGTCATTAATTCTTTTGGAGAGAAGGTCAGTCACAGTGCAGCATATTTTTATTGATTCATTAGAGGCTGAAGACAATCTTAGGATGTCTAAAAGCATTTCAGACCAAGACAGGAATAATATAATGGAAACATAATTAGAGTTGAATGAGCAATATGAACAGAAATAACTTGTCTTGCCATCCAATTCTATTTTGTATGAGCAAGAAGATGATCAAATAAATGATGTACAGGAAGAAGGTTATAATCATTTATTTTATGAAAATTACAATCAACATATCATAAATTTTGTTAGTGATGATTCTAAATAAGTTTTCATACTACCTGTATATGATGAATATGAGGATGATTACTTGGGTGTTGTGCCTAAAAAACAGCTATAGAATTTGTAAGTTCATGGCATGTTAGTGAAGAAAATCCGATTACAATCCAAGGTGAAAAGGTTGAAAACATAGAGGATAGTGATTTTGTTGAAGGTGATTTTTTACCTTTGTGTTATTCTTCTTTTGAATTGCTGAGACACCCACTCAAAACCTCCAAAAAAAAACAGAAAGTCGAGAAAATGAAAATTTTCATGAACTTCTTAGAAGTGGAAGATGAGCAGGGTGATCAATCATGTAATAAAGCTCAGCATGTGGAAAAACCAACAGTTTATGATGAGGAATTGAATCACAAATAAGAAGATGAGGGTTCTCAAATGGATGTGTCTTTTTGTTTTTCGAATTGAGAAATTTTTTGTCAAGAAGAAATATGTTTGCTTGATCCTATTGAAGAAAAGGATGATGTTTCTGCTGACACACATAAGAGGAATCAAGTTATTAATTCCAAAATTTTGAATGAAGTTGTCGATATCTCATTTGAAAATTTTCATAAGAATTCCCTTCATGGTTCTTTTAAATATTAGTTTGATAGGGTACTATAGGAGTTGTAGTTGTAGCAGTTCTATCATGGCTTTAATCCTGGCCGTTGATCTGATTCCTTTTATAGATCAATGTTTAACTGTGTAGATCAACGTTTAACATTGTGGATTCAACATGTTTTGATTTGTCTTGGGGTTTTTGCTTTACCGTAAGTTAAACGGAATCTAGATGTTAGATTAAAACCAATAACCCTTCTTGAATCCATCGCCCGTGTACATAAATTTTAAATCTAGACTATGCCAGGTTAATTATGGATTCATACCATGAATCAAGGTTTTTCCCCATGTAGATAGATTGCATTCTTAACATCAAAATAATATATATCTAAACCATAAACCATCATTATTAGATCAATCGACAATCCAAGTTTGAAATGCATAAATAAAGGAAGATTTACATAAATTGACACATTCAAGAAATACATAGTAGGATATATGATTAGTTACAACAACAGAGGATTCAATTCGTTAGATACATACACCTCAATTCAAACTCATTCAAGTATCGATTCTGAAACCATTAATATAATTACAATAGTCAAAACTAAGTAATTTTACTCAGAACAAAATATTAGTTGCTACAATAATAACATTACTAAAATTATTTGATGCAAGTATGGATCCCTGATTTTGGATACGTTGAGAGCACTCATCCCTTGTACATATCTGGTATAATATACAAAACATGAATAATGGTTCTACAAAAAATGTGTACATAATACTGCTTGGAAGTATAATTGCAATTCAAGAGTTTACATATACATCCTATTGTACTAGAATCATAAGAACAGAGTAGGAACCTGGTACCAAAGCCAGAAAAACAAAAGTGGAGAAGCTGTTCCTCCCAACCAACTCCCAAAGAAGCCAAAATTAGTTGCTCCAGAACCCTAGAGCTTGTTCGTCAAACCACAAGAGAAAAATACCTCAATGCACCATCTCTTGCATTATACAGATGTTAATTCCCATCCAATTCTATCCTCCTCCTACTCATGGACATACTATTAAATAGTATTTTTCCTAGGACTTGGTCATTTATGAGTCTCCTGCTCTTTAGCACTCAACTAGGAGTGCAGACCTTATTTTTGCGGATGGTGCCTCCTACATCTTGAGTTCTCACTTAACGGTCTTTGTCACTTGTCATTTTATTCTTGTGCGTCAGCAAACACTCTTCAATAGCTATATCCACTTTTGTTCCTGTTCAACATATTTTATTAAATAGGAAATTTTTATTACAAATTTTTTTATTCTTGACTTTAACATCAAAGAATAATAAAATAATAATTAAGGTATTTTCCAATAGAATAACAAATTATTAATTTATAGGGTATTACATACACCTCCCCTTAAAAGATAACATCGTCCTCGGTGTTATAAGTTATGTTTTTATTCTTCCATGTCAGCCTCTTCGAATAAGTCTTGATATTCCTCCTACATATTACTTTCCAGCTTTTAACTTAGCTTCTTCCGAACTAAGGTGCTTCCATTGACCTTTACCTGTCCGATGATACGGTTTCAAAGTAAAAGTTCTCTCCTATTGAGAATGCACTCTAGTCCCACTTGGAAATCTCCCTCAAGTTCCACCTGGATTGCATTCCAATCAATCACATGAGAAACATCATGAACATATCTCTTCAGTATAGAAATGTGAAACACATTATGTAGTTTAATATTGGGTGGTAGGGATAACTGGTATGCAACTGGCCCCACATTATCTATAATTCCCTTTACAAACCGTAACTTATCAAGCTGCAACAATGATGATGATGACGACGATGATGATGATGTTGATGATGATGATGATGATGATGATGATGATGATGATGATGATGATGACGATGACGATGATGACGATGATGACGACGACGATGATGATGACCATGATGATGATGACGATGACGATGATGATGAACAATGATGATGATGATGATGATGAGGATGATGGTGATGATGATGAGGATGATGATGATGCTGACGATGATGACGACGATGACGATGATCATGATGATCATGATGAATATGACTATGATGACGATCATGATTATGATGATGATGATGATGATTATGATGACAAGAATTATGATGACTATGATGATGATGATGATGAGGAGGAGGAGGATGATGATGATGATCACAATGACAATTATGATGATGATGATGATGATGATGATGATGACCATGACGACGACGACGACGACGATGATGATGATGATGATGACCATGACGACGACGACGACGATGATGATGATGATGATGATGATGAGGATGAGGATGAGGATGATGACAATGATGAGGATGATGATGATGACTATGATGATGATGATGTGTATGATGATGATGATGATGATGATGATGACAATGACGATGATGATGAACAATGATGGTGATGATGAACAATGATGGTGATGATGATGATGATTATGATCAGGATGGGGATGATGAGGAGTATGATGACGATGACGACGATGATGATGATCATGATGAATATGACTATGATGGCGATGATTAGGATGATGATGATGATGATTACAATGATGAGGAGGAGGATGATGATGATGATGATGATGATGATGATGATTACAATGATGAGGAGGAGGAGGATGATGATGATGATGATGATGATGATGATGATGATGAAGATGATGAAGATGATGATGATGAGGATGATGACTATGATGACGATGACAAGGATGATGATGTCGATGTGGATGATGATGATGATGAGGATGAGGATGAGGATGATGAGGATGATGAGGATGAGGATGATTATAAGGATGCTGATGATTATGAGGATGATGATGATGATGAGGATGAGGATGAGGATGAGGATGATGATGATGATGATGATGACGACGACGATGATGATGATGAGGATGATGAAAATGACAATGATGATGATGATGATGATGACCATGATGGTGACCATGACGATGATGATGAACAGTGATGATGATGATGATGATGATGATGATGATGATGATGATGATGATAACGATGATGATGATGAGGATGATGACTATGATTATGATGATGATGATGATGATGATGATGATGATGACGATGATGATGAACAATGATGATGATGATGATAGTGATGAGGATGATGACGATGATGAGGATGATGACGACGACGACAATCATGATAATGAACAATGATGATGAACGATGATGATGATGATGATGATTATGACGATGTCGATGATGATGATGATGACGGCGACGATGTCGATGATGATACTGCTGACGATGATGACGATGATGTTGATAATGATGACCATGACGATGATGATGAACAATGATCATGACGAAGATGATGATGATGATGATGATGATGATGATGATGATGAGAATGATGATGAGGAGGAGGAGGATGATGATGACTATGATGATGATGATGAGGATGATGATGACCATGATGATGATGACGATGACGATGATGATGAACAATGATGATGCTGATGATGATGAGGATGATGGTGATGATGATGAGGATGATGAGGATGATGAATATGATGATGATGATCATGCTGACGATGGTGGTGGTAATGACGATGATGATGATGAAGATGATGATGATGCTGACGATGATGACGACGATAACGATGATCATGATGATCATGATGAATATGACTATGATGACGATCATGATTATGATGATGATGATGATGATTATGATGACAAGAATTATGATGACTATGATGATGATGATGAGGAGGAGGACGAGGAGGAGGAGGAGGAGGATGATGATCACAATGACGATTATGATGATGATGATGATGATGATGACCATGACGATGATGATGATGATGATGATGATGATGATGATGAGGATGAGGATGATGACAATGATGAGGATGATGATGATGAATATGATGATGATGATGTGTATGATGACGATGATGATGATGATGATGATGATGACAATGACGATGTTGATGAACAATGATGGTGATGATGAACAATGATGGTGATGATGATGATGATTATGATAAGGATGGGGATGATGAGGAGTATGATGACGATGACGACGATGATGATGATCATGATGAATATGACTATGATGGCGATGATTAGGATGATGATGATGATGATTACAATGATGAGGATGATGATGATGATGATGATGATGATGATGATGATGAAGATGATTACAATGATGATGATGAGGATGATGACTATGATGACGATGACAAGGATGATGATGTCGATGTGGATGAGGATGATGATGAGGATGAGGATGAGGATGATGAGGATGATGATGATTATAAGGATGATGATGATTATGAGGATGATGATGAGGAGGAGGAGGAGGATGAGGATGATGATGATGATGATGATGATGATGATGATGATGACGATGATGATGATGATGAGGATGATGACAATGACAATGACGATGATGATGATGATGACCATGATGGTGACCATGATGATGATGATGAACAGTGATGATGATGATGATGATGATGATGATGATGATGATAACGATGATGATGATGAGGATGATGACTATGATTATGATGATGACGATGATAATGAACAATGATGATGATGATGATAGTGATGAGGATGATGATGATGATGAGGATGATGACGACGACGACAATGATGATAATGAACAATGATGATGAACGATGATGATGATGATGATGATGATGACGATGTCGATGATGATGATGATGACGGCGACGATGACGATGATGATACTGTTGACGATGATGTTGATAATGATGACCATGACGATGATGATGAACAATGATCATGACTAAGATGATGATGATGATGATGATGATGATGATGATGATGATGATGAGAATGATGATGATGAGGAGGAGGATAATGATGACTATGATGATGATGATGAGGATGATGATAACGATGATGATGATGATGACGACGATGATGATAATGAATAATGATGATGATGATGATGATGACAATGATGACAATGACAATAATGACGATGATGATCATGATCATGATCATGATGACTATGAATATGATGACGATGATTATGATGATCATGATGATCATGATTACAATGATGAGGATGATGATGACTATGGTGATGATGATGAGGATGAGGATGATGATGAGGATGATGAAGATGACGATGAAAATGGTGATGATGATGATGATGATGATGAGAATGAAGATGATGATGATGAAAATGATGATGATGAGGATGATGAATATGATGATGATGATGAGGATGATGATGATGATGGTGAGGATGATGATGAAGACAACGACGACGATGATGATGACGATCACAATGACTATGACTATGATGACGATGATTATGATGATGATGATTATGATTTTCATGATGAGGATTATGATGACTATGATGATAATGATTATGATGATGAGGATGAGGATGATGATGATGAGGATGATGATGATGAGGATGATGATGATGATGATCACGATGTCAATGATGATTATGATGATGACAATGATGATGAGGATGAGGATGATGACTATGCCAATGATGATCATGATGATCACAATGACTATGGTGATGAGCCACCTCTCTCTCTCACTCATTCACACACACACAAAACATGTCACCCTACCTTTCCCACAACATTAAATCGACTTGTACATCAATCCACCATGGAGAGGGTGAGAGAATCCATTGTATGTCTTTCATTAAGGATATCAATTTTGAGCATAGTATCTCTCTCTCTCACACACACAAAGACACACAATCTCTCTCTCTCTCTCTCTCTCTCTCTCTCTCTCTCTCTC
>LPNX011006703.1:0-25932 GCA_001517045.1 Pseudotsuga menziesii
AAACATTTCACTCATTATCATGGGTAACAATAACCATTAGAAAGAAATGTTGTTAATGTTGGTCGAGAGTATATGTATGATATGTTGGGTAAAATATGAGGGTATCGAGCAGTTCTGTAAAAAAAAAATTTGAATTAATTGCATAAACAAACATTTCACTCATTATCATGGGTAACAATAACCAATAGAAAGCAATGTTATTAATGTTGGTCAAGATTATATGTATGATATGTTAGTGAGAGGAAGATTTTGATTTTGATTCTTGAGAAGTGGGCAGGTAGAGTTAGATGTTGTGAACTTTGTTGTTGTGAATACCGTGGAAGTAAGAAACTTAGGTCAGAATGGATGTAAAATACAAAATAAAAGTGATGATCCAATCACTGTTTAGAAGGTATGGGAAAAAGAAGTTGCAATGTGCAATTGAGATATTTTGGATCAAGATGTTGTACTTTGTAATTAGAAGTAGTAGTAATGCCTTTTTATCCTTATCACTTTGGAGTGTTTGAATTGAATGGATCCTTATTACTTTGGAGTGTTGTTACACTCAAATCTGTCACCAGCATGTGATAGGATCCCTAACACAAAAATTTTCCCTCAAATCCCAAACTTGAAGAGAATCCTTCTCTAGGTGTTGGTTTCAACATACAAAATTACAGCACTTCTCTTACCCTCAAGCAGACAAGCGATACCTTGTTTAGCACCGCCCTAGTTGTGTGAGAACCAGGCGGTGCCACCACCTTTAACCTATGTTGTTGGCATGGTTCTTACCTATCACCGCTCTGTCATAAAGGGGTATAAGCGGTGCCCTTGGTAAAAAGTGAAAAAAAGAGGTTTCTTGAGGATTCTAAAACAAGATCCTTGTGTCTAACCTTATCCCTACTCACCTGGGTTGGTTAAGGTCGAGATCCCTCTTTGTAGGATCTTATGGCCACCTCACCCACCAATCTCTCAACCATTCCTATCCATTTTATCCCTATAAATACAAGCTCATACTCCATGGTTGAGGGAGAGAGATGAAAAGTAGAGTTATGCTGTTGAATTGATACCCTTTCCTAATCCATCAGAGAGCAATTGTGGAGCAAGTTGGAGCTATCAGGGACAAGGTGCTAGTCTTGTGAAGGAGTGCATAGACACTAAGGCACATGGTTGTAAGCTCTTTCATTCATTTTCTAATGCAAAGTTGATTTCCTTCCCACATGTTTGTTGTGTTAATCTCACATATATGTTATTGGATTCCTTAGTCACTAATATGGATGTATAGATGATTTTCTAGTAGCTTACATGTCTTTGTATGTTTGATATCTTTTACTACTATACAGGTCCTCCATCAAAGTTACATTCGAGGCGTCTATAACGTTCAGGGACAGTCTTCAACCAAGTTATTCACTCATTTGTTCTGGCTCTGAACCATTTAGACCAGAGGAACAACTTCTATCTGCAGACAGTGATATATTCCTGATAACAAATTTGGCAACTCCGCTTTGGAGAGATCCATCTTGTTCTTCCTCAGTTTCTAAACTACTCTTGTCTGAATCCAAGCTCCATCCTCCCATCTTTGCAGTTAGGTCTACATCTGATCTACTAAAGTTTTGGTTTGAAATCTTTAGATCTCTTCATATCTGAGCCACCGTGACTTTCTGTGCTCTCTATTGTTGTTGATTCATCAGTTTTTATGAAGTTTTTGGCATTTCTAACTTAATTTTTCACTCTCCTTGTGTTCTGGGTTGTTACAGAGAACCGTACATGTGCCTTTGGCAAGAAGCGGTGCCATCGCTTGAGTTGAGTTAGCAATAGGTGGTGCCACCGCCTGAGTCTAGTGAGCAAGAAGCGATTTTGCCTCAAAACCTCTTTGTCAGCAACTTCATCTATGTGGTGCCAGATAGGCCTATCCCAGACTTTGATTTTCTCAAGTTTTTGCAAAAAAATTGTGTTTTTTTGGATTTTGTGTGTTCAATTTCTTTTGTCTAGACCTGTTTGAACTTGCTTGACTGATTGAAATCCGGAATTTTTATGTGGAAATTGCTTATTTGTCCAAATCAAAAAGCTAGGTTAGATTCATCATTCATTACTACTTGTAAGTTTGTTTTTTCTTGAAAGGAGTTAGTTGGAAGCTATAGGTCAGATTAGATCTTTGCTTGTTATAGACTAGCACTCAAAAGAAAGACTCCATTAGATCAGTTTGCTTGTTTCAATTTCTCATTAAGTGTGAGAAATACTTATTTTCGCTCTAAAAAGAAAATTTGTTGAGATTAGGTCATTGTTTCATTGAGCCTAAGCCATTGGATCTCTGATTAGCCTCACAATATTTCAAGACTCCTTTGTTCTTTTGTCTCTTTTGCATCATTATCTCATCAAAAGGAAAAAAGTATCAATAGTTTAAGTTAGATCTTTCCATGCTTTAGAAAAAATTGAAAGTATAGCTTGCATATGCATATTTGAGTGTTGTTTGTCTTTCTTCTTCATTTGAAAAGAGATCTTACCCTACCTGTGTGCTTTCAAAAGAGATGATTTGAAGAAAAGTGTTGTTTGATTGTATGCTCGAAAAACGGATTTTTTAGTATAGTTGTTTGGGAATTTTTTAGTCTTAAAGAAAAATTGAAAAGAAAAACACTCTCTCTCCTTCCCGTAATTAGGCATACTGAATGGTAAAGTGAATGAACTTGCATTTCATATCTGCATGGTTTTACTTTTCTATCAAAACCTCATGCATTCACCTTACCGTCCACTTTAAAATTAACGGTATTTATAGGCTTAAAATTTGTATAGAAATTTGTGTGCTAGGTTAGAGATGTGTTCGGGTGTCGTTAAGCATAGGAGTTGTCGTTACTTATCTGCACTACATCCCGGGACTCATGCAGTTATTCCACGTACTATCGGTATATCAAACACGCTTTCACATACCCTTGAGGCATATAGAAAGTTACTTCACATACTCGTTTGTATATCAGAAGGCCCCTTGTGAACGGTTGTGCATTAGACAACACTACTACCGATTTGAGGTCCCACATACCTTGAGTATATCAGGAGACCCCACTAGGATACCCTATCTATCTGAGAAAATCCCTTTGGCCATATTGTGTGGAGCAATACACCGAAAACAACATTTGGGGAGATTACTACGCGCATACCCTTGTGGTATTTCATGAGTTGCACCTACTTGACAATCGTGGTGAGAGACCAACCATTTGAGCTCATCCTATTATTTGAATTTGCTTGTTGGCATGTAGCTTGAGTAGGAGAAGGATTTGGTATGTTTTTTCTTAGCTTTGAAACCCTAGGTTAGAATAGTGGCTGTGCAATCTGGCTGAGTTTCATTTGAGACGGTCTAGAATAATACAGGGCTTACCACCCGACTTTCCTCCCGTTACAGGAGAAGGTCTTATGGAAGCTACTGGCCAAGGAGCTACAACTACTTCCCATGTGGAAGAGAAACTAGTTGTAGAAAGTGGAGACCAATTCAATTCTTACATTACTCCCTTGGTCCAACAACATCCTGTCAGTGACACTTCTTTCCATGGTCCTGTGGAAGGTCGTGTTGATAGTCCCGTTCGTCCATATTATGGTCCAGATGCTCCATTTTGGGGAACCTCTATGGGATAGGCCATTGCTTCATTTGGAGTACGCGGGCCCTCTCCTGAATATTCTTCACCTAGTGAAGAGGAATATAGAAAAATTCAATCAGCTATTCGCCATGCACAAAATTTTCAGGAGAGAATGCAAAGACTAGATACTATATTAGCAACCCCAATCCCTCATAAAGAACCTATGTCGTCTCTTCTTCCCCGTAATACAGACCCTTGGATAGACAGATATCGTTCACTGGCTGATTCTATGAAACCTATTGATCTTGTTGAGACTTCACAACACCCAGGTCAAACTTTCGACCCTACGGTTACAAATGTTAGGTCTGTTTCTAGTCCCCCTAGGTCTTCTAGGGCTAGGGGGAAACCTTCAACTCCAATTATATCAGTACCTTATAGTGTCGGGGGGAAACCCCCGACACGATCTACGTTACCTTCTAATGGAGTTGATACTCAAAATAGACAGGCCTCTAATGCAGGCACATCCACAGTTTACGTTCCTCCCACAAGTATAATTAACCCTCCATTGAGCTCAGGTCAACCCTTAGGGGCACAACCTATCGTTAGTCACGCTTCCTGGGGGTATGGATACCTGAAAAATCAAGTACCTGTAGGAAATTTGAATGATCAACCTACCCCTACAGGCATGTCATACACTGGCATTCCATATCCTAGAAATACTTTTACTCCATGGGGGCAACCTAACTAGTCCTACATGCCAGCTTTGGGAAGAATACCTATTCATACAGCTGGAGGTACCAGAGGACCACCCTATGGAAGTCCTCCCCCGTGGGTCCTGGTGGTCCTGGGGATCCCGAAAGGCCGCCTTAAGGAGGCCCTCCCCCTAGGGGGGTAGGTGGTCCTCCTCCCGATGGTCTTGGGGATTCTGGCGGTTCTACTCCTAGTAGTCCTAGAGGTCCTAGTGGTCTGCCTCTTGGTGGTCCTAGAGATCCTATTGGTCCTCCCCCTGGTGGTCTTGGTGGCCCCAGAGGTCCTGGTGGTCCTCCTCCTAATCCTATTAATGGTCCTAGTGGTCCTGGTAGCCCTAACCCTAGAGGTCCATCTTCCAGAGGTTCATCGTCTCATCAGCCTTTTCAATAGCTTGTGTACCAATCCACTTACGATCCTACTAGTGGTTACATGCCTTATCAGTATTACCAGTATGTTGAACCGAATCATCAGTTACCTTTATAGCAACTTTGGACTTGCCTGATTTGTCCAAGTTGATCAATGGTCCCATTCAACACAATCCCGCGTGGCCCCCCATTCCAGTCAAGTTACCATCGGATATCCTGAAATTCGATGGAAAATAGGGAGATGAACCCAAAAATCATGTTATAACTTTCCATCTATGGTGTTCATCCAATTCCTTAATGGATGATTCTATTCGATTAAGACTCTTCCAGCGCACTTTGACTGGAACAGCTGCAAAGTGGTACATCGAAATTCCACGACACTTGTTTGTGGATTTTAGTGCTTTGGCAATTGTTTTCCTCACACACTTTTAGCTACCCATTCGATAAAAAACGGGTACAGACCTTTTAACCTCTCTGCGTCAAAACAACTCCACACACATTTCAGATCATATTCATGAGTGGAGAAGGCGGAGAAGGCTCATTAAAGCTCCTATCCCAGACCAACTCTTGGCTAATTGGTTTACGAAATATTTGTTGCCACCCATTGCCCGAGATGTGGCTATGGGGGGTGTTGTTACTGAAGAACAAGCCATTAGTCATGCACAGTATCTAGACTTGGTATATTCCCAGTATGGAACTTTGTACGACCTCATTCTTGAATCTCCTCAACCCAGCATTGACCCGGCTAAGCCACCTACAGAAACTCATGTTGATGGGGTTATTGGTTCAATCCAGCCCCCATCAGCGGTAAAAGCTGCCAAACAACCCAATCCTTCCACTCCTACTCCTTCCAACCCTACAGTTTTCACTGAGGTGAATGTTATTCAAAGTATGCAATCATCTAGTAACAAGAAGAAAGGAAAATGTAAAAATAAGAAACCCGGAAACCAACAGCAAAACCCCAAACCTACGGCCCCGGAGAATGATAATAAAGGAAAAAGGAAAGCTAAGTCTCCCTAGGTATTGTGTTGTGGTGATCATTTCACGAAAGAGTGTCCTCGACGTGATGAAATTAATAAGTTTTTAAAGAGTAACCCCGCATCGGCAGTTCTCACTAATCATTTTCCTTCTCAGCAACAACTAGTAGACCACATGTCTAACCAGGGAAATTCTAGTTCCACAGAGGAAATTCGAATGATGTAATCGAAAACTATTAATCTAACAACTCAAAGTCAGTCATATGACAAACTAGAGGAGAAGAAAATTGAGAAACCTTCTCATGATAAAGCTCTTTCTATTGGTTCTCCCACATCCTCATCCAATGGTCCCCTAATGATCGAGAAGCCTAATCTCGACATGATTTTGCATCCACCCAAGAGTACTCTTAGGAAGGCTATTTTTAACCCTAATGTCCGAGCTGGACAGTTTTATAATGTCGTAGAAGACCTAGCTCAGGCACCATGTGCGATGTCTACCTTAGAATTGCTCCAAAGTTGTCCCACACAACGCAAAAACTTATTAACCACTTTGGGAGACATGGACCCGAGTGACACGAATCTGATTCATTTCAATCCAGAGAACCTTAAACCTAGATTACCTCGCCAACTAGATTTTCAAGTCATAACTAGAGTAGTTGGGAAAAAGGTCTTTAGTACTGTTCTAGATGAAGGTGCTTCAAACTCTGTTTTATCTTTGTCCTGTTGGAAATCCATTGGCTCTCCCAAGCTTGTAAAATCACTGACAACACTAAAATCCTTTGATGGAAAGGGTTTCCAGCCCTACAGTCTCATGCCAACCCTTTTAGTTGAGCTAGGGGGAAAAACTGTTTCCATTCAGGTGGAAGTAATGGATGCCCCGTTAGACTACAATCTTCTCTTAGGGAGAAACTGGATTTTTGCTATGACCGTTGTCACTTTCATAGTATTTAGAACCCTCCAGTTTCCGCATTTGGGAAGAATTGTAACAATTGATCAACTTGATTTATGTACGCCGAATGTTACCACTCCTACGATGAATAATATCTCTTTGCTAGGTCAGTCCCCTCCTCCTTACCAGTCAATTGGGGTAGGTATGTTGAAAGACTCCGCCCTCATGGGCGTGTTTTCGTCAACTCCTTCTAGCACAAAAATGGAAATAGTCAATATGATCTCTTCATTTAATTATGATCCTAAGGGTAATCAAGTTGTTGAGACATCCTCCCTCAGCCTGTATGAAGCAGTTTATGAAGCCATCCAATATGTTTCCAATGTTCTTACGGATGATCTTCATCTGGTGGCTTTGGATCCTTACCACCTGCCCTACTGGTTGGAACCTTTGCTTCCTACTCTGGATTATCTCTCCCAAAATTTTCCATCAGATGAGTCTATTATAGAGATTATAAATATAAGTACATCCATATGGGAGGATCACCATCATAGATCTTCGTTCCTCCCCAATACCAGTTCGGCGGATAATGATTTTGTATCTCTCTTTGGTACTGATATTGTCGACAATCCGCAAATACCTGTCTTGTTTCAAGATTCTGAGTCTAAAGGAAATTTATGCAACATTACCAAAACGGTTCCAATCGACATATCAATCAAGTCTAGAACTATTGAACATGTTCACATAGGGAAAATTTGTTCAATAAATGAAACTAAAGAGTATAAAGCACTTTTTAAAGAATTTCGAGATATTTTTTCCTGGTCTTTATGAAGAAATGCCTGGGATATATTCATCCATTGTAGTCCATGAGATCAAAACCCATCCTACATCCAGACCGGTTTGGCAGAAACTGAGACAAATCCATCCGCGAAAGGCTGCGGCTATCAAAGCCGAAGTCGAAAAACTTCTGAAGGTAGGATTTATCTATACCGTACCGCTAAGAGAATGGGTATGAATATTGTTCCTATGAACAAAAAGTAGGGTACTATTCGATTCTGCATCGATTTTCGAGATTTGAATAAAGTTTGTCCCAAGGATAACTTTTCGACTCCACACATCGATTAGATTATCGATACCTGTGCTGGGAGTGTCGTCTTCTCATTTATGGATGGATTTTCTGGCTACAATTAGATTGAGATATTTCTCGCCGATCAGCATAGGATGACATTTATATGCCTGTGGGGAACCTTTTCCTACAAGAAGTTACCTTTTGGCCTTAAGAACGCTGGGGCCACATTCCAGCGTGCCATGTCCTATGCATTTCACGACATTAAGAACATGGTGGAGCCTTACCTCGACGATCTCCCTACACATTCACAGCTATGAGAAGACCATCCTCGACATCTTAGAGACATTTTCCTAAGATGTCACCATTAGAAAATACAATTGAACCCACACAAATTTGTTTTTTGGGTTGATACGAGATGTCTCTTAGGTTTCATAGTCTCCAAGGATGGTATTCGGATTGATCCCTTAAAGATTGCTGCAATACTCGCTTTACCTGCCCCAACCAACCTGCTTGAACTCCAAAGTTTGCAAGGGAAGGAAAACTTTCTTCGTTGTTTTGTTTGTAACTTTGCTAAGAAAATGCATGGTTATATGCGCCTCCTTAAGGACACTCCATTCTTTTGGGATGACCAGGGCCAGCGAGCCTTCGATAATCTCAAACATGCTCTGACTCATTCATCCATCATACACCCCCTGGATTACTCGAAGGATTTTCTCTTGTATGTTGCTGCCTCTACTACTACTATCGGAATGGTTTTATCTCAAGAGGACCAAAACAGCCTAAAAAACGTGATTTATTACAGCAGTAAGAATCTTCTGGATTCTGAAACTCAATACTTGCGTGTGGAGAAGCTAGCATTGGCCATTGTCGTTGCTGTCCAAAAATTTCATCACTACATCCTACTTCGCACCACTACTGTACTCGCAGACCAAAACCCTATGTACTACATCCTAACTCGTCAGGTGCTAGGGGGAAAATACTCCCGATGGATTGTTATCCTACGGGAGTTTGACCTGGAATTTGCCAAAGCTACTTCAAAGAACTCATTAGTTTTTGTCAAGCTGATGTGTGATCTTCCCTGTGCTTTCATGGATTCTGAGCCTAGTGATTCATTCATGGATGAATTTCTATTCCTAATAAGCACAAATGATACGTGGTATGGATATTTAATCATTTATCTCCAAACACAACGTTTTTAGCCTACTATATCTCGTGAGGATCGTCGCTGCATCCGTCACCACGCAAAGTACTATCTTATCCTCAATGATACATTGTATAGACATGGTATAGATACCATTCTTCGACGATGCCTCACCCATACCGAGGTTGAAAAAGTTCTTAATGACTGCCATTCTGGGGCATGTGGCGGTCATCTTTCTGGGATGGCTATAGCTTAGCAGATCCTGCGCGTTGGCTATTTCTATCCTTCTATTTTTAAATATTGTCATGAGGATGTTAAGAAATTCCCACCCTGTCAACACTTTTACCCAAAAAAGCGCACCCACCCTGGTCCGTTACACCCCGTCATTGCCGTTGGCCCTTTCGCCAAATGGGGGATAGATTTCATGCATTGTAAGCCTACCTCAGCTAGGGGGCATGGTTACATCATAGTAGCCGTGGATTATTTCACTAAGTGGGTTGAGGCTATGCCTACATATGTAGAGGATGGTAATACTACCTCCCTCTTCCTTTTTAACCATGTAATAGCTAGGTTTGGAGTTCCTCAGTCTATTGTCACTGATCACAGATCACATTTCCGGAATCAGATGATGGTAGAGTTAAGTGCTAAGTTAGGTTTTCACCATGAAAACTCAACTCCCTATTATCCGCAAGCTAATGGTCAAGTTGAGGCCATTAACAAAGTTTTAAAAACTATGCTACGTCGGATGGTTGGAGATCACAAATCCAACTGGCACCAGACTCTCTTCTCTGCTCTTTGGGCTTATAGAACTTCGGTGAAAACAACTAGTTTTACACCCTTTCAATTAGTATATGGACTAGAAGTTGTCCTACCTATTCAGTGTCAGATTCCATCTTTGAAACTTGTCGTTGAACTTCTCCCTAATACTTCTACTGAAGAAGAAAGGTTTTTATATTTAACCAACCTTGACGAAACTAGACAAGAAGCTGCCTTGGTTAATGAGGCACATAAGAAACGCGTCAAGGAACAATACGATAAATCTGTTGAACCTTGTGTGTTTAATGAAGGTGACCTAGTCCTGACTTATAATCAAAGACATGACAAGCTAGGAAAAGGGAAGTTTGAATCAATGTGGTATGGTCCTTTTATCGTTTCCAAGGTTTTAGAGAAAGGGGCCTACGAGCTTGTGGATTATGATGGAGTTCCCTTCGGGCAACCTTGCAATGGGTTGTACCTAAAGAGGTACTATGCCTAGATCATTCATGTATGGTACGTTGTATATATGTACATTATTTGAATTTTCAGTGTGTTTTGGTACTTTCAATATGGTTTTGAGTTTATGTCTAGACTGTTTATACCATGTTTTGGTTATGTAGATCAAATGGCTTTTTATGGCTTCGCCGATGGTACTTTCCACCATACCCTGAACCTTGATTCAGCGTCTTGGGTTTTGTATTCCCTTGCACACGATCTAGTGAGTTCAGGAGCAGTTTGTATTGGTCCTACTACCAACAATATTGATGAGTATGAAGCAGTCATAGGTCTTTTGACTGACGCTGTATCCCGGGACATTCATGACTTGGTATTGTTCATGGACTCGCAATTGGTGGTTTGTCATTTAAACCAGGTTTACACCATCAAAAACCCTATACTACACTATCTCTATTGGAGGGTACTTTTACTAGAAATTTCACTTGAAGTCATTACTTATAGACATATCCCTAGGGCAGATAATGTCATTGCTAATTCATTGGCAAATTATATCCTAGACTGGTATATTGCTCATTCATAGCATGTAAGTTAAACATGGTTCGTAACATTGTAAATAAACAGTAAAAACATATAAAACCCATGTAAATACATTTCCCATTTGAATCATAAACATCGGAGGAAAAATCCTGTATATATATATAAGTGTTTTTACAAAAATAGGTCACGAGACCTCATCTGAAGCACTCTGTATTTCAGGAAGCACAAAATCATACAAAAAATATGAAGCTATGGCAGCTTTCAGTGATACATCATGTAATAACTAGTGATGCTCATGGTAGCACATCACAGTCTGCACTACTCTACATAGCAGACGGCTGAAGCGGCCTGGCACTCCTGTTGTGTGCCTCTGATAGTGCATCGGGAGATCATCAATGGATGCATAGGGTATGTCCAATGTCAACCTCTCTAGGTTCTCCTCTATCTCTCCCATCAGGTCATCACCTCATTGAACAAATAGAGCTCTTAGTCGTCTATCTAGTGGGGATGATCCCCTAGGTCGTGCAGCTCCAACATCTGCATGAAAATTTCAGGTCTCATTACTACACATAAAAAACATAAAAAATAAAAACATTAAAAGACGAAAAACACAAATATCTATCTTAGGGTTTTTGTTTCTTACCCATGTCTCCCCAATTCCCTCTAGGTGGAAGTGGTAGGTTAGGGTCACCCCTGAAATTAGTGCATGCATAAGCATAATCCTCAACCATGAGGATCTGGTCACTAAGCCATCAGAAGAATGGAGTCCTGAAATTCACCTTCCCTCTACCTCCTCCTGTACGGGCCATGATCCTGACCCACCTCAACATACGAGGGTCTCTTTCCCTCAGCTCAGTAAAAACCACTTGGGGCCTCAGATGAGGTACCCACTCAAAAAATAAATAAGCTAAGATAGAACCATACCCAAATTGTTTTAGTTCTTCCTGCCGACACTTGGTCAGCTAGTCCTTAAAGATCAATAACAATTCCTCTGCCCAGTTGAAAACTGTAGGTGCCATAGCCTCTATCGCATACAACATATGTGCCCTAGAATCCTGATGAGGCCCTTGGCTCCCAGCCAACCTCTGCATGGTGAAAAGAAGAGTGCGGAGAGGAAGATCCACTACTGCCTTGATGGGAATCTTCTTCCCTGAAGTTCTAGTACTGGGAAGGTAGTAACGGTCAATCAACTCCTGGGTAGTCACATCCCTTCCATGGGATCCAGTCAATGAAATCAGGGCACCCCATCTCGATAATCTGGTAAAGAAATAGATGTCTTCTACCTCAATGGTCAACACATGTGCCCCCACCTCAAAGTATTGTTGTTCTGGGTTCTACATATGGAGTATATACTCCAGCAATCTCTCATGAGACACCATACTAGGTGTGCGAAAGAATTTGAGGAGGCCACAGTTCCTCAATGTGGCTATACATCCCGCACTTCTTTCAGCAAGGTCATCATCCTCATCATGCTATCGTTCCTTCCATATCACCATTTTCGACCGCTGAAAACTTACCAAAAACCATTAATTGTCTAGTTAGAAACATGAACAATCATTAAAATCAATTAAAAGTTGATGCTTTTGCTTATCCATGCATTTTTTCAAGCTCACGGTCGGCACCGCCTGAGCATAATGTAATGAGCGCGGTTCTCATGGTGCACTGCCTATCACTTAAGGGGCAGGAGCGGTGCCCACATTTTGAGTTTAGCGCCTGCCTAAAATGACCCAAAACCCACCTAAAATAAAAAATAAATGCATAAAAATGAAATTTTAGGGTTTTTTCATTTACCTGGCTCTAACAGCGCTCAAATCAGACGGTCGGATCTCCCGGAATCAGCAGCTAAAGATCTGGCTCAAAGTTGCTCAAAAATGCTCTTGACAAAAGATAAATAGTAAAATGTTTTGATTTTACTATTTGAAATGACTTTTATAGATATTTTTAGGGTTTTTTAATGTCATTTTAATATTTTAAAATCATTATCATTATAAAATCCATCCATATGACTCATTAAAAGTCATTTTTCGAGAAATTAATGTTGATATTGAGTTTTGCAGGGGTAGAAATGAAAACAGTAAAAATCTATGGGAAATTTGTTTTTGACTTTTTCATGCTTCTTCAAAATGGAAAAAGTCCCCGAGCATTTGTTTGGATACTTTGGTCACACTCTCAAAACTCAGTATCAAAGTTTCGAGTCTTTTTTTCTAATTCTTTTTAGGCTCGTAAAACTGTTCATCGTTAAAAAGAGACCTAATGGAGTCCCCTTTAAGCTCTTTTCAGACTCCCTAAATATGAAAATATTGTCAAGTACTTGTCTTCTTCATACTCGTAAAAGTATTTGAAGAGTCGTCTCTCCGACGGCAGGTTATCTCTTTTTCGGTTCGGATAGACTATTTTACGAAAAAGGACCCTTTGGAGTTTCCTTTTGTCTTCGTTCAGACTCTCTAATTATGAACGATGACGAGTATGCTTTCATTGGACTCATTAAACTAAACACTGAGAGACCCTTTTTTGGGAACGAACCCCTCCTTTCCCAGGTTCGTGAAATATATGGGAATGGACTTGTCTCTGGATGAGCTTAAACAAGTGTTTGTTACCCTCTTTGGACTCGTAAAAATGAAAAGAGGAACTCATCAATCATGATGGGGGAATTAAGGGAAGGGAATCATTTTGCAAATCCAATGGCAGCTGTTTGTCACCTTTGAACATGGCACTTTTCTGCATATCATTCAGTCAATTGGGTTTTCGGCTGACTTACAAGTCAATCCAATTTCATGAGTCATGTCAATCCTTTGAGTTTTTCAAAAGATTGCACTGTCCACTGTCGCATTGTGTGTTTGTCTCATCTAGTCATGCTACCAAGTCTTCTGTCGTGCCGCCCAATGTTCAAAGGAAGAAATAAGTTTACCTCTGCAGTTAAAACAACCTTTGTGTCAGTACTTTGAGTCAGTCCTATGGTTACATTATCTACGATATTCCAAAACTTTGTTCCAAGTTTCGTGTAGTCGATGTGGGATTCATCATGGCCCTCCTTTGACGAGACTATTCCTATCAACGTCAACTCATCATCCGGGAAGTATTCTTAGAAACAATATTAGTACCTTGAGATCCATATGCCTTAATGACAGATTCTCTCACTATCGACAAAGGTTCACATCATTGGCCTTTGATCGAAAGACTCTGTTGGGTGTTCGACACCAAGACATCTATTTGTACTCAGTAGGTTGTACTAGGGTACCTTGGGAATCATTGACATCAATGGTGATCTCCCTCGCACTTGTTAACGGTTCACCTTATTGACTGGTAATCAAGTGGTTTCTACCATGTTCGACTTCAAAACATTGTAATCAAATGGATAGAATCGTACTTTATGGAAGATGAGACGAAGACCCTGGGTATTTGTTAAGCGCTCATAGCTTGCTTTCCAGGTTGCGATGGAGTATATTGTATGAAGTACCAGCATGGATCCACATTTGTATAGTCATGGCTATGCTCAATTTTGCATATGTATGACATAGATCTACGTTGTATATCTGGTAGCTATGTCCAAGTTTGAGTCCTCTATCACATGGATCTACGATGTATTCTAGTAGCCATGGTTGTTTATTCCTCTCATGGATCTGTCTTGTATTGGTCTGCAGCCATGATGAGGTTACATCTATTCATGAGGTTATAATTGATGAGGAATACAAAGCCAAGTTGATGAGCCAATCTGTGTCGAGACTCATTGGAAAACAAAGTTGTAGTGTGCAAGTTGAGATATTTTGGATCAAGATGTTGTACCTTGTAATTATAATAAGGTGGTGTTTCTTTGGATCCTTATTACTATGGAGTGGTTAAAGCTTATTGAGAAGTTATTTATTATGATAGAATACTTAGGATGTATGGATAGTGAAATTTAGATTAGAAAGATAAATATTTCAAATGACAATGAGCCTAAAATGGTTATTATCAGGGATGATTTGTTGGGAAAATATGCAATTGAAATCGTTCTCTTGTTGAAAGAGTATGGAAATGTATTTTTGTGATTATAGAGACATTAAAGGATTTGCAACAAAGATGTGGGAATTGAAGTTATTTTTTGTGATTTGTGTTAACCCTCTTAAATAGAGATCTTGTTGCATCGAGAGAAATGAAGTTCTCCTATAGTCTAGGTGGAAAAATGTGTCATGTGCTAAACTTAAATAGAAAATTATTGAAGTCTCACTTCTAATGCGAACTGAAAAAGAATTGTTGTATTAAAATAATAATAAACTAGCATGGATCCATCTTAACCTTGAAATTTTTAAGCAGTGAGAGGCTTGTAATAAAGAATATATTTCCTCTGTTATCTCTCTCATGTATCCTTACTTTCTTAACAAGGTATTGAGTGATACTGGACTTGCACTTCTGAAGACAGAAAAAAATGAAAGTGGGTAATTAGGGAGAGAATTGCATGCAAGGATTTAATGGAAAGATCATTTTAAATTAAATTTATTTTTTAGAAAACAAGTTCTTAGTGCATACATTTTAAATAAAGATTTGGCAGACATTTATAGTGCAGAGCAAAAACCCTAGACACTGAGGCAAAAATACACAAAAGTATTTATTTCCTGAAGATTGTTTTTAGATTATAACAAAAAGGGCGAAAATACACAGATTTTTAGGTTCTCTTTCTAAAAATGGAGAAATTGGCATGAGAGAAATTTGATGGCTGAAGAAAAGTGAGCCGGGGAAGAGGATGTTGGAGAAAAACCTTTCTTTTTATTGAAGTCAGTTAAACTAAGATTACAAAGGTGGAAGCAACAACAACAAAGGATAGAAGTGTCATTATCGTGAGAAACCAGGCCATAGTGCCTGGGATTGCAAAATCTAATGTACTGATGTACTCCAACTACCAGCATAGAGTAAAACATAGAGAGATTTTAATATGGTGCTAGATTTTGACAACAAAGATTTAAACATTGAATACTAAGATGAATCTGATTATAATAATTATATAACCTTTTGTTTTGATCAGTAGCTTGGAAAATCAGCTTCTAAACCATTAATACTTGGGAAGGATGCTAGTTAATTGATTAAGTTATGGGAGTCCAATCATATTCTACCTTAAGAGAAAAAGGGTTATGGCAGTCTAAGAATGAGATGGGTCGGAACCAAGGTGTTACAATTATCTTAAAATGTAATTGTTAACAGTATGATCTTTGTGGTAACAAGGAAGTTGGAACTTAGTAACTCCCACAAAAGTATGAAACGATCAAATACTTTTTTTATAAAAATTGGATATATTAACATTTTGGAGTTGAAGGGGCACAATTGATTGTTGTTGAAGGTCATTCACAATTTAACATATTTATTAGGAAATCCATCATGTATGCGACCGAATAAGCATTTGTAGTAGTGGCACACTTCTGAGCCCACAACCGTGAAACGATTTGTGAAAACGTTAAATAAACTAATAATTTCTTAAAAGTAAGATTTTATTGAATGTTTTACATCAATTGGTAGACAACACCACTTGGTAATTTTACCATAGATTTGGCATGATGAATTTCCTTATTGAAAAGTGCAAGCATAGAAAATTTCCTACATATTTTGGTTAAAATTCAATTCTATTGTTAGATAGTAAAAACTATAGATGTTCCTAGACATTATTCATATAGTTTGAATAGACAATGTTGAAATGGGAAAACTTTAATTTTCACTTAGGAATCAAAGTTATAAAAGGAAGTATGTGGTAGGATATATGGAAACTTATGGAAAAGTCATATTTCCAAAATAAGGGCTCTAACCTTCCTATATTTTTCTAAACTAAGTTGATTTGTAATCATAAAAAGAAAATGGGGTTTGACAAAGGTACTTAGATGTAGATAATGTTATTGTGAAAGAGTTTTTGTTTTGGGAAAAAGTTGGTCTCATCTTGCTTAATTTATGAGACAAAATTGGCATAGGGACATAGTGTGCTCCTCTTCTAGTAGCGAGTTCCTGTGGTACTGAGAAACAATGAACAAAAATAAAAATTATGAAAGACTCTATCTTTCCTTTATATGAGAAGTAAGTGATCCAACAGTACTATGTGGGCACAATCCCTTACAAGTATCCTACATGATCCCTTGTAGGTCACACAAGTGAGGCATCCACTTTAGAGTACATTGTCATTTTCTATTGATGATATTGTGCACAATAAGGACTCCAAGGTGATGTAGCTACACAAGGCAAGTCCACACCACTCCATCTTGAGCCTCCAAAGACTCTATCTATCCTCCAAATAAAAGCACTCCACTAGGGTAGTTACCTCCTACAATAACACTATTGAAGTCTTAGGCATCCTCGACCCATCTCCAATCCTCTAAACAAGAACTCAAGTTTTCACATGTCATTTAGGGATTTAATAACTCATGTCGAGTAGAGTTCTTGTAGGGGTGGAGGTTCCTATTGGTGCAGATCCTATCTCGGAGCAGAGTTCCTATCGGGGAAAATTTCCTGTCAAGAAGAGTTCCTATCAGGGAAGAATTCTTGTTGTGTAGAGTTCCTACCGGGAAAATTTCTTGCCTTAGTAGTCGTAGTTCCTATATGGAAAATTTATATTCAGTAGAGTCCATGTCGGTGCAGAGTTCCTATCAGGGAGGAATTCCTATCGGGGCATAGTTCTTATTGGGAAAAGCTCCTGTCGGGCAGAGAGGCAGAGTTTCTCTCGTGCAGAGTAGTGGAGTTCCTATCAAGAAGAGAGGTGTATTTTTTTTCAAGGTAGAGTTCTTGTCAAGGAAGAGTTCCTATCTAGGAAGAGTTCCAGCTGAACATAGTTCCTATCAAGCCTCAGGAGGATTTATTTTTGGGGAAGATTTCCTATCTAGGCATAGTTCCAGCTGAGCCGAGTTCCTATTGGGCCTCAAGCGGAGCTCCTGTCAGAACAAAGTTCTTCTCGGCGTTGAGTTCCTATCGCTGATTATAGTCCATATCAAGGAAAAGTTCCTGTTGGGGAAAATTTCTTGTTAGGAAAAGTTCCTCTCGTGGTAGAGTTCCTGCATTATCAGTTGTAGTTCTGATAAGGAAAATTTCTATTCTCTAGAGTCCACATCGATAGAGTCAGGGAAGTATATTTCCTATCAAGAAGAGTTCCAGTCAAGGTAGAGTTCATGATGGGGAAAATTTTGTGTTGGGGAAGAGTTCATGTTGAGAAGAGAGTTCTTGTTGGGCAGATTTCCTCTCAGGACAGGATCAGTGAAGGGAAATTCCTTCCTTGTGTTATGTGGGGCAGTTGAAAGGAGTGTCATGGCTATGATGGGTTAGTGAGATCTTTGTAGAGCTTTGGATGTTATTTGGCTAAGCATAGAGAGAAGAACGGGTAGTGGGATGAGAGAGAGAATCTTGTAGGTGTTTCCTTTTCCATAGTTTCCTCATAGCCTAGCTTAGGGGTTGCCTCTCAGCAAAAATAGTATATGCTAGACAGAGTGCCTATAGTTGGGTGGAAAATTGCTCTTACACAACCAATTATTTGGATATTCTTTTTTAAAGGTAAGTATTCTCTTGTATATAATGTGAAATGATATTATTATTATTCTATAATGTAATCATGTAGCAACTTAGGAAGGTCATCAAAACATCATTACCAGTATCACTCTGTAGTCGAGTTATCATTGCAAGTTACTTCCATCATTGTACTTATAACTCTGCCAATTATTTCAAATTATGATTCAGTAGATAAGACCATTTTCATTCTCATTTGATAAGAACACGTGAATAAAGAATCTGTTGACCATTTACACAATGTATTGCGGCCTTTTGAATTGCATCGCCCGAAACAAGGTGTGGAGAAACAATTTCCTTAAAATATGAACATGTAATATGATGCAAGCTGTAAAAAAGACAACACAACTTGTATGAATATTTTATTGTGAGTTCAAAAACACATGCAACTTTTGGCTAATGGAAACTTTATTGGTCTAATTAATGTTTTGATGCAACTACGTTAAGTGTGTAATCATCCAAATCTATTTGAAGGTAGGTTGATTATAAGCTCTTTTGATATGCTATGACTTGAACAACAAGTATGTTCAAATATTTTCTCCATACACCAAGGTGCCCCATACTCAACTATTGATGTAATGGGAATGAATTTGGATTTCACTCAAGTTGAAGTGGTGGTGTTGGGATAAGTCTTGTTGGTGTTGATACAATTATCTTCTATGATAGTGATTGGAATTCTGCAATGGACCATGAAGTCCAAGACATATGCCACCGAATAGAGCATACACATGAAGTGCGTATTTATAGGATGGTTTCTAAGAAAACAAATGAAGAGAATATCATAAAGAAAACAAATAGAAATGTGCACTTCATGAATTCATGCTCAACACATGCATTTCTACAGTTGAAACTAGGGATGATTTTAAGGAACCATGCTTATTTAAAAGTGTATAAATGTTGGTGAATATTACCAATTCTTAAAACGCCAACTATAAAATGATTGGCGATATTTTTCAAAAAATATTTTAATTTCCAAGGATTTTATATCGTTTATATCATAATTTGGCGATTTTTAGGGTGAAAAAATTTTACCCCATCAAAATTGGGAGAAACAGGGCTTCAAAAAATGCAAAATGGCAAATCTTTTTTGGGATAAAAACATGGAAAAATAGCCCACTGGGCTAAAATTCGCCCCTAAAATTATCCCTGGTTGAAACCAAATTTACCAAATTGGAGAAATATGGATGAAATGTTTGACTTAGGGATCATTACTAAGACAAGTCACTAATAGTCCATACAACATTAGAGGAAATTTCAACTCAAAATGGGCCTCCTAAGAAAAATAATAAAATAATAGTTAAAATAATAAAATGATATTTATTCATTTTGGAGGAAGAAAAGAAAAAAACTATTTTTTTGTTCGTATTTTCGACATATCTCCCTATGATTTTACTCAAATTTCGATCGAGAGAGCTCATTGGATGCGAAATTAAATTCCACATCCAACGAGTACCCACTCTGCATACTTTTGATGAACCCCGCCAACCGAAAAACAAGAAATACCTGAAAAAACGTGATGATTATGTCATCATCACATTTTTCAGGTATTTCTTTTTTTGGGTAGTGGGGGTTTTCCGAGTGGGTACTCATTAGATGTGAAATTTAATTTCGCACTAAGGGAGCTCTCCAGATTGAAATTTGAGTTAAAACACAAGGAGATATGTCAAAAATATGGACAAAAAAGTAGTTTTTTTTTATGATACCTATCCCCAAATATATAAATTTGGGGAATGTCCCCCAAAGTGGGGAATGTGCACCCTCGCTCCCACATGTTTCCGGGCTAGGGAAAATCCTAGGGAAACATTTCCCTGTGTCCCCCTTTGGGGGGGGTGCAAGGAAACACATGTGAAAATGTTTCCCCAATGATGACATGTGTTTCCCCCTTTGGGGTGTTTCTAGGTGTCCCCTCCATGTTAGGGGACGCCCATAAGCCTCGTCGTGATTTTCATATTTTCTAATGAAAATAAATGCAATTTTTTTTTAAATGTGTTATGGGGATAATGCTCCCAAGATCAAACATCTTGCTACTCGCTTATTGTCACATATTGCTAGTTCTTTTGCAGCTGATAGGAATTGGTCCACATATACCTTCATTCATTATATTAAGAGAAAGAAACCTACCTCCAGGAGAGCACATAAACTAGTTGCAACACATAGTTCCCTACGTCTTGCAAATAGGACGACACCAGATTATCAGATGGGAACAACGAAATGATGGGATGTGAATCCAAAGGTGGATGCACCGATTAATGAGGAGGGTGGACCAAATGAGATGCAACATGTTTTGCATGGTGTGTCATTGGTTACAGATGAGTGTGACTCAAACTCGGATAGTGACACTTCCATTGATGGTCTTGATGCCTTCATGTTGCAAATGGATGTAGAGGACCAATCAATGGAGCACACTCCTTTATGCTTATTTGATCATGATGTTGATTCATTTCAACTTTTTTTCATTGTTTCAGTTTTGACTCTAGATAGTAGATATTGACGACAATCCTTGACTCTTTACTATTTTTTGAGAAATTTTAATTTACTATTAAAATTTTGTCTATTTAATCATTCTAACTCCCATGTTCATTGTTCGATATCTATTTAACTATTTCAAACTTCAACATTTATTGCATTATCTTTTACAAATTTGAAATTTGATATGGTAATAGATGTACATTCCATAATGAGGAATTTAGTTTTTAGTTTTTATATAGTAATAGTTATTTTTTGGATTTATCATTTTTTTATGACTCCAACATCCCTTGTTTCCCCAAAATTCCCCTAAAATTTTGGGTGGCTTCCACATGCCCCCCTTGTGTGTTTCCTTGATCCCAAGCTCCTTGTCCAAGAAACTCCATGGAACATTGAAGATGATATCACTGCAGAACTTTTCCATATCACAACTATATGAACATGATAAAGTAATTTTCTTGGTTTTCAATGATGAGAGGATTGGAGTCATGCCCAACAATAAATCAAGGTACACACAACGCTCCGAACATGGTTTTTCCAAACACAAAGAATCAATGGATTCTCCTACACTAGTTAATGAAATTCATGACCTCCCAAGAATAATTGCAATATAATGATTCCATTATAAGTTGTGAATTACCCATCTCAATGTAATCACATGATGGTCAATCTGTAAATAATCACGGATTACCCACCATGGCACAATTAGAGGGGGGATTTAATGCATTCAATATAATATTTTATGCAGATCAAATGGATCACATGGGGTCATTTCCAGAGCAACATTTTCAAAACCAAGCATCTGAGAGCTAATAAATACAAGGCAAGAATCCACGAAAGGGCACCTTTTATTTTTTTTATTCTCATGAGGTATAACTGTGTGTTGAACTCTGTAACTATCACAATGCCATTACAAAAACCATAGGGTTTAGTTTTGAATCTATTTAATGTTTACACTAAGTAGTTTTGAATCTAGTTAATGTATTTGCCAATTCAAACCTCTCTATATAAGCAACAACCCAACAATTGTATGGGGGGGATGGATACAATGTAGAAGTTAGAAATTTTTGGAATAAAACATGGAGTCCTTCACACTGCTATTTTGAAATTTCTATGATGTTCACTATGAGTTTATCCTCATGGTAATTTAAGTTTATTGTTGTAGAAAATCCCAACATCTATCTTTCTAGAGAGGCCCCGCTATAGAGAGTAGGATCTGTGGGTTATTCTATGTTTTGTAGAGTACATGTTGTAGCTTAGCAATTTAGAAATATGTAGATAGTTGTTTATTAGAATACATATTCATTCGATTCTTGTAGCTTAGCTCATATTTAGTATCCACTACAAAATGGTTGTATATCTAGTTTCACAAACAGAGAAATAAGGGGAATGAGACTTGTTACTAGATTTGATTATTGGTAATCCCAACTAAAGTAGCACCACCAACCAAACTAGTGAACAATCAAAGCATTTTTTAGTTCAATCATTTTGAATGCATGTCTTTAAATTTCCTTTACATTTCAGTAATTATAATGGCTTGTTTGTTTATTTCCTGTAAGCTCAATTTCCTTCCCAGTCTTTTCCTTTCCATAGTAGCTAGCCCGCCATTAATGGGAGTGGTGATTCATGGAAAAAGGAATTATTTATATCATGCAAAGAGATTACCTAGTGATAGAAGGGTTCCCATTCACATGATCGGTGTTCAAGTACATGGGACACTGCAAAGAGCGATTGAGATAGCCTTTAATTTATGAAGTGTGGCATGATGCAATGTATTTTCACAGAAGCATGTAGAAAACCAGATGTAAATAATGAACCTAGATTTTGCACATATAGTGCACGACATCTTGTAACTTTCTCTCAAACTTCGGATTGATAAGTAAATGCATTGTATCTTTCATTGCTCTTTTTAGGGTAATAAATTAACTCATCATATGTGAACAATCCTCTTCCCATGAACTATGAAACTTGTTCATAAATCATTTCGCAATCTTCTTGGATTGATAAACAATACAAATGAATCTCACTTTGCACATTTACCCCAATTAATCCAATTGACTCTGGTGTACTAAGAAAGTCATACCCCATGAACTTGAACTTATAATTAGGCCTTAGTCCTTGAAGTTGTGGGCCAAAAATATTATTTTCCAAATTTTATTGGTTCCAAAAGATTGTAATCTATTCCATTAGCATATAACATCAACTATTTTGTGCTTAGATAAGGGTTTTGTCTTCTCTTTCTCTAATTTTTTTGGAAGCTCTCCAAACTCATGGTAGATTTGGAGTTGATAGTGAATGTATTTCCACATTTCATGTCAGAGGAATTCTATCTGGATGTTAGAATTACTATTCGTGTGTACAAATGTAAGGGACTAGAAAGAATATTTTTACTTTTCCAAGACACTATCACTATTGATGTTGTAAGAATTCCTTAATGTCACATATAGGATTGTGGCCTATTGGGCATGCCATCACAACCTTTTTTTGTATCCTCGAGACAATGAGGAGAATATACATAGATTTTTGGGCATGAACTCATGAAATTTGTTGTCTTCCATTTTTACCACTCGTTGTTCTGCTAGAAATGATTTTTTTTGTAACACTATAAAGTTTCCAGATGTCTTCCATGCTTTGAAGCCCAATCAAAAAGCCATATTCACAAGGCATAATGTATCATGGATTTATTTTTTTATGTACTAGAAAGCTCCCATATGCTCACATTTAAGTTTGATAATTGTGGAATCATATCTGACTTTACGCAAGTTGTTAAGGAAATAATCAACAGGAATCTTGAGGAGCTCATAGGGATCCTCCATCAAATGTAGCTTTCAGAAATAAAGTCTAGTGTTATCTCATGGACGAATATTATTACAAGTTGTGCTAGAATGGTCATTGTCATAATGCCCTCGAGAGATTTTGTGAAATGGAATTGGTAGGTATAAGATAATGTCAGCTCATGGAATGCCATGATCACAACTTATGCCCAAAATAGCCATTGGGATATGGCCTTGGGTTTCTTTCATAAAATGCAAATTGTAGGCTTGAAATCTAATGTAGTTACAATTGCAACTACACATACTACCTATGCCAACTACCAGCTAGTTGAAAAACTAGAGTACAACCCAACATGAATGATGAGACATGAGAAAAGACACCAAGAAGAAAACAATCCATATGATTAGTGTCTCTTCTTCATATTAAAAGACAATTAAAGAATGAAGAAATTATAATGAACCAGTTATTGAAGATGGTATTCTAGATTCATTCAAACAATTGACTACCTCTACTCCTTTCTCTTTGTTTCCTTTTATTTACATATCTTTATCTCCAAAGAGAATAGTTAGCAATTATCCCAAACATGTTGGTTCAGGTAAGTAACAATGGGCTAAGTGATTTGTTATATTATCCCCATAACATCAACCCCCATCTGTAGGTTTATCTTCATATTTGTAATCCACAAGCCAAGGTAACACCATATTTTACTTTGCAATTACGCCACATTAACCTTTGTGAGTCATATTCCACATGTAACTTAATCTCTATTCAAGAAGAAAACCCCATGAATAAAGCCATGATTAAAAATAAATCTCCTCGGACATATAAAAATGAGCAATAGTTATCTTCTCTATTGCCATTAGTGTAGACTGTACCTCCAACTTTCCATCTTTGTCCACGAGTCATTAATCCATTCCTGAACTTTGAGAAAAAAACATGTTGCAAGTAGTAAGAAATTAAATGCACATCTAGAGTAATGTCACTTGAGAGTCAAGACATAGTTTGCAAAATTCATAATGTTTTTTTCTAATTTCTAGTACCTTTTGATAGTGAGGAATTGAATGTTCTAATTTTACTATCAACAGGCTTATTACAAGAATGTAATAAGTCTTTATAATTATTTTTTTATCAATACTTACAATGTTTTCCCCATTCATTTTATACATTTGTTTTTCCATATCTGCCTCTCATAGGATGGCGTGCCCTCACAAGAGAGCCATTAATTAGTTGACGTTTTTATGGCTGTCGAGGGAGGATGGGTGGTCACACTCTCTTATAAAGAGCGTATGAAAGATCCCACATCTTGATAGGTGGTTTTCAATGATTGACACTCGGTTAAAGGAAGCTCATTCACACTTCCATTTGTATAACACTTATGTTTTGTCATTCGAATGTACATGTATGAACTCAGAGTAGCATTGGTAAGCTTCATCTTCAACAAGTCTGAACTCATAGTATCAGTGGTAAGCCTCATCCTCAACCCTTTTTCATGTGCCATTTTTTTCACCTAGAAGAATAATTTTTTCTAAGAAAATCAAGATATTGAATTCTAGTGGGCCCATGCAGTCAAAGAAGAAAGGGTATGGATTCAACCGATGTAATCACAACATGTTTCCATGCATATAATAGCAATATTTTAGGGAGATTACAAATGCAAACTTTTGTCTTTTCCCTTCCTCAACTTATGCCTTGGAGATTACACCAGGAAAATGCTAGACTAGCATAAAATTGTTGATAAATGCGAAAATCAAATTCAAGCATCTCTAGAAGCTTCTTTTTTGCCTCATCCTCATAGAAACCTACAAGAAGATGATAGAAAACAGTAATCCCTTATTAATATATGAAACAAGATAAATCCATCATGCAAGAGATATAAATATTAAGGTTTAGAGGTGTTTAAATTAAAATAAATGTTATTATTGATATATGTGTATGTTTCAATTCTTTTTATAAAATGTAAATGGAATGAAAAGTTAATATTAGTCCAAAAAAAAAAATTTAATATTAGTTATATACATAGTAATATAACTATATAGGAGATATTATCGTAGTGTCTATTCATTTAATAGATCTCAGGGTATGGGACTTACAAATTAATTTTCAATATTTTGTTAGAATTCTCAACTTACTTTAAAATAATTTAAATATGCGATGGGTTGGGCGAGTAGTGTAGTATGTACTTTATGTAATTTTAATTTTAATTTTAATTTCTTGTTAAGCTCGGGTTTTTTAATTTTAATTTCTTGTTAAGTTTGGGTATACCCAACTACACTTTCTCTTCACTTATTCAATTTGTTATTTTCACTTTTAAATAATTTTCTCTCCACTTATTTAATATGTATTTATTATATCTAGGTGTTATATGCAATTTATTTCTATGATTTATGTATGTGCCATTTTCTCTATTATTTTGTATAACTATGTGTTTTCTAATAAAATTATATATGTTTTTGTTAAATTTGTTCTTTAAATGGCATGATATGTGATTCTTTCTTCAATTATAAAATAGGTCTCATATATATGTTTACTATGTGGGTAAAGTTTTTTATTGTTACGTAAATTATTATTATTTTATAGAAAGAAATGTTATAAGAGACTTTGCTTTAGGATTTAGGGTTAGGAATAGGATTAGGCTTAGGATTCAAGGTTAATCTTAGCTTAATTTAGACTTAATATTGAGGCTTAAGGATTTAGGTTTGATCTTAG
>LPNX011006703.1:27716-47837 GCA_001517045.1 Pseudotsuga menziesii
AAATCAAGCTCGATGATCTCATTGGGCCCGTTTTAAACTTTGAATAAGTGAATATGAAAAGGACTTGATGGAAAATTTGAGCCATTTCCAAACCTAGTGAATGATATTTGGGGAAGGGTTTATAAGAGAATTGTGCATGATTTGATAATTGAGGTAATTTTAATGTGTATAATTTTTGGGATGGGACCAATCAATGGATTGGGCCATCAAAATATTGGGGAAATTTTGAATATGTGTGAAATTTGATGGAGACATGTCTTGGGATTGGGCTATATTTCAACTTGGGGATCAATCCTATTTTGGATCAGGCCAATTTCTTAATAGGTGTAATTTACTCGACTGCCTCATTTGACCATAGAGACGATGAGGCACTCAAATTCCATATCTAAATTTAACATCCATGTCCAATTTCATTTTTATTCAATTACATTTAATTTAACATCAGAAAAAAATAATTATGGTTTACCAAAATTAACAGACAACACAAGATTACTTGTAAACACACATGAACACAACATGAACACACAACACATCATGAACACACATGTCATTCTAAGAAAATTTCATGCATATCAACATTTATAAACAATAATTTAAATAAAATGGAAACACGAAATTAAACCACCACATTCATACTCAAATAGACACTTATATTTTAAGCAATTATTCTCTAATTGGTTTCATGTGAAGGACGTCCCTTCCATCCATAAGCGTTGTCAAGCCAAAACTTACTTTGACAAGCCACCCCTAAGTTGGGGCTATCAATCCACAAGGGAAAATCTCTCACTCAATCCCCATTTTCCCAGTTGAATTCTCATGCAACCCACTGGTGCCTAAAACCCTTCCACAGTTGTACCAATCCTCAATTCTCCTTCCCCATCAACCTACACAACATTAGGAACAAGTTCCCTTCTCTGGGTTAACAATCCCTTGGGCATCCTCCAGTCCCTTCTAGAGATCTAGCATAGGCTAGACATGAATTCTTTTAATTTTTTACTCTAGGGCATGAGCAGTAGGCCAAGTTACTCTCTCACCAATTTACTCAGGTTGACATCATGAAAAAATCATGTATCTCCATGGCATCTTCATTCTCTGAGACAGTATGTAGCTATGGCTTCCAAAGGTGATGGCTAAAAAGTCAAATTCCAAATGGTGGAGAAGTGATGGACAAAAAAACTCCCTTCTATCTTGAAAACTCACTTTTATAGGCATAAATCAACTTTCCATGTGGCCACTCCACATGGAACCAATTTTCCCACCTTAAACCCTTTCTTAAGTTAATGAAATAAGGCTTAATCAAAGTATGGTTCTTAATCATAGCTTAATAACTTGGTTTAATTTGCTAACCCTTGGGGAGATAAACTAAGGAACACTCCCACTTTCCCACTTGTAGACTCATATCCCCCAATCTCTTCTTCATCCTTCTTCCCATACATCCATTTAGTTATTTTTATATTAATATAAAAAAATATACATCTTAGCATAGTCTTGGTCATTTCGACCATTTGTTTCCAATTTTTATCATTTTGCATCAATATTTATAATTTTACATTATGGGGTTAAACTGGGGTATTGTACTTCCCCTTAATTTATGTATGTTCCTCAGTGCATCATCGACACTATGTACATTTCCAAACATTTGGTAAAAACTTCAATATAGTTGCAGTTATGCCCACATCATTACATCCTCGAGCTCCCACGTTGATTCTTCGGGATTGTAATGGGTCCATTGGACCTTTACCTTTTCGATGGCCTTGTTCCTCAACAAATTAACTTTTCCATTGAGGAAACAGAGTGGATGTATCATAATATCTTCTTCTGGTTCCACTAGGAGCGAATTTCAATCAATTATGTGGCTAAGATCAAGAACATATTTCTTTAATAAATACACATGAAACACATTATGCACACAAAAACAAGAATACAATGCTAATGCATAAGCTACGGGTTCTATCCTATCCAAAATTTCAAATGGCCCATAAAATTGGGCTACAGGCTTTGGAAAAAATCCTAATTTCAGAGAACTCTTCTTTAGTATGACTTTAAAATACACATGATCACCTACTTTAGATTCTTTTACCGCTCTTTCCTTATCTCCATAACTCTTCTATATGTCTTGTGCCACTTTCAAATTCTACTTGATTTTTACCATCTTCTCTTCCATTTCTCTAGGTAATTATGGACCAATTATTACTCTTTCAACTAGATTGTCCCAACTAATTGGAGTGTCGCACTTTCTTCCATAAAATACTTCAAAAGGACTCATCTTCAAAGAGGCATGATATTCATTATTGTAAGAAAAATCTACCAAATACAAGTAATATTCCAATTTTAATTGTTGATCCATCACATACATTCTTAACATGTCCAAAATAACTTGATTGAATCTCATATTCTACTCATCTATTTGAGGATGATATGTTGTGCTTAAATTCATATTTGTTCTAAATCCTATGAATAATCCCTTCCAAATGTTTGAAGTAAAATTTAGATCTTTGTCTGAAAATATTTCCTTTGGTATCCCACGTAACATGGCAATCTCTTTCATATAAATTTATGTTATATTAGTTGCCTTATGAGTTGACTTGACTAGTACAAAGTGAGCTGATTTGGTTAATTTATCCACCACCGCATGATGGAATCATGTTGGTTTCTTGTCTTGGTCAATTTAGTGACGAAGTCAATGATCACCACATCCCATTTCCATTCAGGCATAGGCAATGATTGAAGCAATCATGTTGGATGCTTATGCTCAACCTTTACTTTTTGACATTCAATGCACCTTGCTATATAATCAACAATATATTTCTTCAAAGTATCACTATCAACATACAACCAAGTATCGCCAACATACAACCACTATCAACCATGTCTCACTACTAAAATAGGAAACAAAGTAAAATCAAAGTCCATATGTACCAATCCATATTTCACCTGGGTCTTATACATGCATGCGATCTACACAATATGAAGGGCACTGAAACACCGATTTTGTTGTGCATCATGGGAAATATCATAAAATATGCTCTAGGTCATTTGCATGTTTGATGTTCAAGTACATTGGCCACTGTCAAAAGTGATTGAGCTAGCCTTTAATTTATAAAGAGTGGTGTTATGCAATTTCCTTTCATAGAAGCATGTAGAAAAATAGTTGTAAATAATGAACTTGGATCCTACACATATACTGCATGACATATAACAAGTTTCTATTGAACATTGAATTGATAAGTAAATGCATTGTCTCTTTTGTTTCTCTTTTTAGGGTAATAAATTAGCTCATCGTTTTGGTTCCTTTTTCGAGGAGATTTCAAAGGCACAATAAGTATATGTTTGACTAGTTTTTACGAAAGACACATAGTAAGGGGATCAACGAGAGGAACTGTCGACTACCCTCTTTGTCAAATATCGTACGTCGTGTGATGCATTTAAATTAGTTCATAGAGTTGCATGAATAGAATTAGAAGACCCACAAGGAATATTTTGTGGCGCAATAAGAGCCACCCAAAGCACTAACCATTTTTCAAGAACACTGGTAAGAGGAGGTTCATGAGAAAACTTCAGATTCTAGTATGATTCAATGATTTATAATGAAACAATATGGTTTCCACAATGGTTATGTTAGGTTCTCATTCTCTTTTTCATGATCCCAAGTTACTATATGTAGAGTGAGACACTCAGTCATTTCAAGGACGTTTATAATGTTAGGTTCTCATTCTATCCTACCACACTTAGAACCATATGTCATCATCTTCATACTTTCTCTCATTTCTTTCTCACACTCAATGTTTTTTATCAAATTGGATCTCCAACCAAGCCATGGAAATTATTCCCACTCCAAAAACCCCAACACTAGCCTTGGCAACATGGTTGGCAAGGGCCTCTTTTTGGTACATACCCCAAAAACCATCCCACCTCTATAGATCCCTACGCTACCCTTGAACAATCCTGCAGAAAAGGCCTCATACCTTCCTGCTCATTCTACACCTAACCCACTCAATAAATTAACTCAACCCACTTACAATGTTGAGCTACCTGGGTATACTACTTATTTCAAAAAGAAAGGAAGATGAAAAAAAAAGATATTTCTAGTATTGAAAACATGTTATAAGCACTGATAGACCTTATGATGCTTGAAAACCAGTCTTTGGTTGGCATCACTAGGAAAAATAAATAAAACTGTGAAAAAATCTATGAGACACAAATGGACAAGCCTTATCTAAAAACCAACTTGTTGGCAAGCAAGGTTTGAGAAAAAAAATGGAAAAAAGAGAAAAAAGAGAGAAAAAAAATGGGTTATTCGAAGGATGGTATACCTTATTTCAAGATTTGGTTTCTATGTGAGTCAAGTTTTTCATAAGCTATGATGCTCTCTCATTATGTTCCATATTCATAATTATTCGTTACAACCGCAAACTCTGTTCGAGCTCATATTTCTATTCCTCAAAAAATTTTGAGGTTATCTTTGGAATTACTTTTAGGTCTAAAGCCAATCCTGATTGTCCTCAATATTCTACTAAATTGGCCTTCTTTTGCAAATTCAAGCTACCGAGATAATTTTTCCAATAGAGTGTTGCAATTAAGTCTTTTCAATTTCCAATGGACTAGAAATCTTGGACAGATTGATGCATTACGAAATATGGAAGACATTGATGCTAGTGGGGCGTACAAAGTAATGATACCAATTCTTGTCAAGGTTAATCTTTGTTAAATAGTGATTTGTTATTTACAATGATTGTTCATAAAGAAACGTTCCTTCCAACCCCTAATTCTAGTTTCTAAATAGAGCATCTCTCATATTTTAAAGTTGGTAGCAAAGGTTTCGTTTGATGCTTGTTTTTCAAAGCTTTGAAGACTAGAAATCACCATTACAAATCACCTTTTATTGCTTTGGAACATCTTTGAATTTGCAATACTATTTCACAATGAATTTCAAACTCAGCAGTGGCAATATTCTAAAGTTATTAAAGGCCTTGGTTTTCGAGAGAATGGGGAATCCAGATGAAGCATTATGATTACCACTCTGCTTAAATACTAAGGATTCTTGTCATGTTGATGATCTTACTCTTACTACATTTCAGATTGTATTCCAACAACTTGGTTGCTCGTATATTGCAACATTTTATTATGAGTATGCTTGTGGGAAAATTCCAAACAACCCGGGGCTACTGATGGATCTCTTCAATTGTTATTTGCATTAATATTCCTATGTTTAAAATCAACATACAAATATGAAAATGTATAAGCTTGTCCTTGAGGAGAGGTTTTTACCGTGGGATGTTTGTAGCATTCAATTGCAGGTATCTTGTGGAAATGGAGGTGAGGAACTATTATCACTAGCAGAAGTCTATTGATTTGCATGGTTTACATGAACTAGAAACCTTGCAATAAATTTGGATGTGCTTGATAGCAAGCTAGGAAAACTCTTTAGCATTGAAAATAAAAAATTAAGGATTCAACTGGTAGGGAAAGCTACTTATTTGAGCATGTGAATATGTTGGTGCAGCAAAAAAATTTATGGAATATCTTGGACACATGCTCAGATGTTTGGGAAATATCTATACAATATCGCAGTTTCTCCTTGGAAGATGGATCCGATGTACGCTAATTTATTCAAAAGCTATAGGAAAAATATGTTCATGAAATCAAAATATGGCTCTATTTAAGGGGTATGAAGAAGGCATTAAAATCATGACAATTCAGATCAACAAAGTTTGTTGTAAGTTGGACATAGTGGGTATTAATGATAATAAAGGTTGTAGAGGATACAATTGCTTTTGAGTCCCAAACAGTAATTTTTTGATATCTCAAGATTTTATATATGGGTATCCATGATTTTTGGTATAGAGAATCATTGAATTGAGATAAATACGTCTAATAAAATTTGCAACTACCCATATTCCGGTTTGTGAGAAATCATGTTTTGATATAACCTGTAGAAGCTTGTCGAGATTGATTTGATACTGAAAATACTACGTTTTAATTTAAGGGTTACAAAACTTCTCCCAATGAAAATTTCAAATGAAATATCCCTTAAAATTATCACATCAATTCAAAAGCATGGTACCTCAGTTCAGTGAATATTTTACAATTTCAGTAGGGCTATAACTTCATCAAATATACACCTATATTTTGTAGTCATGACTCAATAACTATCTCAATACCTCGACTTTTATGTCAAAGGACCAGTATGATAGACACCTTCAATATTGTCATTTGGACTCTCTCAATAACAACTTCAAGTTCACTGACGGGATTCATCAATTACTTTGGTTTCATTTATTTTAGTTACTTCATTTCCATACCCAAAATAGGATGCAATTAGATATTATGGCTCTACACTCTTCACTAAGAATGGTTTTGTCTCCATTAACACTTTTACAAGGTTGTATAAGGTTGTACATGGGATTGAAAATATGGAGGTAACAACTAAATTCTTTTGATCCTTTTATGAACTTGAAAAACTTGAATCAATCCATAAGCTATACTCTTTGAGCCAAATTATTTAATAAGTAATCATTGGAAAAAAATGATTATCTTATATGACTTTAATCATATCTTGTGAACTCGGATCTAGGGGACTTAAGGTATGTTTTTTAAGGAAAAGCTTATATAAAAACGCCCCCATATTGAATTTTAAATTGATACTTTCAAACTTGACATTTCAAATCCTACTTTTACTCTTAAGCCTGAAATTTGAAGGTTCCAAGGATTTCAGTTTAGAAACCTTAAATGTGACAATACAAAAAGATTTCAAGGATGCACTTTGTGTATATTATGGTTATAAGTCAAGATTTATGCAATCTTGGTCTCTCTTGATCCATCATCCAATATCTTGAAATTTTGTCCTTTCTAAACCTATGCCCTTCCATCATAAACAATATCAATATTATAATCCTTTAGAAACTTACCCAGGCCATCAAAACATTATTACCAGTATCAATTTGGAGTCAGTTTATATTGCAAGTTACTTCCATCATTATATGTATAACTCTGCCAATCATTTCAAATTATGATTCGGTAGTCAAGACCATTCCCATTGTCATTGGATAAGAACAAGTGAATAAAGAAGTTTACCATTTACACATTGTATTGTGGCCTTTTGATATAAACTTCCTGAAACAAGATGTGGAGAAACAACTTCCTTAAAATATGAACATGCAATATGATGCAAGCTATCAAAAAGATAACGTATATTCTATGAAGATTTTATTGCAAGTTCAGAAACAAATGCAAATTTGTCTATTGGAAACTTTCTTGGTCTCATTAATGTTTTGATGCAGATACATAAAGTGTGTAATCATCCATATATGTTTCAAGGTAGGTTGATTATACACTCTTTTGATATGTTTTGACTTGAGCAACAAGTATGTTCAAATATTCGTTCCATAAGAAAAGGTGTCCCATACTCAACTATTGATGTAGTTGGAATGAATTTGGTTTTCTCTCAACTCAAACTGATGGTGTTGGGATAAACCTTGTTGGTGCTGATACAAATATCTACTATGATAGTGATTGTAATCCTGCAATGGACCAGCAAGTCCAAGACATATTCCCACCAAATAGAGAAGACGCGTGAAATGCATATTTACAAGATGGTTTCTAAGAAAATAATAGAAGAGAAAATTGTAAAGAAAACAAACCATAAATATGCACTTGATGACATCATGCTCAACACTTATGCATTTCTACAGTTGAAACAAGTTTACCAAATTGGAGAAATATGGATGAGATGTTTGAATTAGGGATCATTTCTAAGAGAAGTTACTAACAGTACATCCATAAGCTTAAATAAAATTAGTTTGTATCATTGCTAGGAGAAGTCACTAAGAGTCCATACATAGGCTTAAATAAAAGTGTTTTGGTATATATGTACCACAAGATACCAAGTGGAAGGATAAGATTCAAAATTACAACATAAAAGCAACAACAAGTGAAACATAAGTGATAAAAACAAGCATTTCCTCATGGATCTCCTTCTAGAGTTTATGCATTGTTCCTCCATGAGAGATGGGGCAGGTTTAAAATTCAATGTGCATTACCACATTGGGAAGAATTCAGAGAAATTTCACAATGGATTCAAGCAGACACTAACTTTGGATTTTACACAACAGAGGAATTTGGGTACCCAACATACAACTAGAGTGACATTCATGCAGGGTTTCTAGAAAGGGAATGACAAGTTGCATGGGGACATGCAATACTTTTCGCAGGGGGGAATTATGGCCCCCAAAATGGTATACTTTTTCCCATATTCACCTACTCTTATTTGTCCAATACCCTCCTTAGAGTTGATGTTCATCACAATAAATGTATTTTTGACCAAAAGTTGGCTCTTAGATATTTTGTATTGAATTGTTTGTAGTAGTGGTCTTAAGATGATAAGCTTATTATTTCTAACTTGCTCTAGTTTATGAACTCTTATTATATGCTAAGCCCTTGTGAAATATTGCATATGATCCTTTTTTTATTGATTGAGTGTTGAAGTAATATATTTAAAAATATTTAACAGGGGATCATTCAAATAATACAATGCATACATGGCGATAAAGGATGAACTTAACACAGCAGAGGATCACTCTGATTCAACATGGTTGTGTTGTTAAGCATTACTATTATTAATACAAGTAATGAATAGATAATTACTAACAAGATCCTTGCAAAATGGTTAAAGATAATATCACTGCAGAAAATTTTCCATGTCACAGCTATATGAACAAGATAGAGTAATGATCATGGTTATCAATGTTGTGAGGATTGGAGTCAAGCTCAATAGTAACTCAACGTACACACAATGCTCATAACATGGTTTTAATCCACATAAAGAATCAATGGATTCTCCTGGAGGTCATGAAAATTCATGACCTCCGAGGAATATTGGCAATATAATGATTCCATTATAAGTTGTGAATTACCCATTTGGGCATAATCTCTTGATGGTCTATTTGTAACTAATCACAATTACCCACCAGGGCACAATTAGAGGAGGGAATTTAATGCATTCAATAGAATATTTTATGCAGGTCGAATGGATCACGTAGGGGCATCTCTAGAGCAACATATTCAAAACCAGGCATCTGAGAGCTAATAAATACAATGCGGGAATCCAAGAAAGAGCACCTTTATTTGTTTTGTTTCTCTAATTCTCGTCTAAACCAACATAGAAAATTCATGGGTTTGCATTTAACTTTGATTCCATGTAAATATAAATTCCCTCATGAGGCGTAACTATGTGTTGAACTCCGTGATTATCTCAAATTCCATTGCCATAATCATAGGGTTTAATTTTGAATCTATTTCATGTTTACACCAAGTAGTTTCAAATCTAGTTAATGCAAATGCCAAATCAAACCTCTCTATATAAGTAGTGACCCAACACTTGTATGGGGGGTATCGATACAATGTAGAAGTTGGAAATTTTTTGAATAAAATACAGAGTCCTTCAAAACTCAATTTTGCAAATATTGCGATGTTCATTGTGAGTTTATCCACATTGTAATTTAAGTTTATTGCTGTAGAAAATCCCAACATCCAACTTTCTAGAGGGGTCCCATTCTAAAGAGTAGGAGCTATGGATTTGTAGGCCATTTCTATGTTTTGTAGAGTACATGTTGTACCTTATCATTTTACAAATTTGTAGATAGTTGTTTGATAGAATACATATTCCTTCCATTCTTGTAGTTTAGCTCATATTTAGTATCCACTACAGAATGGTTGTATATCCAGTTTCACAAACATTTAAAAAAAGGGGAATTAGACCTGTGATATCTTTAATTATTGGTAATCCTAACTGAAGTAGCACCACCAGTCAAACTAGCGATTAAATTCAATAGTTTTTGGTTAACTTTCATTTTCAATGCATGCCTTTAATTTTCCTTTACATTTCAGAAAATTCTAATTGTTTGTTTGTTTGTTTCTTGCAAGCTTGCTTTCCTTCCTAGTCTTTTTCTTTCCATAGTAGTTATTCCACCAACAATGGGAACGGTGATCCATGGGAAAAGGAATTATTTAGATCATGCGAAGATATTTCCTAGTGACAACAAGGCTCCCGTTCGCATGATTGGTGTTCAAGTACATGGGTCACTCCTAAGAGTGATTGAGCTAGCATTTAATTTATGAAGTCTGGTGTGATGCAATTTCCTATCATAGAAGCATGTATAAACTAGTTGTAGATAATGAACCTGGATTCTACACATATAGTGCACAACATCTCACAAGTTTCTCTTGAGCTCCATATTGATAAGTAAATGCACTGTCTCTTTGTTGCTCTTTTTAGGGTAATAAATTAGCTCATCATAGGTCATGAACAATCCTCTTCCCATAAACTATGGAACTTGTTCATAAATGATTTCTCAATATTCTTCGATTGATAAACACTACAGATGAACCTCACTTTTCACATTCACCCCAACTAATCCAATTGACTATGATCTACTAAGAAAGTCATATCGTCGTGAACCTATAAATTAGTCCTTGATGTTGTAGGCCAATAATGTTATTTTCCAAAGTTTATTGGTTCAAAAAGATTGCGTTCTCTTCCAATTGGCATACAACATTGACTATTTTGGGCTTAGAGAAAGGTTTTGTTTTCCCTTGCTCTAAAAAAGCTTATGGAATCTCTCCAAATTCATGGTATATTTAGAGTTGTATAGTTAAACTACTTCCACTTTTCATGTGAGAGTAATTCTATCCGGATGTTAGAACTACTAATATTGTGTAAAAATGTAAGTGACTAAAAAGAATATTTTTACTTTTCCTGACACTATCACTATTTATGTTGTAATATTGCCTTAATGCCATAGTTAGGATTGCGGTCAATTGGGCATGGCCTAGCCTTTTGGATATCCTTGACACTATGGGGTGAATATACATAGATTTTTTGGCATGACCTCATGACCTTTGTTGTCTTCCATTTTTACCACTCATTGTTAACTACCTTAATGCTACAAATGATTTTTTGTAACACTATAAAGTTTCTAGATGTCATTCATGCTTTGAACCCCAATAAAAAAACCCATATTCACAAGTCATGATGTATCATTAATTTCTTTTTCCATCTATGAGAAAGCTCCCATATGTTCACATTTAAGTTTGATAACTGGGGAATACTATCTGACTTTACACAAGTTTTTAAGGAGATAATTAGTGAGAATTTTGAGGAACTCATAGGGCTCTTCTATCAAATATAACTATCAGAAATAAAGTCTAGGGTTATCTCATGGAATAATATTATTACAAGTTATGCTAGAATGGTCATTATCGTAATGCTGTTGAGGACTTTTGTGAAATGGAATTGATAGGCATGAGATAATGTGAGCTCATGGAATTCCATGATCACAACTTATGCCCAAAATAGCCATTGGGATGTGGCCTTGGGTTTCTTTCTTAAAATGCAAATCATAGGCTTGAAAACTAATGTAGTTACAATTGCAACTACACATACTACCTATGCAAAAACTAGAGTACAACGCAATATGACTAATGAGACATGACAGTAGACACCAAGAAGAAAATAATCCATATGAGCAGTGGCTCTTCTTAATATTGAAAGAAAATTAAAGAACGAAGACTTTAGAATGAACCAGTTATTGAAGATAGTATGATAGACTCATTCAAACAAGTGGCTACCTCTATTCCTTTCTCTATTTCCTTTTATTTACATGTCTTTATCTCCAAGGATAATAGTTATCAATTAACCCAGACATGTTGGTTGAGGTAAGTGACAATGGGCTAAGTGATTCGTGACATAATCTTTGTAATCCACAAGCCAAGGTAACACCATATTTTACTTTGCAATTACACTACATTAACCACCTGAGTCATATTCCACGTGTAACTTATATTCAAGAAGAAAATCTCATGGCACTGATTAAAAATAAATCTCCTTGGACAAAAAAATGAGCGATAGGTATCTTATCTAATGCAATTAGTGTAGACAATACCTCCAACTTTCCATCTTTGTCCACGAGTCATAACTCCACTATGAAATTTGAGAAGAAAACATGTTGCAACTAGTAAAAATTAAAATGCACGTCTAGATTAATGCCACTAGAGAGTCGAGACATAGTTGGTTAAGTTCATAATGATTGCCTTCTAATTGCCAGTACATTTTGACTGCGAGGCATTGAATGTTCTGACTTTACTATCAACGGGTTTATTACAATAATGTAATAAGTATTTATAATATATATTTTTTATTAATACTAACAATGATTTACCCATTCATTTTATACCTTTCCTTTTCCATATCTTCCTCTCATAGGTCGGTGTGCCCTGAAAAAAGAGCCATTAATTAGTGGAGGTTGTTATGGTTTTTAAATTAGGACGGGTGGTCACACACTGCTATAAAGAATATGGAAGAGCCAACATCTTGATAGGTGGTGGTGAGTGCTTGGCAATTGGTTAAAGGAATCTCATTCGCATTTCCACTTGTATAACACTTGTGTTTGTCCTTCGAATGTACATGTATGAACTCAAAGTAGCAGTGGTAAGCTTCATCTTCAACATGTATGAACTCAGAGTATCAGTGGTCAGGCTCATCTTCAACTTGTTTTCATGTGCCATTTTTTTTACCCAGAAAAAGATAACATCATCAACGAAAATAAGATGACTAATTTGAAGAGTAGATGCGATTTTTAAGCCTTCGAACTTACCCATGATTTTTGCTTCCAAAACCATTTTGCTTAGCCCTTCAATAATGAGCAAAAACAAGAGAAGAGAAAGGGGGCATTCTTGATGAAGCCCTATAGAGCTGTTGAAAAATGAGGTAGGAGCCCCATTAATCGGAATAGAAAAAATTGTTGAGGACACACAAGCCATAATCCAATTAGTTACTTCTACAAAAATCCCAATCTAAAGTAGAACCAAATGAAGAAAACCCCAATCCACTTTGTCATATTCCTTAGCAAGATCGATCTTCATAAGTACGGTCTCATTTTCTTTACTTTAGCAGAGTGGATGAATTCCTGTGATATAACAATGGCCTCAAGAATCTACCTATTTTTAAGAAAACCACATTGTTCTTTTGAAAGCACTTCATAGAGTTTCAATTTGAGTCTTGTAACAATTATCTTGGTAACCAATTTATACACCAAGTTGCAAAGTGCAATTGGTTTATAATCCATAAATGACTCTGAATTGTCCTTCTTTGGCACCAAATCTAGAAAGGTAGAATTCATAGCATCGGGAATTACTCCTTTAATCCTTAAAGAAACTAGATAGAGCTTTCTTTATTTCTTCAACATTAATAGGCCTTCCAATGCTTACTCCTTCCTCTTTAGAGAAAAAATAGGGAAAATGCTTCAAAATATCCATTTGGTTAGATATATTTACCTTTCTTGGATCCGCATAGAGATTACCAAAAAAATTAATAGCTTCCAACTGAATATCTCTGCTATTAGTTAAAGACCCACCTTCAGAGGTTTTAATTTCCCATACGGTATTTGAGTTTCTCTGATTCGAAGCAAACCTATGGAAAAATCTAGTGTTGCTATGACCGGATCCAATCCAAATTGCTCTGCTTTTGAGTCTCCAAAATTCTTCTTCCTTCTTAAGAATATTATCCTTATATTCTAAACCTACCAACCGAACTTGTCTTCAACAGACAGATTCCTTTATAAATTTTGTTAAAGAATTTCCAAAATTTGAGATTCAATCAAAATCAGGTATTTTTTGTGCTCTGTCGCTTTCATTTGTATCCAGTCCTTTACTTCTAAATTCAATTTTTTGAGCCTACGAACTATTTTTTCCATTGTATTTAGACTAACGTCCATTGGCATATAGGTCTAAACATCCCTCACCATACTATAAAAAGAAGGATCTTTTAACCAATCTTGATTGAATTTGAAAGGAAAATATGTTGCCGTAGTATTTCCTTCTAATTGAAGGGAAATCAAGATATGATCAGAGAAATTAGAATTCATATTCCACGATCTATATCTAACAATTTCCCCAACAAAGAGTGCCACAAAAACCTATCGATTCTTTTCTTCGTTCCATCTTTTCTTGTTCTTTTGTTTTTCCAAGTTGGGAGTAGCTTTGAAGGATTGATATCAACCAAATTGTACTTGCTAAATAAGCTTTGAGAATATCCATCCAATGGGTCCAATGAGTTATCCATACCCCAGTTTTTAGAAGAGAACATTGTAAAGTTCAAATCACCTGCCACCACAAGATTATGCAGACTGAGAACCCCACTAGCATTAATTATATTCCAAAAGTCTTTACGTTCCTTGCAAGGCGCATAAATATTCAGGATTCTGATGAAATCTTTGAATCCTTGGATTTTTCCCACCAAAAGAATCCTTGCTTCTATTTGATAAGGATTCAAATTACAGGTTTTGGGATTCCAAATAGCCAAGATTCCTCCAGACTATCTTGCTGCATCTGTAGCACACACTTCCCATTCATTAAGAAGCTTCAGAAAAAACTCACATGCATTTTTCTTTGTAGTCATAGTTTCTTGAAAAAGATAGATATCAACTTTGTTTAGCTAAAAAAATCTCCTAAGGGATCTGTATTTGGAGCCTCCCCCTAGCCCCCTTAGGTTGAAATAAATACACATCATTAAGGACCTTTTGTAGAGGGCATTCTTGCTCTAAGGTCCCCAGAATCGGTACCTCTTTTAGACAATTAAGCTAGATGAATCCTTTTAGAAAGAGGAATAAACTCCCTACCAACATCCTCACTACCTTCACCAGGAGGCAGTGAATCAAATCTTCCTGAAGATTTCTTAGCCTTCCTTCTTATGGTTACATTTTGATGACATATTGAGCTAATAGGGGTTTTAGAGGGAGACTCTGAAGGTTTGGAGACATAAACTGTCAAAGGAGAGACAAAAACCTTGTCCTCTAGTAATTCCTTTGAATCATAGTCTATTGACAACTCCTCACTCCTATCTATGTTAGAAACATTGAGGCCGCATTACAGGAAATTTGAGCTCTAAAATGGGCCTCCTAAGTAAAATAATAAAATAATAGTTAAAATAATAAAATAATAAAATAGTATTTATTAATTTTGGAGAAAGAAAGAAAAAATCTACTTTTTGTTTGTATTTTCAACATATTTCCCTGTGTATTTACTCAGATTTCGAGCGGGAGGGCTTGTTGGATACAGAATTAAATTCTGCATCCAATGAGTACCCACATTGCATACTTTTAACGCACCTCGCTGCCCCAAAAACAATATATACTCATCATAAAAACAATTCTGCATCCAACGAGCCCTCCCACTCAAAATTTGAGTAAAAACACATAGAGATATGTTGAAAATACGAACAAAAAAAGTAATTTTTTTATGAAAAATATTTCAAGTCAACCATTATGGTTGACTCATTTTATTGATATTCTATTGGTTTTTAAATTCTAACTCACAAGAATTTATTGTTGGCTTGTTTTCTTATAAGACCCATTTTAGACCCCAAATTTCCTGTAATGTTTACCTTTGAATACATCTCCTTCCCTTGAACAACAATTCCCTCATTCAAACCCTCTAAATAGAGATCCCCTCCATGAGTATTCTTAGAAAACTTGGACCCCTCATCTTCCTCATTAGAGACTACCCCCTTTTCCAACCCCTCTGAACAAAAAATCAATTCACCTATAAACTCTTTTCTTATAAGTTTTGTTTCAACAATCCCATCGTCAAGGTCTTTTCCCCCATCTTTAAAGTTCGAAGAAAGAACAGTCTCCTCACCATAGTCTAAGGGAATAATTTTCTTTCCAATTACACTATAATCAACTACTTTCCCTTCTAAACTTTTGTCTAAGTCTTTTTCAATGGATTTTAAAAACAAAATCTCCTTGGAGGATAAGTCTTCATAAGATAGAAACGGTCTCAGAAGACTTGTTAAATTTTCCTCTTCGAATGTTGAACGATAGGAAGGAGAGCTTGGCTGCAACCTGTTCCCCCTTAGTGATTGCTTCAGAGTTCCAAATCACCTTCTAGTATCTAGAGGGTTGCTCAAAAAAGATGAACATTCCTTTTTGACATGTCATGTTTCCCTACAGTTTAAGCATCTAAAGGGTATTCCTCTATAATCCATTTTTTGCTAAAACACTTGATCTTTCCAATGGAGATTTAACTTTTCTGGAAGAACCTTCCCTGTCTCCAATTCCACCCAGACCCTAGCCATTATTTTGTCTCCCTAGAACGCAACATTTCATCTTCTAGATAGATAAACTTTCCTAAATTATTATGTAGGTTTGATAACGCATCCTCGGACCAAGATTAAAGCGACATAACATGAAACATAATCCAAAGATGACGTTTTCTAATTTTTTGGGATTGAGGGTTGAAATGGTCTTTCCATCTCCATAAGACTACTGATCCCCCCTTTGTAACTCATAACCTCTCTAAAATATTCTCAACATTATCCTCCGAAAGAAAAATAAAGCAAAACCAACCATCCGTTAACCAAAGTACTTGAGGCAGTAATCCAACGACAACTTCCAATTTTCCAAAACCCAGTTGATCATTTTCGTTCTATTAATCTCCAGGCATTCCAGATGCCCAACCAACACCCTCTTTGACAAGATATTTTGTCTCTCTAAGGTGACTCCTCTTTCCACCACAAAATATTCTACATTGAGTTTGACTTTAAAAGCTTTAAGCTTCCTTCTATTCTTCGCATTGTCCCTTGTTTTCTTCAAGGCGTAAGTCCCCTTGCTTGGAAGAGCCCCCAACCTTCCTTCGTTGTTCCAATATGTTCCCTCGACACACCTTATACCTTCCAAATGTAAACCCAAGTTCTGTACACTAGCAAACCCTTTATCCTGATCTTCTTGTAACTTATTTCCAGTGTCATAGCTATTTTTGCAAGAAGCCTTTGTTATTTCATCAACACTTTACCCAACTCAACCTCATTGTCACCTTTTTCATTTGCTGCTTTACACCTAGCCTCAACTTCATACTAACTCATGTTTCTGTACAAAGGACCATCCTCATCCTTGTGGGAGTTAAACCCTAGCTCAAAGCTACAAAGTTTAAAACCCTTTTTTCTTTTTCTTTTTATCCATAGTAATATAATTCCTTTTGAAAACAAAAGAAAGAAAAACAAAAAAATACACACCCTAGTTCCCACTTTTTTTATCCTTGGTTGGTACTGGGCCAACTCTAAGTGGCTGGGTTGACTCCAAGCTAAGATCTAAAAATCATCTTTGTCTATGACAAAGCTAGGGTTTTCAGAAAGACTCCATCTCCTCCAATCAACTTTCATTTTTCCACATGAATAAAACATCCTTACTCTTTCCTCAATAAGAAATCTCCTAAACATCCTTTTTATAATTATTAAAAGAAATTATCACTTTAAATATCTATAAATTTTGGAATATGAACTTTTTCCTTTATATCTCGCTATAAACTCAAAAAAAATAAAAAATTCAAATATCTATAAATTTTGGAATATGAATTTTTCGACCATAAACTATTTTGGAATATGAATTTTTTTGACCATAAACTCCTTTATATCTTACCATAAACTCTTCATAACTAATTATAAGTAGTTTCAAGTTATAGTCTAAAATCCATAAACAATTTCAACTTTAGTAATATTTTAGAGGCATCACTAAAATTATCTATAAATGCTATAAATTTAAAAATGCTTACCTAAAAAACTAGTTTCAACTAGTGTTCTTCAAACTAGAGACAACATTGTTCATGTCTTAGATTGTCCATACATGTCATTTTTGAGGGGATCCTCAACTCAATAGCATTGATATTAACTTGTCCATACATGCCATCTTGGAGGGTATCCTCAACCCAATATCATTGATAAAGAGATCATTAGTGTGAGAGGCTTTGGTCAAGCAAATATACAACAATTTGCCATAAGTAACCATAATTCTTTAAGAATTGTTTTGATGAAGCAAACATAAAATGATTTGCTGTAACTAACCATGATTCTTTAAGAGTTGTTTTGATCAAACAAATATACAATGATTTTCCATAATTAACTATGACTCGTTAAGAATTGTTTTGATGTCAATCTATGATTGTCATGTTTTCCAAAGCCAACATAATATCGACAAAACTTGGACTCCACTGTAATTTATAGCCACAAACCAAAGTCTTAAGAGACAAGGCAAATCAAGGGCTATAGGTAATCTTTGCAATACATCTTATAATAGTGGTTATGAGGGAGGACTTGTAATGGAATATCCTTTTCAGTGGATCGCACTTCTAGCATGTGTAATATTATGCTTGTAATTCTTATAAGCATTAATTCAAGATCATCTATTACTATATGAATGTCAATCTATGATTGTCATGTTTTCCAAAGCCAACATAATATCGACAAAATTTGGACTCCACTATAATTTATAGCCACAAACCAAAGTCTTAAGAGACAAGGAAAATCAAGGGCTATAGGTAATCTTTGCAATACATCTTATAATAGTGGTTATGAGGAAGGACTTGTAATGGAATATCCTTTTCAGTGGATCGCACTTCTAGCATGTGTAATATTATGCTTGTAATTCTTATAACAATTAATTCAAGAGCATCTATTGCTATATGATATGATAATCTATGGTACAGTAATTTACATGGCAATTATCTATTGCTATATGATATGGTAATCTACATGGCACTGGAAGTGAAGGAGGCACTTGTATTTTCATAAACATAATTTAAGAGACCACTTTCAAATCAAAAGTGTTGCATTAAGTCCAAATTTATTCAAATAACAAAAATAGTGTCATCGCTTTTGACAACATTGCATTTCCAGAGTAATAAATCAAATCTATATACCATTAAAACCATGCCTATATTATTTCAATGGGTGGCTTACCAAAAATCCAATGATTATTAATTCGTTAATACAATGACAAGTTACTAATGTTAAAATAAATTCAAACTTTAATTATTTCAACTTTACGAAACTAAATTTTCAAAAGATAAAATATAATCTCAGATAATTTTATCCAATCACCTCTGTAAATATTATCTTTGAATTGTATTAAATTTTAAAATTTTGTGATTGTTTAAAAATGTATTCAAAATATTCAATGAATAGCATGGTATATCCTGTATAGAGAACAAGAAAACACTTTTGTGAGTGTTTAAAAAAAACGTATTCAAATTTTTCAATGAATAGCATGGTGTCTCGTATATAGAGAACAAGAAAACACTTTTGTCTTATGCAATAATTCTGTAAATAATGGAAACAGTGGAGTAGATCAGAAAAATAAAAAAGATACTACTTCATTGGGCTAAGAACATGTCCATATTAGGAACTGAAATTTTAATGTTTTTTTTAAGAGAGAAGAAAACATGTTAACTTACAAAATCTCAATCAATACTTGTTTGAAGTGTAAAAATTATGCAATACTATATACTAAAGAGTATTATATAATGGAAAATGGCACCCGAGTTCAACTACACAAAGAGCTTTAGTATATAGAGTTTCCCACCATTGTTAATCTTAATAATAAATTGTCATATAAACCAAAGAACATTAATAATTAACAATCATTAATAGTTGAGACTCATATGGAATATCTCATAGTTCAAAGGGATTATCAGAGCCAACATGAAACCATATCTCCCAAGTATCCACTCCGTCTTTTCCCAATAGGGATTCACTAAAACATTGCTAAACATAGGTGTGGATATGTTCCACACTCAATCGTTCCACATCTCGATTCAGGATAATCGAACATCGCACTAGAACAGAGCCAAACCAGTTTCACATCACTGGAAATTGTCTCAAATTGATGAAACATCACACACCGTACCGCCATTTCAACACCAAGTAAATATTCTCGGCATAAAAATTTCTGGTGTGATTTACAAAGCTTCATCACAATGTCATCCAGGAGCAGTGGGATAGACTATAGATTTGACTAAGGCCAAGGTGATAGACGTAATGGAAATGGAAAAATCTAATCTTGTTGTGCACCCAAGTAAGTTCTTACATTAGGTTGGAGTATCATTTGTGAAATGTAGAGCCAAAGAATTCCAATGGTTTTATAGAGATTTATTAAAATGGCATTCAAGAGCATTGGATTTGACTCTGATTTTGGTTAAGGACAACATGATAAAGGACTTGGAGGTTTCGAAACTATTGATAGCCCAATAAGATTTTGCAGTTTGTTGATAAGACTTGTTTATGTTCACACAAGGGTC
>LPNX011006703.1:48130-60384 GCA_001517045.1 Pseudotsuga menziesii
TAATATGGGTTGGTTGATGATTTCATTCAAGTTTATGGTAATATTAGAGGCAACAATGATAATGTGGAGACCTTCCAGAAACTGGTGTAGTCATATATATATACATCACATTTCAAGTCCAATCATCAAAACATGTTGCCTCCATTAAGATAAAACTACATAAAAGGGGGATCTTGATGGCCCATGTATGCTAGTAAGTAGTTAAATGATCATTGTTTGCTTTTAGATTATGCCATTGGTTAGGATTCAAAACTATCTATGGTTCTATGTCTTCATGGAGGAGGATGAAAGGATATACCCTCCTCATCTAAGAGCTACTCCTTTAAGGATGTCATCAATAGCAAACCCATTGCAATAGTGCCACATTATTTAGCTAATGTGTATATTGTCGAGAAATTAGAGGAGGTTTTAGTAATGAAGCTAATGGAGCAGGTAGTTTATGGCCTTATTTCATACTACAAATTCAATGTGGTAATACGTTGGTTCAATTCTTTCTAACCTCATGTATCATATTTGTACCAATGGTTGTATTTGACTTGGATAAAGGAATCTGAGGTATATATTGTTTCCAAAGGTTTTTTATGGTCTAATTTCACAATCTCTTCGATTGTCAAAAAGTTTTCAAGAAGGGTCCCGGATTCTAGGGAAGAGAAGGTATTTTTGTTGCCTAATGGTTTTCAAAAGTTGGGCATGTCTCTCAAATATGCTAATACACTTTCAGGTTTGGATAGTTTTTGAATATATTGAGAATATCTTGGGCATAAGTTAAACATACATATAGATCAAATTAAGCCTAATTTTTTTACATATGCATGTATACATGTGGATATCAACATTATAAGGGATTGTCAAATAACTTGATACTTCGAAGGAAAGTCTCTACATGAACTCAAGAGTTGGATTATGAAAATACAACTTTATGGTATTGGATTTGTCAACAAGAAGGATGAGTTACAATATTCATGTCCTCAAGCATCAGCTCCTAAGATGATGTAACACACCATGTGTCACACTAGACTTCAAAACGATTTTGTATATATTAATATTATAACCATATTTGTTACAAGTGCATATTAAAATGCATAAGTATCATAAGAAAAAGCTGAAACTTAAACTAATTCATAAGATCCATAAACTCTTATACAAATGTATAATAAAAAAAATCAATAATAGAAAAATATTGAGATTCATAACTTACAAAACATAAGTTAACCTTATCTTTATTGTTAAGGCAAGTTTAATTAATACTCAGACATACCCCTTTTATTTTATTCTTACCGGGCAATAGAAATTTCCTTAGGTTTCACGCGGAGTTTAACTTACCTACAATCATTAGGTTAATACATGTAAATAAATCCACTCTTTTTAATATACATGTTATAATATTTTAACTAAGAAATAGTTTCCCAACCATATCAAATTATGGCTTATAAAGTAATATTTCCAAACTTTTATGTATAAGTATTTATTCCTGGGAATTCCGACTCTTTATCACGAGCTACGACAAAGTGGGCTACGATAGAGTGAGTTGTGACATAGTGAGATGTGATGGAGTGAGCCAAGACATAGTGAGTTGCGACGTGGTGAACTTCAACACAATCATACAAAATTATGCAAAGAATTCCTTAAAACAAGTAAATTCAATAAATGAACTCCGACAAGTGAACTATCGCACAAGGATATAAAAATTATGCTAAAAAATTCTGAAATAAATATTATTCCTTTTATTAAGTCAAATGTTCATTAAGACCAGGAGTTCCCCCTTAAAACTTACCATGCAGTAACTGTGACACGTGGGGTCTCCAAAATCTAGGAAAAAGAAAAATATTTATTTATTTTTACTTTTCCAAATTCATGTAAGACAAAAGACACATAGTTTTAACAATTCCACCCATGGAATTCAACATGCAAACCCTACCATACAAAACTTTTCATTACTTTGCCCCAAAACTTAACTTCAACATGAACACTAGAAAATCTCTTAACTAAACCATTAAGGCCCATGATTTTTCAAAACCACAATACCTCTAAATGCAAAATACCTAAAAATGTTCCTCAGCACAACGTATGGTTTATAATTAGTTAATAAACAAATTAGAACATTCTCTTTTATTCTATTTTAACACAAACATTAATATTCTTTAAATAACTCAAACCAACCTGTGGTTTTTATTAAAGCAAAAAAAACATGTGGTTTTAAATAACCAAACCAACCAGCGGTCTTCACTTTACCCATTAGACATAATGTGTCGAGCATATCTTCGACACAAATATCTAAACTTTATTAAATAATTAATGGGTCGAATATGTCTGCGACATAAACATCCAAACTTCATTATATAGTTAATGGGTTGGACAAACAACTGAACTTTATTAAATAATTACTGGGTCGAGTATATCTACCACACACACATCCAAACTTTATTAAATAGTTAATGGGTTGAAAATGTTGAATATATCTTGGGCATAACCATTTAGACTTTATTAAATAATTAATTCAAACATTTTATTTAACTCTTAAGAGATACTATTTTCCAAATGAAACAACTTCCACATACGATTTCAAGCCCTAGAATTAACATTATCCACATCGAATGGATTCAACCCCTACTTGAATAAAGAAGTTGCATTTATAAAATCTTGAATAATTACTGCATATTTAAACTTGCACATATTTCATACCCATGAATTAATCAAAATAAAGCATGAATTTATGAATTTATACCTTGCATCCAAACTTAGGAAATTTAACAAGGAAATCATTCAAAAAATTTATTAGTCATTAATTATTTACCATTTCAGAAATTAAAACACAATTTCGAAGAAAATAAACTTATCTGCAAAATAATTGAAATGGGCAATTGGTTCGTGGTAGCCATGCTCCACTCGACCTTAGGAAATTCTACTCATTTTTCTCTTAGCGGAATTCCACCCTCGAGCTGAGACTCATGCATTCACCATAGGTTCTCACCAATCCCAGGTTTCTCTTGGATTTCCTCACTTGGAAACATGATTTACTGGTTTATTACCAAATCCATTCCAATTGTGTATTTCCTTCCTTTAGCTTCATTCTAGATAGCACAATAGTGAAAACCAACACTGCCTTTGTGCTTAGAATTCCACCCAAAGAATTTCTTACAACATTGTCATATCATTGGTGCAACCAAAGGAAAAAACTAGGAAAACTTATCAACCAAAAAGGTAAGAAAATAGGTTTGGGATTACATGTTCTCTCAACCAACCCAACTGCCACAAATTGGTCCAATTTGACACTTCGCTACGGAACTGGACGTGTTTCTCTGTTCTCCAGTAATTCCATTTGACCATGAATTTTACATTTAATCACAATTATCTTCAATGCTACAACATTACCATGCTGCAACGTGCATTTTCTTCTTTTCTCCTTTCCCCTTCTCTCTATCTCTTTGTCTCTGCTATCTTTCCAATTTTTGTTTCAAATTTGTATCATTTTGCATCAATATTTATAATTTTACATTGTGGGGTTAAATTGGGGTATTGCACTTCCCTTCCCCTTAATTTATGTATTTTCCTCAGTGCATCATCAACACTATGTACATTTCCAAAAAATTGGTAAAAACTTCAATATAGTTGCAGTTATTCCCACATCATTACATCCTCGAGCTCCCACATTGATTCTTCGGGACTGTAATGGGTCCATTGGACCTTTACCTTTTCGATGGCCTTGTTCCTCAACAAATTAACTTTTCCATCGAGGATACAAAGTGGATGTATCATAATATCTTCTTTTGGTTCCACTAGGAGCAAATTTCAATCAATTATGTGGCTAAGATCAGGCACATATTTCTTTAATAAATACACATGAAATACATTATGCACACAAAAACAAGAATACAATGCTAATGCATAAGATATAGGTTCTATCCTATCCAAAATTTCAAATGGCCCATAAAATTGGGCTGCAAGCTTTGGAAAAAATCCTAATTTCAGAGAACTCTTCTTTAGTCTGACTTTAAAATACACATGATCCCCTACTTTAGATTCTTTTACCGCTCTTTCCTTATCTCCATAACTCTTCTGTATGTCTTGTGCCACTTTCAAATTCTACTTGATTTTGACCATCTTCTCTTCCATTTCTTTGGGTAACTATGGACCAATTATTACTCTTTCAACTAGATTGTCCCAACTAATTGGAGTGTCGCACTTTCTTCCATAAAATACTTCAAATGGACTCATCTTCAAAGAGGCATGATATCCATTATTGTAAGAAAAATCTACCAAATACAAGTAATATTCCCATTTTAATGGTTGATCCATCACATACATTCTTAACATGTCCAAAATAACTTGATTGAATCTCGTATTCTACTCATCTATTTGAGGATGATATGTTGTGCTTGAATTCATATTTGTTCTAAAGCCTATGAATAATCCCTTCCAAATGTTTGAAGTAAAATTTAGATCTTTGTCTGAAACTATTTCCTTTGGTATCCCACGTAACATGGCAATCTCTTTCATATAAATTTATGTTATATTAGTTGCCTTGTGAGTTGACTTGACTGGTATAAAATGAGTTGATTTGGTTAATTTATCCACCACCACATGATGGAATCATGTTTCTTTCTTGTCTTGGTCAATTTAGTGACGAATTCAATGATCACCACATCCCATTTCCATTTAGGTATAGGCAATGATTGAAGCAATCATGCTGGATGTTTATGCTCAACCTTTACTTTTTGACATTCAATACACCTTGCTATATAATCAACAATATATTTCTTAAAAGTATCACTATCAACATACAACCACTATAAACCATGTCTCACTACTAAAATAGGAAACAAATTAAAATCAAAGTCCATATGTACCAATACATATCTCACCTGGGTCATATACATGCATGCGATCTAAACAATCTGAAGGGCACTGAAACACCGACTTTGTTGTGCATCATGGGAAATATCATAAAATATTCTCTGGGTCATTTGTATGTTTGATGTCCAAGTACATTGGCCACTGTCAAAAGTGATTGAGCTAGCCTTTAATTTATAAAGAGTGGTGTTATGCAATTTCCTTTCATAGAAGCATGTAGAAAAATAGTTGTAAATAATGAACTTGGATCCTACACATATACTGCATGACATCTAACAAGTTTCTCTTCAACATTGAATTGATAAGTAAATGCATTGTCTCTTTTGTTTCTCTTTTTAGGGTAATAAATTAGCTCATAATTTTGGTTCCTTTTTCAAGGAGATGTCAAAGGCACAATAAGTATATGTTTGCACTAGTTTTAAGGAAAGACACATAGTAAGGGGATCAACGAGAGGAACTGTCGACTACCCTCTTTGTCAAATATCGTACGTCGTGTGATGCATTTAAATTAGTTCATAGAGTTGCATGAATAGAATTAGAAGACCCACAAGGTATATTTTGTGGCGCAATAAGAGACACCCAAAGCACTAACCATTTTGCAAGAACACTGGTAAGAGGAGGTTCATGAGTAAACTTCAGATTCTAGTATGATTCAATGATTTATAATGAAACAATATGGTTTCCACAATGGTTATGTTAGGTTCTCATTCTCTTTTTCATGATCCCAAGTTACTATATGTAGAGTGAGACACTCTGTGGTTTCAAGGATGTTTATAATGTTAGGTTCTCATTCTATCCTACCACACTTAGAACCATATGTCATCATCTTAATACTTTCTCTCATTTCTTTCTCACACTAAATGTTTTTATCAAATTGGATCTCCAACCAAGCCATGGAAATTATTCCCACTCCAAAAACCACAACACCAGCCTTGGAAACATGGTTGGCAAGGGCCTCTTTTTGGTACATACCCCAACAAGAAGCCCACCTCCATAGATCCCTACGTTACCCTTGAAAAATCCTCCACAAAAGGCCTCATACCTTCCTGCTCATTCCACACCTAACCCACTCAATAAAGTAACTCAACCCACTTACAATGTTGAGCTACCTGGCTATACTACTTATTTCAAAAAGAAAGGAAGATGAAAAAAAAAGATATTTCTAGTATTGAAAACATGTTATAAACACTAATAGACCTTGTGATGCTTGAAAATCAGTCTTTGGTTGGCATCACTTGAAAAAATAAATCCAACTGTGAAAAAATCTATGAGACGCAAATGGACAAGCCTTATCTGAAAACCAGCGTGTTGGCAAGCAAGGTTTGAGAAAAAAAATGGAAAAAAGAGAGAAAAAAAATGGGTTCTTCGAAGGATGGTATACCTTTTTTCAAGATTTTGTTTCTATGTGAGTCAATTTTTTCATAAGCTATGATTCTCTCTCATTATGTTCCATCTTCAGAATTATTCCTTACAACCACAAACTCTGTTTGAGCTCATATTTCTATTCCTCAAAACTTTTTGAGGTTATCTTTGGAATTACTTTCAGGACTGAAGCCAATTCTGATTGTCCTCAATATGCTACCAAATTGGCCTTCTTTTGCAAATTCAAGCTACCGAGATAATTTTTCCAATAGAGTGTTGCAATTAAGTCTTTCCAATTTCCAATGGACTGGAAATCTTGGACAGACTGATGCATTACGAAATATGGAAGACATTGATGCTAGTGGGGCGTACAAAGTAATGATACCAATTCTTGTCAAGGTTAATCTCTGTTAAATAGTGATTTGTTATTTACAATGATTGTTCATAAAGAAACGTTCCTTCCAACCCCTAATTCTAGTTTCTAAATAGAGCATCTCTCATATTTTAAAGGTGGTAGCAAAGGTTTTGTTTGATGCTTGTTTTTCAAAGCTTTGAAGACTAGAAATCACCATTACAAATCACCTTTTATTGCTTTGGAACATATTTGAATTTGCAATACTATTTCAGAATGAATTTCAAATTTAGCACTGGTAATATTCTAAAGTTATTAAAGGCCATGGTTTTCGAGAGAATGGGGAATCCATATGAAGAATTATGATTACCCCTCTGCTTAAATACTAAGGATTCTTGTCATGCTGATGATCTTACTCTTAGTACATTTCAGATTGTATTCCGACGACTTGGTTGCTCGTATCTTTAAACATTTTATTATGAGTATGATTGTGGGAAGATTCCAAACAACCTAGGGCTACTGATGGGTCTCTTCAATTGTCATTTGCATTAATATTCCTATGTTTAAAATCAACATACAAATATGAAAATGTATAATCTTTTCCTTGAGGAGAGGTTTTTACTTTGGGATGTTTGTAGCATTCAATTGTGCGTATCTTGTGGAAATGGAGGTGAGGAACTATTATCACTAGCAGAAGCGTATTGATTTGCATGGTTTACATGAACTAGAAGCCTTGCAACAAATTTGGATGAGCTTGATAGCAAGCTAGGAAAACTCTTTAGCATTGAAAATAACAAATTAAGGATTCAACTGGTAGGGAAAGCTACTTATTTGAGCATGTGAATATGTTGGTGCAGGAAAAAAAATTATGGAATGTCTTGGACACATGCTCAGATGTTTGGGAAATTTCTATACAGTATCGTGGTTTCTCCTTGGAAGATGGATCAAATGTATGCTAATTTATTCAAAAGCTATAGGAAAAATATGTTCATGAAATCAAAATATGGCTCTATTTAAGGGGTATGAAGAAGGAATTAAAATCATGACAATTCAGATCAACAAAGTTTGTTGTAAGTTGGACATAGTGGCTATTAATGATAATAAAGGTTGTAGAGGATACAATTGCTTTTGAGGCCCAAATAATAATTTTTTGATATCTCAAGATTTAATATATGGGTATCCATGATTTTTGGTATAGAGAATCATTGACTTGAGATAAATACACCTAATAAACTTTGCAACTACCCGTATTCTGGTTTTTGAGAAATCATGTTTTGATCTGACCTGTAGAAGCTTGTCAAGATTTATTTGCTACTGAAAATACTACATTTTAATTTATGGCTTACAAAACTTCTCCCAATGAAAAATTTAGATGAGAGATCCCTTAAAACTATCACATCAATTCAAAAGCATGGTACCTCAGTTCAGTGAATATTTTACAATTTTAGTAGGGCTATAACTTCATCAAATATACACCTATATTTTGCAGTCATGACTCAACAACTATCTCAATACCTCGACTTTTATGTCAAAGGACCAATATGATAGACACCTTCAATACTGTCATTTGGACTCTCTCAATAACGACTTCAAGTTCACTGATGGGATTCATAAATTACTTTGGTTTCATTTATTTTACTTACTTCGTTTCCATACCCAAAATAGGATGCAATTAGATATTATGGCTCTACACTCTTCACTAAGAATGGTTTTGTCTCCATTAACACTTTTACAAGGTTGTATAAGGTTATACCTAGGATAGAAAATATGGAGGTAACAACTAAATTCTTTTGATCCTTTTATGAACTTGAAAAACTTGAATCAATCCATAAGCTATACTCTTTGAGCCAAATTATTTAATAAGTGATCAATGGAAAAAATGATTATCTTATATGACTTCAATCATATCTTGTGAACTCGGATCTATGGGACTTAAGGTATGTTTTTTAAGGAAAAGCTTATATAAAAACGCCCCCATATTGAATTTTAAATTGATACTTTCAAACTTGACATTTCAAAGCCTACTTTTACTCTTAAGCCTGAAATTTGAAGGTTCCAAGGATTTTAGTTTAGAAAGCTTAAATGTGACAATGAAAAAAGATTTTAAGTTTTAAAAGCTAATATCCTGACAAGGAGTCCACTTGAAATTGATAAAAGACTTGTTACTTTGAAGCATATTCCTGTAGTACTTTGAAGCATATTCTTGTAGGATGCACTTTGTGTATATTATGGTTATAAGTCAAGATTTATGCAATATTGGTCTCTCTTGATCCATCATCCAATATCTTGAAATTTTGTCCTTTCTAAACCTACGCCCTTGCATCATAAACAATATGAATATTATAATCCTGTAGAAACTTAGCAAGGCCATCAAAACATTATTACTAGTATCAATTTGGAGTCAGTTTATATTGCAAGTTACTTCCATCATTATATGTATAACTCTGCCAATCATTTCAAATTATGATTCGGTAGTCAAGACCATTCCCATTCTCATTTGATAAGAACAAGTGAATAAAGTAGTTGACCATTTACACATTGTATTGTGGCCTTTTGATAAACACTGCCTGAAACAATATGTGGAGAAACAACTTCCTTAAAATATGAACATGCAATATGATGCAAGCTATCAAAAAGACAACGTATATTCTATGAATATTTTATTGCAAGTTCAAAAACACATGCAAATTTGTCTATTGGAAACTTTCTTGTTCTCATTAATGTTTTGATGCAGATACATAAAGTGTGTAATCATCCATATATGTTTCAAGGTAGATTGATTATACACTCTTTTGATATGCTTTGACTTGAGCGACAAGTATGTTCAAAGACAAGTGGCTCTTCTTAATATTGAAAGACAATTAAAGAACGAAGACTTTAGAATGAACCAGTTATTGAAGATAGTATGATAGACTCATTCAAACAAGTAGCTACCTCTATTCCTTTCTCTATTTCCTTTTATTTACATGTCTTTATCTCCAAGGATAATAGTTAGCAATTAACCCAAACATGTTGGTTGAGGTAACACCATTTTTTACTTTCCAATTACACTACATTAACCACCTAAGTCATATTCCACATGTAACTTATATTCAAGAAGAAAATCTCATGGAAATTATTAAAATAAATCTCCCCCCTTAGATGACTTCTGTGTTCTGTCGAAGACATCTCATTCTAATTTATACCGTTTGTCCCATTTGTTACTCCTGGAAGATCCTCTGGAATACCTCTTGCATAGTTCAACAATCTTTTCAAAGCATTCTTTTGAGATATCCCCCTTTCCTAACAGGTTCAACATGTCTAGGTAGTCATCCCTAATCCCACGAAGTAGGATTATCTTGAGCACATATAACCCCATATTAGTCTGTCCAACTCTCTACACATTATATAAAATCCTTTCAACAAAATCTTCCAAGATTTCATCGTCCCTTTGTACCATTTTAAACAGTTCTTCTCTCTTATCTTTGGTATTGCAGTACTCCTGATATTTTTCTAGGAACACATGTTTCATCCGGTCCCAGGTGGTGATAGTTCCCCCACCCAGGCTCATGAACCAACGTAACGCATTGTCCTTTAGAGTAGCGGGGACAAGTTTCAACTTCTACTCACTGGAGGTGTAATCATAGCTACGGCAGAGGATGTCAAACTCAAAAAGAAATTCATCTGGATCCTCTGCTGCTTTCCCATAAAAACGAGGCAACACTGATGGCAATATATTTTTCGTGGGAGCTATCCCATTTGGTTGTTGAATGGGGAATTGGAGTGTGGAAATAGTCCCCTCAGGCGAGGAATTATCCTCCTAATGATGATTTCTCCCATCGCTTCTTTGTGATCTTCTAGATCGCGTCTATTGTTCATGTCTTCTTCTGCTCTATCCTCTTCGTGCTTCCACTGATCATTTAATTTTTTATGGAACTTCCCACTCCTCTTTTATCACAACCTTCCCGTTAATGTGATATACCAAATCTTGATTAGCCCATCCTGCAGTACTAACTCTGTATTCCTCCGCAGAGACACCTGAGGGTGTCACAGCTTCTTTTGTGTTCTCCACCGTGGATGCTGATGCTTCCACCCTGGGAATAATTGGGCTTCTTCTGATAGAGGACCCCTGCTAGCAAGCTCCGGTAGAGGAATTGGTTCTAACAACCAGATCGTCAATGAATGTCCTTCTTCCCAAGGCTAGATTTTGTCCACGACCTCGATCGCCTGCAATGTTAGTATTCTGGGGAGTTCTAGGGGTTGTAGGAATGTCACGTTGTACCCTTCTCGTATTCATGCAACCCAAAACATACAAAATAAAAAATACTAAAGAAAGATGAATAAATGTAACTATTGGATACAACTACTATGGTGTCTAATAATTACCTTCCCCGACAACGGCGCCAAAATGTCGGGCACTCTATATGCAGGTTAATTAAAGCCAACATACAGAATTTTCAATATAAATTGTCAATCCATGGAAGTTTTTTATTCCAAAGGTAATTTGCACTGTATATGTTTAAACACTAAGTAGCTGATGCTGTAAATAAATTATCCTACCTTCCTGTTCAGCCCAACTCTTCCCATGATTAACTTAATCTAATTTACCTTCTTAAGAATGAAAAACCACAAATACCTTCTTACAACCTTAATCTAGAAATAAGAGATTTAGAAAATGAACATCTAGATTTACTTTTGCAGAAAGTTAAATCCTAAATGACCAAGTCATCTGAAGATCCATTCTAACTATCTTAATCCAACTTGATCTAGAATTTAGAAATGCAGAAATTGAACTTCAACAATTATAACTACAAATGGACTTAATTAGAAAAACTCAAGAAATACATCAATTGAAAGAGACTAGGGATGAGCTCGACTGTTACAGCTATCATACAAATGCATAAAGAAAATTAGTCTACACACTCAACTGTCATACCACTCTGCTGCAGCTCATAGGAAATGCAATTACTGATCAATTGAAGAAACACACAATAAATCATTACTGTTGCAGCTGTTATAAAAGAATGAATCTACTGTAACATCCACACCACATGACAAATAAAAAAAGTACCTAATTAACTTGACAATCTATGTACGAAGGCGAGCCTAGACTTCGAACAGAGATTCCATAAATTAACACTAGTTAAACGTCGAGATCAGAATAATCCTGCTCCTTGTATTAAATGATGAAATAAAGATACAGTCTCTGTCACAGCTTATACAATAAGATCAATTAATTCCAACCCTTGGCTCGGAATAGTTTCCAATATTTATACATTCACAATCGTAACTTCTACCCTTGATATTGAGCAGCCATGAAGATCTCTGATCTTCGAGCTACCCCATTTACGATATGTTGTTACAGTTGTGGGAAAGATAGAAGCAGAAAATATAGAAATTCTGTTACTCAAGCTAGCAATGATATAACAGGATCAACCTAGAAGATGCTTCGTCGGTCGGAGCGATGCATTGTTGCAGTCGAGTCTGTTGTAGCCACCCTTGTACAGCTTGCATGGAATAGTAACCTTTGACCGTGTCCTTTGTATAGAGATGGAACCGGTGGCGATCAACTCAACAATGAATGTCCATCTCTCTCTTGACTCGTTCAACTTGTTACACCTGTATCCTTTACATCTCGAACTATCTTTATAAAATCACCATATGTTAGCATAATCCAAGATATAGAGCCCTGATTACAACAATCATAAGT
>LPNX011006703.1:83911-121394 GCA_001517045.1 Pseudotsuga menziesii
GATTCTTATTTCAAGGAGTGATTGCAGCTCATGAAGAGTAATCCAAAGCATTTTCCCCTCGGCATTGAAATTTTCAAAGATGGCAGAAAGTGTTCTTATAGAGGCCTGGTGTGATCATCTATTCAGTGAAGAAAGTTTTGTGGACACTGTTTGGCACATTGCAGCACATCGTCTTTGAAAAAAAAATGCTCTGCGCTATTTCGTTTAGATGGTTTGTGAAAAGAAGTATTAACAATGGCTGTAATGGTTGATACTTAAGTTCATGAACTTTAGAAGAGTTCCAAGGTCTAGGAAAGCCAGCAGAGGCTGCAAATAATGCATTAGAGTACTACATGATGTTTTGAAGTGCCATAAACTTTTCTTGTAATCGCTCTAGAATGGGTGGATGCTTAAAGGTTTGATTTTATATGACATGGGGCTATCAACAAAATCACAGGTTAAATTTGCGGTTATCAGATGTGAAAATTCACTCATATTTGTGTTTGAAGGTGTTGAGAATATAGCCGAAACTAGTCTGGTTCTGTAAGAAACTGGCCGGTTCACAACCTGTCCAAGATAAAACCGAGGATTTTTTGGTTTTTGCACCTAGCCAGACCAGTTGGGCCTGTGAACCGATTGGATCGGCCGATTTACTGGTTCCGATCTGGTTCCAATAACACTAGTAGAACTATGGGGGAAAAAATGATCTAACTATGGGGGAAAAAATGATCTAATGCTAGTCCAGTCTTAGTTTTATTAAAGAATTTGCCTTTCCTTTTGGGTAAAAGATGATGATACTCGAGTAGTTCTGTAAATTATTATTTTTGGATTAATTGCATAAATAAACGTTTTGAGTCAACACTTCACTCATTATCATGGGTGACAATAATCAATAGAGAGCAATGTTGTTAATGTTGGTCTAGATAATATATATGATATGTTAGTGAGAGGAAGATTTTGATTCTTGAGAAGTGGGCAGGTAGAGTCAGATGTTGTGGACTTTGTGGTTGTGAATACCGTGGAAGTAAGAAACTTAGGTCAGAATGGATGCAAAATACAAAACCAAAGTGATGATCCAATCAGTGTTTAGAAGGTATGAGAAAAAGAAGTTGCAATGTGCAATTGAGATATTTTGGATTAAGATGTTGTACTTTGTAATTAGGAGTAGTAGCAATGCCTTTGGATCCTTATTACTTTGGAGTGTTCGAACTGAATGGATCCTTATTACAAGGTGTTGTACCTTGTAATTTGAAGAAGTTGTAGTGTGTATATTACTATATATAAAATGTTCACAAGGGGAAGCTTTTGATTTCCAAGAACTTGGCAAATAGAGATAGATGTTGTAGACTTTGTTGTTATTAATCCCAAGGAATTAAAAAAAATAATGTTATAATTGATGAAGAATACAAATCCAAGTTGATGAGCCAATCTGTGTCGAGACTCTAAAAAGCATTGGAAAACAAAGTTGTAGCGAGCAACTGAGATATTTTGGATCAAGATGTTGTACCTTGTAATTATAATAAGGTGGTGTTTCTTTGGATCCTTATTACTCCGGAGTGGTTGAAGTTTATCGAGAAGTTATTTATTATGATAGAATACTTAGGATGGATGGATAGTGAAATTGAGATTAGAAAGATAAGTATTTCAAATGACAATGAGCCTAAAATGGTTATTATCGGAGATGATTTGTCGGGAAACTATGTAATTGAAATCGTTCTCTTGTTGAAAGAGTATGGAAATGTATTTTTGTAATTATAGAGACATTAAAGAATTGGCAACAAAGATGTGGGGATTGAAGTTATTTTTTGTGATTTGTGTTAACCCTCTTAAATAGAGATCTCGTTGCATCAAGAGAAATGAAGTTCTCCTATAGTCTAGGTGGAAAAAATGTGTCACGTGCTTAACTTAAATAGAAAAATATTGAAGTTTGACTTCTAATGCAAACTGAAAAATAATTGTTGTATTAATATAATAATAAACTAGCATGGATCCATCTTAACCTTGAACTTTTTAAGCAGTGAGAGGCTTGTAATAAAGAATATATTTCCTCTGTTAACTCTCTCGTGTATCCTTACTTTCTTAACAAGGTATCGAGTGATACTGGACTTGCACTTATGAAGACAGAAAAAAATGAAAGTTGGTAATCAGGGAGAGAATCACATGCAAGGATTTAATGGAAAGATCATTTTAAATTAAATATATTTTTTAGAAAATGGGTTCTTAGTGCGTACATTTTAAATAAAGCTTTGGCAGATATTTATAGTGCAGAGCGTAATGTTGATGTATTTGTAACTTCGGAATGTATTCACTTGTATATTTTATGTATTGTACCTCGATGTTTATTCCAGGAAGTATCTGTAATGTAATTGAGTCATGTCATGCCTCGATGTTCCTAATGGGAGATTCAATAATGTAAACAAGTCATGTAAAGTCATAGAGGGTAACCCTCCTTATTTTTCAAGGGTTAAAGTCTCCACAGTTTTGGGGCACTAGGGTTATTAGTCTATCCTAGAGAAGTCAGCCCTAAGTGAGTTAATGTAAGTCGGGTCATTAGTACCCTAGTTGTGGTTAGTCGAGCCTACATATCTAAGTTAGGATTACTCGATCCTACATAACAAAGTCAAATATTAAGTGAACGAAAGAATATAAATAGAGAGCGAGACTCTCTATTTATAACACACACACTCACTCACTGGGGCGCATGAGTGAGAAAGGAGAAGCTCTCTCAAGTGAGAGAGAGAGAGAGACAGAGAGAGAGAACAACTGTGGAGATCATCTTTTCTGTCCTTGCGTTTAACCGCTGCCATTGGTGCTCATTCTATCTCTGAGGAAGTTGCAGGGTTTTCTCCTTTATGGTTTCCCCGAGGAAAATTCTTTGTCTCTTGAGTCTCTTGTGATTTTTGTTGTGCATGTTATTCTCTCAGATAAGATCCTAAGATCATATTGCTTAAATGATAAAAATCTAACATGGTATCAGAGCTAACCTGAGAAGAAGACACTGTGCAGCTGCGGAAGCTAGGGATTTTTACTTTTTGGGTCTCTCCATAATCCATCAACAAAATGAGGCTAGGTTGAACCTCCATTGAAGGGCGCATCTTTCTGTCGAAGCAGAATTTGATTCCGGGCATTTTCAGTTTTTGCTGCGGGAATTAGGGATTTTTACAAAAGAGGAATTTTTTATTGAGCCTAGAATAGGATTTCTCTCCTCATTAAAATCGAATTTTAGAGACCTGGTTCGAGATTTTTGGTTGGGTGAAACTCCGGGAAAGTCAAACCCTAGTTTGACCCCAAGCCTGAAAAACCCTAAAATACTGAAACTAATAGTTTTGGTAGATTCACTATATATCAATATTGGAGAAGTATCAGGTGCCGAAACATTCACAAGTAGAAGATAAATTCCTAATGTACACTGTGTCCAAGTTTCAGCCTCATATTCGCTATAATATAGGAGATACGATTCCTCCGAGTTAGGGTTCCATCCTCTCCCATGACTCCTCCCCAAACAGGACACCTGGGGATAATTGCTATATCTCTGGCTACGAAGGTCCAAATGAAATTTCTCAAGATGTTCCAGAAAGGGAACAGAATTTACTTTCTTTGATAAGAGTTTCAAACCCTGAATATGAAACAGTGACACGTGGTAGTCCATACAACTTTGCTATGTTGAACAGTCCTGAAACAGGTCACCTTGGGAAAACGCTCATAAGTCCCAATTGGTGAAACCAATGCTGATGAAACCTGTGGTGTTGGAACAAGGATATATGAGGATACCTCAGTACAAAATTTCATACATATAGGAGTAGAAATTTCGAAGATACCATAGAAATAGTATTAGGCATTTCTGCAGAAGAAATTGGTAAACTAGGGCTTCCTGTTCCGGGAGCTTCCCTCCACTGTTTTCAAAAAATGAGTACATTGGAAAGCTCGCCTTGAAGATTTATATCTTTCTATCCAATAAGATTTGAAAGATTCCAAGTTTTGAAAATTAAGGTTTCTCTGACAAACCCTAGATCAGCCTGCTCCAGAACCAGGACAGACACCTCAAATTGGTAAGATCTAATCTTTTGCTATTTACATTTGAGGTTCTTATTACAAAATATCTAATCACACCATCTTGATGACAGGCTTGGTGAAACTGACAACTTCCAAACATGGAAGTATTGGATCTCACTCGTTCTTGAAGAAAATGGATTGGACACCTACATAAGTAGAGAGGTTCTAGTTCCAAAGGGAGATGAGGCTAAAATCCTTACACAAGAAGAAATTGGTCAAGGCCAAGAAAGATCATTGTTGATTCAATCCCGGATCACCTTATACCACAAGTGTATTCCCTAAAGACACCGAAAGAGATGTTTGATTCCTTGACCAAGCTATTTGAAAGAAATAACATAAATCAGAAGATGACTTTGAGAAAATAGTTGAAGAATGTGAAGATTTAGAATGCAGAGACCATACAGTCATACTTTACAAGGGTCTCTCAAATCAAAGAACAAGTTGAAGCGGTAGAAGAAGAAGTGGAGAATGTAGAAGTTGCGATGACCACCTTGAATGGCCTCCTAGGATCATGGGATTCATTCATTCGAGGAATGTGTGCTAGAAGAAAGTGATTACTTTCAGCAGACTTTGGGAAGAGCACACACAAGATGAAGCTCTACCCATAATAAGAGAAGAGAAGATGGGAACAACTGAAGATCAACCGCTCACGATTCAAAGAAGATCCCTCAAGCGATGAGGAATATGAAGAACTCAACTCTTGAAGAAACTCATATCCATCTTAGCATTTGGATAAGAAATAATGCTATTATGAATGAAGAAGATGATGAAGCTGAAGGCTCAAGAAGGAGTCTACTCATGAAACAAATAATGATAAGTATTCAATTGTCATTTCATGATATTGTTTTGTTATGCACTTTTTTATATTCAATTGATGTATTATGCATGATAGAATGTTTGCATTAATGACAATATACTACTAATATGCATGTGATGGGTAAGTAGCTCATGGTGCTATACAACTCTCCATTGTTACTTTTCTAGAATGAAACCTCTTTGCTGACATATTGGATTAGTGAACAATCTCAATGTTGTCCTGGTAGAGATGGAAGGCATCTAGAAAGTTTCCATGAGATATGGATGAATGTTGTATTGGCTAAAATAGTTGCATGATCATATATTTATGCATAAGAATTTGTCATTATGAATATGCCTTATGAAATGTTTCTAACCATACAAATGCATTTGACTTGTAGGAAAGATCGCGTACAATCACCTACAGGAAAAGAAGGATGAGACTTGTTTCGAAGAACAAATGATGACAGTTCAAGAAAGAATCCAAGATGAAGAATAATATGACGATACTTTCAAAAGAAAGAAAGAGGCCTCAGAGACACTCTAGTTATGTGACATTGTTGAGTGACATCATTGATGCAGAGCTTTCCAGCTATGAAGAAGTAGCCAAGAAGAAAGGGAAGGAGAATACCAGTTCAAGAAGAATGATGTCTAGGATGCGGTATCGAAGACCTGAAGGGAAGTCCGTAATTTCTTCCATATGGATGTACAAGATCCAACATGCAGTAGATGGCAACATCGTGGGATAGAAGGCAGGATTCGTAGCACGAAGCTTCTCACGGAAAGAAGGCATAGACTACGAAGAGACATTTGCATCCAGTGGGAGTTGAGGCGCATGACAGGCAAACTCATGTGTGCAAATTAAAGAAGACCTTGTACGAGCCTAGAAGACACCCATGGGATAATACATACATGAAGAGCTTGAAGAAGATGACAATATCATAGATGGGTGCAAGAAGAACTTTTGAAAAGGTTCAAGATAGAGGATCTTTGTATCCAGTGACCCTAGATGGATACATGGAATATTAGTAGCAGAGGAAGCTACTTGTCACTCCAGTACAGAATGTTTCAATGCATATAGTATGAAAGGCAGAGGAAGAATAATGCTCCACTTCAGAGGGAGTGACTGCAGAAGATCCTGAGGTTCGACATGGTACGACAGGATGTACAACTTAGTGATGGCTCTAGGATTTACTGAGAGTAAAGAGGATTCCAACCTTTAATTTAAGGTTGAAAGTGGAAGACCAGTGATGCTTTTGTTATATGTCAATGACTTGTTCTTGACAAAAAAGAGGAACTCATTAAATTTGCAAGAAGGAGACTTGCTTCCGAGTTCGAGATGAAGGGCTTGGATATGATGCATTACTTCTAGGCATGGGGGTGTGGCAGAATGCGGATGGAATCTCCCTGAGACAAGGGAAATATGCAGTAGAGATCCTGAATAGGTTCTAGATGACGGACTGGAAGGCCATAACCACACCTATGGCATCGAACCTGAAGTTATTGAGTGATGCTTCATCAGAGATAGTTGATGCCACGATGTATTGTCAGATGATTTGTTCCTTAATGTACCTGACGAATACGAGACCAGATATTTGATTTGCTGCGAACACATTGAGACATGTTCACTTGATCAGTTACCTTTCCTACCAACTTTGGATTTGCCTCATTTGTCCAAGTTGATCAATGTTCCCATTCAACACAATCCCACGTGGCCCCCCATTCCATTCAAGTTACCATCGAATATCCTGAAATTCAATGGAAAACACAGAGATGATCCCAAAAATCATGTTATGACTTTCCATATATGGTGTTTGTCCAATTCCTTAATGGATGATTCTATTCGATTAAGACTCTTCCAACGCACTTTGACTAGCACGGCCGCGAAGTGGTACATCGAACTTCCATGACACTCGTTTGTGGATTTTAGTGCTTTGGCAACTGTTTTCCTCACACACTTTCAGCTACCCATTCGATACAAAACGGGTACAGAAATTTTAACCTCTCTGCATCAAAACACCTCCACACACATTTCAGATCATATTCATGAGTGGAGAAGGCGGAGAAGGCTCATTAAAGCTCCTATCCCAGACCAACTCTTGGTTGATTGGTTTACGAAATATTTGTTGCCACCCATTGCCCGAAATGTGGCTATGGGGGGTATTGTTACTGAAGAGCAAGCCATTAGTCACACATAGTATCTAGACTTGGTATATTCCCGGTATGGAACTTTGTACGACCTCATTCCTCAAGCTCCTCGACCGAGCACTGACCCGGCTAAGCCACCTACAGAAACTCCTGTTGATGGGGTTATTGGTTCAATCCAGCCCCCATCAGCGATAAAAGCTGCCAAACAACCCAATCCTTCCACTCCTGCTCCTTCTAACCCTACGGTTTTCACCGAGGTGAATGTTATTCAAAGTATGCAATCATCTGGTAACAAGAAGAAAGGAAAATGTAAAAACAAGAAACCTGAAAACCAATAGCAAAACCCCAAACCTATGGCCCCAAAGAATGACAATAAAGGAAAAAGGAAAGCTAAGTCTCCCTGCCTATTGTGTGGTGGCAATAATTTCATGAAAGAGTGTCCTCGACATGATGAAATTAATAAGTTTTTAAAGAGTAACCCCACATCGGCAGTTCTCACTGATCATTTTCCTTCTTAGCAACAACTAGTAGACCACATGTCTAACCAAGGAAATTCTAGTTCCACAGAAGAAATTCGAATGATGTCATCGAAAACTATTAATCTAACAACTCGAAGTCAGTCATATGACAAACTGGAGGAGAAGAAAATTGAGAAACCTTCTCGTGATAAAGCTCTTTCTATTGGTTCTCCCACATCCTCGTCCAATGGTCCCCTAACGATCGATAAGCCTAATCTCGACATGATTTTGCATCCACCCAAGAGTACTCTTAGGAAGGCTATTTCTAACCCTAATGTCTGAGCTGCATAGTTTTATAATGTCGTAGAAGACCTAGCTCAGGCACCATGTGTGATGTCTACCTTAGAATTGCTCCAAAGTTGTCCCACACAACGCAAAAACTTATTAACCTCTTTGGGAGACACGGACCCGAGTGACACGGATCTGATTCATTTCAATCTAGAGAACCTTAAACCTAGATTACCTCGCCAACTGGATTTTCAAGTCATAACTAGAGTAGTTGAGAAAAAGGTCTTTAGTACTGTTCTAGATGAAGGTGCTTCAAACTCTGTTTTATCTTTGTCCTGTTGGAAATCCATTGGCTCTCCCAAGCTTGTAAAATCACTGACAACACTAAAATCCTTTGATGCAAAGGGTTTCCAGCCCTACGGTCTCATTCCAACCCTTTCAGTTGAGCTGGGGGGGAAAACTATTTCCATTCAGGTGGAAGTAGTGGATGCCCCGTTAGACTACAATATTCTCTTATGGAGAAACTGGTTTTACGCTATGACTGTTGTCGCTTTCATAGTATTTAGAACCCTCCAGTTTTTGCATTTGGGAAGAATTGTAACAATTGATCAACTTGATTTTTGTACGCCGGATGTTACCACTCCTACGACGAATAATATCTCTTTGCTAGGTCAGTCCCCTCCTCCTTACCAGTCAATTGGGGTAGGGATGTTGAAAGACTCCGCCCTCATGGGCGTGTTTTCGTCAACCCCTTCTAGCATAGAAATGGAAACAGTCAATATGATCTCTTAATTTAATTATGATCCTAAGGGTAAACAAGTTGTTGAGACATCCTCCCTCAACCTGTATGAAGTAGTTTATGAATCCATCCAATCTGTTTCCGATGTTCTTACAGATGATCTTCATCTGGTGGCTTCGGATCCTTACGACCTGCCCTACTAGTTAGAACCTTCGCTTCCTACTCTGGATTATCTCTCCCAAACTTTTCCATCAGACGAGTCTATTATAGAGATTATAAATACAAGTACATCCGTATGGGAGGATCACCATCACAGATCTTCGTTCTTCCCCAATACCAGTTCGGCGGATAATGATTTTGTACCTCTCTTGGGTACTAACATTGTCGACAATCCACAAACACCTGTCTTGTTTCAAGATTCTGAGTCTAAAGGCAACTTATGCAACATTACCAAAACGGTTCCAATCGACATATCAGTCAAGTATAGAACTATTGAACATGTTCACATAGGGAAAAGCTGTTCAATAAATGAAACTGAAGAGTATAAAGCACTTTTTAAAGAATTTCGAGATATTTTTGCCTGGTCTTTATGAAGAATGCCTGGGATAGATTCATCCATTATAGTCCACAAGATAAAAACCTATCCTACATCTAGACCGGTTAGGCAGAAACTGAGACAAATCCATCCGCGAAAGGCTGCGGCTATCAAAGCCGAAGTCGAAAAACTTCTGAAGGCAGGATTTATCTATCCTGTACTGCTAACAGAATGGGTATGAATATTGTTCCTATGAACAAAAAGCAGGGTACTATTCGAGTCTGCATCGATTTTCGAGATTTGAATAAAGTCTGTCCCAAGGATAACTTTCCGACTCCACACATCGATTAGATTATCGATACTTGTGCTGGGAGTGTCGTCTTCTCATTTATGGATGGATTTTCCGGCTACAATCAGACTGAGATATTTCCCGCTGATCAGCATAAGACGACATTTATATGCCCGTGGGGAACCTTTTCCTACAAGAAGTTACCTTTTGGCCTTAAGAACGTTGGGGCCACATTCCAGCATGCCATGTCCTATGCGTTTCACGACATTAAGAACATTGTGGAGCCTTACCTTGACGATCTCCCTACGCATTCACATCTATGAGAAGACCATCCTCGACATCTTAGAGACATTTTCCTGAGATGTCACCATTACAAAATACAGTTGAACCCACACAAATTTGTTTTTTGCGTTGATATGGGACGTCTCTTAGGTTTCGTAGTCTCCAAGGATGGTATTTGGATTGATCCCTTAAAGATTGCTGCAATACTCACTTTACCTGCCCCAACCAACCTGCTTGAACTCCAAAGTTTGCAAGGGAAGGAAAACTTTCTTCATTGTTTTTTTTGTAACTTTTTTGAGAAAATGCATGGTTATATGCGTCTCCTTAAGGACACTCCATTCTTTTGGGATGACCAGGGCCAGCGAACCTTCGATAATCTCAAACATGCTCTGACTCATTCACCCATCATACACCCCCCAGATTACTTGAAGGATTTTCTCTTGTATGTTGCTGCCTCTACTACTACTATCAGAATGGTTTTAGCTCAAGAGGACCAGAACAGCCTAAAACACGTGATTTATTACGGCATTAAGAATCTTCTAGATTCTGAAACTCGATACTTGCGTGTGGAGAAGCTAGCATTGGCCACAGTCATTGCTATCCAAAAATTTCGTCACTACATCCTGCTTCACACCACTACTGTACTCACAGAACAAAACCCTATGTACTACATCCTGACTCATCAGGTACTAGGGGGAAAATAATCTCGATGGATTGTTATCCTACTGGAGTTTGACCTAGAATTTTCCAAAGCTACTTCAAAGAAGTCATTAGTTTTTGTCGAGTTGATGTGTGATATTTCCTGTGCTTTCACAGATTCTGAGCCTAGTGATTCATTCATGGATGAATTTCTATTCCTAATAAGCACAAATGATACGTGGTATGGATATTTAATCATTTATCTCTAGACACAACGTTTTCAGCCTACTATATCTCATGAGGATTGTCGCTGCATCCGTCACCACGCAAAGTACTATCTTATCCTCAATGATATATTGTATAGACACGGTATAGATACCATTCTCCGACGATGCCTCACCCATACCGAGGTTGAACAAGTTCTTAATGACTGCCATTCTGGGGCATGTGGCGGTCATCTTTCTGGGATGGCTACAGCTCAGAAGATCCTGTGCGTTGGCTATTTTTGGCCTTCTATTTTTAAATATTGTCATGAGGTTGTTAAGAAATGCCCACCCTATCAACACTTTTACCCAAAAAAACTCACCCACCTTGCTCCGTTACACCCCGTCATTGCCATTGGCCCTTTCTCCAAATGGGGGATAGATTTCATGCATTGTAAGCCTACCTCAGCCGGGGGGCATGGTTACATCATAGTAGCCGTGGATTATTTCACTAAGTGGGCTGAGGCTATGCCTACATATGCAGAGGATGGTAAGACTACCTCCCTTTTCCTTTTTAACCATGTAATAGCTAGGTTTGGAGTTCCTCAATCTATTGTCACTGATCACAGATCACATTTTCGGAATCAGATGATGGTAGAGTTAAGTGCTAAGTTAGGTTTTCGCCATGAAAACTCAACTCCCTTTTATCCGCAAGCTAATGGTCAAGTTGAGGCCATTAACAAAGTTTTAAAAACTATGCTACGTCAGATGGTTGGAGATCACAAATCCAACTGGCACCAGACTCTCTTCTCTACTCTTTGGGCTTATAGAAATTCGGTGAAAACAACAACTAGTTTTACACCCTTTCAATTAGTATATGGACTAGAAGTTGTCCTACCTATTCAGTGTTAGATTCCATCTTTGAAACTTGTCGTTGAACTTTTCCCTAATACTTCTATCGAAGAAGAAAGGTTTTTATTTTTAACCAACCTTGACGAAACTAGACGAGAAGCTTCCTTGGTTAATGAGGCACATAAGAAACGCGTCAAGGCACAATACAATAAATCTATTGAACATTGTGTGTTTAATGAAGGTGACCTAGTCCTGACTTATGATCAGAGACATGACAAGATTGGAAAAGGGAAGTTTGAATCAATGTGGTATGGTCCTTTTATCGTTTCCAAGGTTTTAGAGAAAGGGGCCTATGAGCTCATGGATTATGATGGAGTCCCCTTCGGGAAACCTCGCAATGGGTTGTACCTGAAGAGGTACTATGCCTAGATCATTCATGTATGGTACCTTGTATATATGTACATTATTTGACTTTTCAGTGTGTTTTGGTACTTTCAATATGGTTTTCAGTTTATGTCTAGACTGTTTATACCATGTTTTGGTTATGCAGATCAAATGGCTTTTTATGGCTTCGCCGATGGTGCTTTCCGCCATACCCTGAACCTTGCTTCAGTGGCTTGGGTTCTGTATTCCCTTGCACATGATCTAGTGAGTTCGGGATCAGTTTGTATTGGTCCTGCTACCAACAATATTGCCAAGTATGAAGCAGTCATAGGTCTTTTGACTGAGGCTGTATCTCGGGACATTCGTGACTTGGTATTGTTGATGGACTCGCAATTGGTGGTTTGTCATTTAAACCAGGTTTACACCATCAGAAACCCTATACTACTGCGTCTCTATCGAAGGGTACGTTTACTGGAAATGTCATTTGAAGTCATTACTTATAGACATATCCCTAGGGCAGATAATGTCGTTGCTAATTCATTGGCAAATTATATCCTAGACTGGTATATTGCTCATTCATAGCATGAAAGTTAAACATGGTTCGTAACATTGTAAATAAACAGTAAAAACATATAAAACTCATGTAAATACATTTCCCATTTGAAGCATAAACATTGGAGGCAAAAGTCTGTATATATATATATAAGTGTTTATACAAAATAGGTCATGAGACCTCATCTAAAGCACTATGGCTTTGAGGCAGCACAAAATCATACAAAAAATATGAAGCTATGGAAACTTTCAGTGATACATCATGTAAGAACTAGTGATGCTCATGGTAGCACATCACAGTCTGCACTACTCTACATAGCAGACGGCTCAAGCGACCTGGCACTCCTATTGTGTGTCTCTGATAGCGCATCGGGAGATCATCAATGGATGCATACAGTATGTCCAATGTCAACCTCTCCAGGTTCTCCTCTAGCTCTCCCATCGGGTCATCGCCTCATTGAACAAATTGAGCTCCTGCTCGTCTGTCTAGTGGGGATGATCCCCCAGGTCGTGCAGCTCCAACATCTACATGAAAATTTCAGGTCTCGTTACTATACATAAAAAACATAAAAAAAATAAAATTATTAAAAGATAAAAAACACAAATATCTATCTTAGGGTTTTTGTTTCTTACCCATGTCTCCCCAATGCCCTCTAGGTGGAAGTGGTAGGTCAGCGTCCCCCCTGAAATTAGTGCATGCATAAGCATAATCCTCAACCATGAGGATCTAGTCACTAAGCCATCGGAAGAATGGAGTGCCGAACTTCACCTTCCCTCTACCTGCTCCTGTACGGGCCATGATCCTGACCCACCTCAACATACGAGGGTCTCTTTCCCTCAGCTCAGTAAAAACCACTTGGGGCCTCAGATGAGGGACCCGCTCAAAAAAGAAACAGGCTAAGATAGAACCATAGCCAAACTGTTTTAGTTCTCCCTGTCGAAACTTGTTCATCTAGTCCTTAAAGACCGGTAACAATGCCTCTACCCAGTTGAAAACTGTAGGTGCCATAGCCTCTATCGCATACAACATATGTGCCCTAGAATCCTGATGAGGCCCTTGGCTCCCAGCCAACCTCTACATGGTGAAAAGAAGGGTGTGGAGAGGAACATCCACTACTGCCTTGATGGGAATCTTCTTCCCTAAAGTTCTAGTACCGAGAAGGCAGTAACGGTCAATCAACTCCTAGGTAGTCACATCCCCTTCGCGGGATCTAGTCAATGAAATCGGGGTACCCCGTCTCGATAATCCAGTAAAGAAATATGTCTTCTACCTCAATGGTCAACACATGTGCCCCCACCTCGAAGTATTGTTGTTCCGGGTTCCACATATGGAGTATATACTCCAGCAATCTCTCATGAGACACCATACCAGGTGTGCGGAATAATTTGAGGAGGCCACAGTTCCTCAATGCGGCTATACATCCCGCACTTCTTTCAGCAAGGTCATCATCCTCTTCATGCTATCATTCCTTCCATATCACCATTTTCGACCGCTGAAAACCTGCCAAAAACCATTAATGGACTAGCTAGAAACATGAACAATCATTAAAATCAATTAAAAGTTTATGCTTTTGCTTATCCATGCATTTTTTCAAGCTCACGGCCAACACCACCTGAGCGCAGTGTAATGAGCATGGTGCACCACCTGTCCCGTAAGGGGCAGGAGCAGTGCCCGCATTTTGAGTTTAGGGCCTGCCTAAAATGACCAAAAACCCTCCTAAAATAAAAAATAAATGCTTAAAAATGAAAGTTTAGGGTTTTGTCATTTACTTGGCTCTGACAACGCTCAAATCGGATGGTCGGATCTCCCGGAATCAGCAGCTGAAGATCTGGCTCAAAGTTGCTCAAAAATGCTCTTGACAAAAGGTAAATAGTAAAATGTTTTGATTTTTACTATTTGAAATGACTTTTATAGCTATTTTTAGGGTTTTTTAATGTCATTTTAATATTTTAATATCATTATCATTATAAAATCCATCCATATCACTCATTAAAAGTCATTTTTTGAGAAATTAACGTTGATATTGAGTTTTGCAGGGGTAGAAATGAAAACAATAAAAATCTATGGGAAGTTTGTTTTTGACTTTTTCGTGCTTCTTCAAAATGGAAAGAGTCCCCAAGCGTTTGTTTGGATACTTTGGTCACGCTCTCAGAACTCAGTATCAAAGTTTCGAGTCTTTTTTTTTATTCTTTTTAGGATCGTAAAATTGTTCATCGTTAAAAAGAGACCTAATGGAGTCCCCTTTAAGCTCTTTTCGGACTCCCTAAATATGAAAGATTGTCGAGTACTTGTCTTCTTCATACTCGTAAAATTATTTGAAGAGTCGTCTCTCCGATGGCAGGTTATCTCTTTTTCGGTTCGGATAGACTATTTTATGAAAAAGGACCCTTTAGAGTTTTATTTTGGCTTCGTTCAGACTCTCTAATTATGAACGATGCCGAGTTTGCTTTCATTGGACTCGTTCAACTAAACACTGAGAGACCCTTTTTGGGGAACGAACCCCTCATTTCTCAGGTTCGTGAAATATATGGGAATGGACTTGTCTCTGGATGAGCTTAAACGAGTGTTTGTTACCCTCTTTGGACTCGTAAAAATGAAAAGAGGCACTCATCAATCATGATGGGGGAATTAAGGGAAGGGAATCATTTTGTAAATCCAATGGCGGTTGTGTGTCACCTTTGAACATGGCACTTTTCTGCATATCATTCAGTCAATTGGGTTTTTGGCTGACTTACAAGTCAATCCAATTTCATGAGTCATGTCAATCCTTTGATTTTTTCAAAAGACTGCATTGTCCACTGTCGCATTGTGTGTTTGTCTGGTCTAGTCTTGCTGCCAAGTCTTTTGTCGTGCCGCCCAATGTTCAAAGGAGGAAAGAAGTTTACCTCTGCAGTTGAAACAACCTTTGTGTCAGTACTTTGATTCATTCCTATGGTTACATTATCTACTATATTCCAAAACTTTGTTCCAAGTTTCGTGTCGTCGATGTGGGACTCATCATGGCCCTCCTTTGACGAGACTATTCCTGTCGACGTCAACTCATCATCTGGGAAGTATTCTTAGAACCAAGCTTAGTACCTTGAGATCTGTATGCCTTAATGACAGATTCTCTTGCTATCGACAAAGGTTCACATCATTGGCCTTTGATCGGAAGACTATGTTGGGTGTTCAACACCAAGACATCTATTCGTACTCAGTAGATTGTACTAGGGTACCTTGGGAATCATTGACATCAATGGTGATCTCCCTCGCACTTGTTAACGGTTCACCTTATTGACTGGTAATCAAGTGGTTTCTACCATGTTCAACTTCAAAACATTGTAATCACATGGATAGAATCGTACTTTGTGGAAGAGGAGACGAAGACCCTGGGTATTTGTTAAGCGCTCATAGCTTGCTTTCCAGGTTGCGATGGAGTATATTGTATGAAGTACCAGCATGGATCCACATTTGTATGGTCATGGCTATGCTCAAATTTGCATCTGTATGACATAGATCTACGTTGTATATCTAGTAGCTATGTCCAAGTTTGAGTCCTCTATCACATGGAGCTACATTGTATTCTAGTATCCATGGTTGTTTATTCCTCTCATGGATCTGTCTTGTATTGGTCTACAACCATGATGAGGTTACATCTATTCATGAGCCAAAGTATTGATGTATTGCAAATGCCTGTTTGATGACACTCTCCGATCAAGCTGACTCTTACCTTGAAGTGATAACTTGCTCTATCAAAGCTCTCGCCTATCATATCCCTCTAGCCTCATGCTTTGGGAGGCATTCTATTACACTCAAAATATGTCACCAGCATGTGATAGGATCCCTAACATAGACATTTTCCCTCAAATCCCAAACTTGAAGAGAATCATGCTCTAGGTGTTGGTTTCAACATACAAAATTACAGCACCGCTCTTACCCTCAAGCAGATAAGCGGTACCTTGTTCAGTACCGCCCTAGTTGTGTGAGAACCATGCGGTGCCACTGCCTTTAACCTGTGTTGTTGTCACGATTCTTACCTATCACCGCTTTGTCATAAAGGGGTATAAGTGGTGCCCTTGGTAAAAAGTGAAAAAATGAGGTGTCTTGAGGCTTCTAGAACAAGAGCCTCGTGTCTAACCTTATCCCTACTCACCTGGGTAGGTTAAGGTCGAGATCCCTCTTTGTAGGATCTTATGGCCACCTCACCCACCAATTTCTCAACCATTCCTATCCATTTGAACCCTATAAATACAAGCTCATACTCCATGGTTGAGGGAGAGAGATGAAAAGTAGAGTTATGCTGTTGAATTGATACCCTGGCCTAATCCATCAGAGAGCAATTGTGGAGCAAGTTGGAGCTATCGGGGACAAGGTGCTAGACTTGTGAAGGAGTGCATTGACACTAAGGCACATGGTTGTAAGCACTTTCATTTATTTTCTAATGCAAAGTTGATTTCCTTCCCACATGTTTGTTGCGTTAATCTCACATATATGTTATTGGATTCCTTAGTCACTAATATGGATGTATAGATGATTTTCTTGTAGATTTGATGTCTTTGTATGTTTGATATGTTTTACAGGTATACAGGTCCTCCATCAGAGCTACATTCTAGGCGTCTATAACGTTCAGGGAAAGTCTTCAACTAAGTTATTCACTCATTTGTTCTGGATCTGAACCATTCAGACCAGAGGAACAACTTCTCTCCGCAGAAGGTGATATATTCCTGATAACAAGTGTTTGATTTGAATGGATCCTTATTACTTTAGAGTGTTTGAAGTGAATGGATCCTTATTACAAGGTGTTGTACCTTGTAATTTGAAGAAGTTGTAGTGTGTATATTACTATATATAATATGTTCACAAGCGGAAGCTTTTGATTTCTGAGAACTTCGCAAATAGAGATAGATGTTGTAGACTTTGTCGTTATTAATCCCAAGGAATTAAAAAAACTAATGTTATAATTGATGAGGAATACAAATCCAAGTTGATGAGCCAATTTGTGTCGAGACTCATTCGAAAACAAAGTTGTAGTGTGCAAGTTGAGATATTTTGGATCAAGATGTTGTACCTTGTAATTATAATAAGGTGGTGTTTCTTTGGATCCTTATTACTTTGGAGTGGTTAAAGTTTATTGAGAAGTTATTTATTATGATAGAATACTTAGGATGTATGGATAATGAAATTGAGATTAGAAAGAAAAATATTTCAAATGAGAATGAGCCTAAAATGGTTATTATCAGGGATGATTTGTTGGGAAACTATGTAATTGAAATCGTTCTCTTGTTGAAAGAGTATGTAAATGTATTTTTGTGATTATAGAGACATTAAAGGATTTGCAACAAAGATGTGGGAATTGAAGTTATTTTTTGTGATTTGTGTTAACCCTCTTAAATAGAGATCTTGTTGCATCGAGAGAAATGAAGTTCTCCTATACTCTAGGTGGAAAAATGTGTCATGTGCTAAACTTAAATAGAAAAATATTGAAGTCTCACTTCTAATGCGAACTGAAAAAGAATTGTTGTATTAAAATAATAATAAACTAGCATGGATCCATCTTAACCTTGAAATTTTTAAGCAGTGAGAGGCTTGTAATAAAGAATATATTTCCTCTGTTATCTCTCTCATGTATCCTTACTTTCTTAACAAGGTATCGAGTGATATTGGACTTGCACTTCTGAAGACAGAAAAAAATGAAAGTGGGTAATTAGGGAGAGAATCGCATGCAAGGATTTAATGGAAAGATCATTTTAAATTAAATTTATTTTTTAGAAAACAGGTTCTTAGTGCATACATTTTAAATAAAGGTTTGGCAGATATTTATAGTGCAGAGCAAAAACCCTAAACACTGAGGCAAAAATACACAAAAGTACTTATTTCCTGAAGATTGTTTTTAGATTATAACAAAAAGGGAAAAATTACACAGTTTTTTAGGTTCTCTTTCTGAAAATGGAGAAATTGGCATGAGAGAAATTTAATGGCTGAAGAAAAGTGAGACGGGGAAGAGGATGTTGGAGAAAAACCTTTCTTTTTATTGAAGTCAATTAAACTAAGATTACAAATGTGGAAGCAACAACAACAAAGGATAGAAGTGTTATTATCGTGAGAAACCAGGCCATAGTGCCTAGGACTGCAAAATCTAATGTACTGATGTACTCCAACTACAGGCATAGAGTAAAACATAAATAGATTGCAATATGGTGCTAGATTTTGACAACAGAGATTTAAACATTGAATACTAAGATGAATCTGATTATAATAATTATATAACCTTTTGTTTTGATTAGCAGCTTGGAAAATCAGCTTCTAAACCATTGATACTTGGGAAGGATGCTAGTTAATTGATTAAGTTATGGGATTCCAATCATATTCTACCTTAAGAGAAAAAGGGTTATGGCAGTCTAAGAATGAGATGGGTCGGAAGAAGGGTGTTACAATTATCTTAAAATGTAATTGTTAACAATATGATCTTTGTGGTAACAAGGAAGTTGGAACTTAGTAACTCCCACAAAAGTATGAAACGATCAAATACTTTTTTTTTTTCTGAAAATTGGATATATTAACATTTTGGAGTTGAAGGGGCACAATTAATTGTTGTTGAAGTTCATTTACAATTTAACATATTTATTAGGAAATCCATCATGTATGTGACCCAATAAGCATTTGTAGTAGTGGCACACTTCTGAGCCCACAACCGTGAAATGATTTGTGAAAACATTAAATAAACTATTAATTTCTTAAAAGTAAGATTTTATTGAATGTTTTACATCAATTGGTAGACAATACCACTCGGTAATTTTACCATAGATTTGGCATGATGAATTTCCTTATTGAAAAGTGCAAGCATAGAAAATTTCCTACATATTTTGGTTAAAATTCAATTCTATTGTTAGATAGTAAAAACTATAGATGTTCTAGACATTATTCATATAGTTTGAATAGACAATGTTAAAATGGGAAAACTTTAATTTTCACTTAGAAATCAAAGTTATAAAAGGAAGTATGTGGTAGGATATATGGAAACTTATGGAAAAGTCATATTTCCAAAATAAGGGCTCTGACCTTCCTATATTTTTCTAAACTAAGTTGATTTGTAATCATAAAAAGAAAATGGGTTTTGACAAAGGTACTTAGATGTAGATAATGTTATTGTGAAAGAGTTTTTATTTTAGGAAAAAAGTTGGTCTCATCTTGCTTAATTTCTGAGACAAAATTGGCATAGGGACATAGTGTGCTCCTCTTCTAGTAGCGAGTTCCTGTGGTATTGAGAAACAATGAACAAAAATAAAAATTATGAAAGACCCTATCTTTCCTTTATATGAGAAGTAAGTGATCCAATAGTGCTTTGTGGACACAATCCCTTACAAGTATCCTACATGATCCCTTGTAGGTCACACAAGTGAGGCGTCCACTTTAGAGTACAGTGTCATTTTATATTGATGATATTGTGCACAATAAGGACTCCAAGGTGATGTAGCTACACAAGGCAAGTCCACACCACTCCATCTTGAGCCTCCAAAGACTCTATCTATCCTTCGAATAAAAGCACTCCACTAGGGTATTTACCTCCTGCAATATCACTATTGAAGTCCTAGGCATCCTCGACCCATCTCCAATCCTCTAAACAAGAACTCAAGTTTTCACATGTCATTTAGGGATTTAATACCTCATGTCGAGTAGAGTTCTTGTAGGGGTGGAGGTTCCTACCGGTGCAGATCCTATATCGAGGCAGAGTTCCTATCAGGGAAAATTTCTTGTCAAGAAGAGTTCCTATCAGGGAAGAATTCTTGTTGTGTAGAGTTCCTACCGAGCAAATTTCTTTCCTTATTAGTCGTAGTTCCTATATGGAAAATTTATATTCAGTAGAGTCCATGTCGGTGCAGAGTTCCTCTCAGGGAGGAATTCCTAACGGGGTATAGTTCTTATTGGGAAAAGCTCCTATCGGACAGAGAAGCAGAGTTTCTCTCGTGCAGAGTAGTGGAGTTCCTATCAAGAAGAGAGGTGTATTTTTTTTCAAGGTAGAGTTCTTGTCAAGGAAGAGTTCCTATCTAGGAAAAGTTCCAGCTGAGCAGAGTTCCTATCAAGCCTCAGGAGGATTTGTTTTTGGGAAAGATTTCCTATCTAGGCATAGTTCCAGCTGAGCCGAGTTCCTATTGGGCCTCAGGCGGAGCTCCTATCAGAACAAAGTTCTTCTCAGCGGTGAGTTCCTATCGCTGATTATAGTCCATATCAAGGAAAAGTTCCTATCGGGGAAAATTTCTTGTTAGGAAAAGTTCCTCTCGTGGTAGAGTTCCTGCATTATCAATTGTAGTTCTGATAAGGAGAATTTCTATTCTCTAGAGTCCATATCGAAAGAGTCAGGGAAGTATAGAAGATCTCAACAATGATCTCAATACCTTGAGTTTTATGTCAAAATACCGGTATGATAGACACCTTCAATACTTTCATTTGGAATATCTCAAGCACCACTTCAAGTTCAGTGACATATATCATGAATTAATTTGGTTTCATTCATTTTAATTATTCTTTTCCTTATACAAAATAAGATGCAATGATATATTATGGCTCTGTGCTCTTCACTAAGAATAGTTTTGTCTTCATTAACACTTTTACAAGGTTGTACAAGGGATAGCATGGAGGATCAATTTGTACCTAGGTATGACAAGACGAAGGTAACAACTAAATTCTTTTGAACCTTTTATGAACTTGAAAAAGACTTATGATCAATCCATTAGCTATACTCTTTGATCCAAATTATAATCAATCCATTAGCTATAATCTTTGAGCCAAATTCTATAATAAACAATCACTGGAGAACAATGACTAACTTATATGAATTCAATCCTATCTTGTGAACTCAGATCTCAAGAATTTAAGGTATGTTTTTGAAGGAAAATATTATATAAAAAAAACACCTAGTTTGAATTTTAAAATTGGTACTTTGAAACTTGATATTTCAAAGCCTACTTTTACCTTGAAGCCTGGAATTTGAAGGTTCCACTGATTTCTTTTTATAAAATTGAAATGTGACAATACAGAAAGAATTGTAAGTTTTAAAAGCTAATGTTTTGACAAGGAGTCCACTTGAAATTGATAAAAGACTTGTTACTTTTGTATATTATGGTTATAAGTAAAGGTTTATGCAATCTTGGTCTCTCTTGATCCCTCATCCAAAATATTGATTTTTTTTCCTTTCCAAACCTATTCCCTTGCATCATAAATGATATGATTACTGTAATCATGTAGCAACTTAGCAAGGTCATCAAAACATCATTACCAGTATCACTCTGCAGTCGAGTTATCATTGCAAGTTACTTCCACCGTTGTACTTATAACTCTGCCAATTATTTCAAATTATGATTCAGTAGACAAGACCATTTTCATTCTCATTTGATAAGAACACGTGAATAAAGAATATATTGACCATTTACACAATGTATTGCGGCCTTTTGAATTACATCGCCCGAAACAAGGTGTGGAGAAACAATTTCCTTAAAATATGAACATGTAATATGATGCAAGCTGTAAAAAGGACAACACAACTTGTATGAATATTTTATTGTGAGTTCAAAAACACATGCAACTTTTGGCTAATGGAAACTTTATTCTGTAATGAACCATCAAGTCCAAGACATATGCCACCGAATAGAGCATACACATGAAGTGCGTATTTATAGGATGGTTTCTAACAAAACAAATGAAGAGAATATTATACAGAAAACAAATAGAAATGTGCATTTCATGAATTCATGCTCAACACATGCATTTCTACAGTTGAAACTAGGGATGATTTTAAGGAACCATACTTGTTTAAAAGTGTATAAATGTTGGTAAATATTACCAATTCTTAAAACGCCAATTATAAAATGATTGGCGATATTTTTCAAAAAATATTTTAACTTCCAAGGATTTTATATCGTTTATATCATAATTTGGCGATTTTTAGGGTGAAAAAATTTTACCCCATCAAAATTGCATGAAACAGGGCTTCAAAAAATGCAAAATGGTGAATCTTTTTTGGGAGAAAAACATGGAAAAATAGCCCACTGGGCTAAAATTCGCCCCTAATATTATCCCTGGTTGAAACCAAATTTACCAAATTGGAGAAATATGGATGAAATGTTTGACTTGGGGATCATTACTAAGACAAGTCACTAATAGTCCATACAACATTAGAGGAAATTTCAACTCAAAATGGGCCTCCTAAGAAAAATAATAAAAGAATAGTTAAAAGAATAAAATGATATTTATTCATTTTGGAGGAAGAAAAGAAAAAAACTATTTTTTTGTTCGTATTTTCGACATATCTCCCTGTGATTTTACTCAAATTTCGATCGGGAGAGCTCGTTGGATGCGTAATTAAATTCCGCATCCAACGAGTACCCACTCGGCATACTTTTGACGAACCCCGCTACCTGAAAAAATGTGATGATGATGTCATCATCACATTTTTCAAGTATTTCTTGTTTTTCGGGTAGCGAGGGTTTTCCGAGTGGGTACTCGTTGGATGCGAAATTTAATTTCGCATCTAGGGAGCTCTCCAGATCGAAATTTGAGTTAAAACACAGGGAGATATGTCGAAAATATGGACCAAAAAGTAGTTTTTTTACGATACCTATCCCCAAATTTATATTAAAATTTTGTTTAAGACCTATACGGTATTTCAAATTTAAAACAATTTCATTGGCTAACACATGATGACATGGAATTTGAATAATGGTTAAAAGGCCCATTTTGAGTTGAAATTTCCTCTAATGAGACTTAAATAAAAAAGTTTTGTTATGTATGTCACACAAGAGACCAAGTGGAAATATAATATTCAAAATTACAACATAAAGGCAACAACGTGTGCAACATAAGTGCCACAACAAGTGCAACATAAGTGCCAACAACAAGCATTGTCTTGTAGAGATCCTTCTAGAGTTTAGGCATTGTTCCTCCATGAGAGATGGAGCATGTTTAGATTTCAATGGACATCAACACATTGGGAAGAAATCACAGAAATTGCACAGTGAAGTCAAGAAAAACAACAAAGGAATTTGGGTACCCAACATACAACTAGAGTGACATTCATATGAGGTTTCTAGAAAGGGAATGACAAGTTGCATGGGTGTATGCAATAGTTTTGGAAGGGGGGAATGACTCCTCCCAAAGTGGTGTACTTTTCTCCCATCTTTACCTATCCTTATTTTTCCAATACCCTCCTTAGAGATGATGTTCATCATAAGAAATGGTTATTTCCCCAAAAGTTAGCTCTTAGATCTTTTGGACTGAATTATGGTATTTTCTTATTCATGGTAGTGGTATTAATATCTTTAGCTTGTTATTTATAACTTGTTCTAGATTAGGTACTCTTATTATATGCTAATCCCTTGTGAAAGATTAAAGATGATTTTTATTTGATCGATTGAGTGATTAAGTAACATATTTCAAAATATTTATCATGGGATCATTCAACTAATACAATGAATACACGACGATCAAGGATGAACTTAACAAAATAGAGGATCACTTTGATTCAACATGGTTGTGGTGTCAAGCATTAGTAATATAAGTAATGTTTAGAACAATACTAACAATATCCTTACAAAATGGTTAAATATAATCAGTGTTCCATGGGGACATGTCCCCCAAAGTGGGGAATGTGCGCCCTCGCTCCCCCATGCTTCCGGGCTAGGAAAAATCCTAGGGAAACATTTCCCTGTGTCCCCCTTTTGGGGGGGATGCAAGGAAACACATGTGAAAATGTTTCCCCAATGATGACATGTGCTTCCCCCTTTGGGGTGTTTCTAGGTGTGTAATATCCCAAATCCCGATATTTTCTATTTCTATACAAATATGCTGATACAACGAGGCATGCAGACTGCCAAGCAAAAATCCCTATTTTATAGGAAAAATTAGGGTTAGGGTTTGCGAGATAGAATGAACACTTACCACTAATAAGCCAACTGAACTGCTCCAGAGAAAGTATGCAAGCACCAGATACTGGATCGTAAAATAGGTGGATCTCCTCTGCTCCAGGTGAACCCCAGCAACAAGATGCCCCAGTTAGAAAAGGGTGACGCCCTCAAGGAAAGAGGTGTCCGATGGAACTGCGAATTTGTTGGTTCGATAGGTTTTCAATGCCAGAGATAATGCCTGATGCATGCAGAGGTTCTGAGACCTCTAGGCAGGGTAGTGAATTGCTTCAGAGAGGCAGCTACTCACGCCCTGGAACCCCGAAACTGCTAATAACTGCTTCGGACGAGCCCTGATGGATCTGATAATCAATGGGTACCGAAGTATGAAGTTGATGATGAGAATGGTGCCTAAGTTTTGGAAGGAAACTGAGATCTGAAGGCCCAACAACTGATTAGGGATTTCTGGTTGAAAACCCCCTCTTACGGCTACACACGTGTCCCTGCAATGATCTATACCATGTACTAGATAACTGATGAATGAATAAAGAACAAGTGGTGAACCTATATGGCTTACCTGGAATAATACTAGGACAGATATTTCACTATCGAAATCCTGTTAGCTGAAGACTCCATCTCCAACCCCAACTGCTGTGTTGCACGCTGTGCTGCTATCCAAGAGCTCCCAAAATAATAATAATCCAAAGTGAAGTCTCCTTTTGCTTTATCCTCTATTTATAAAGTTTAACTGTGCAAAACCTAATCTTTGACCTAATTAGGTCACTTTATCTTCTAATTTGTCGTTGACTTGCATGCATGCGGATGGAGACTTAAAGAGTGCATGCATTATTAAATAATGCTAGGATGGCATGCACTAAGGTGACCTTTGGCTCCGGTGGCCCTTCTCAACCAAATGATGATGCCCTAGATCTTCTATGGATGGCATCAGTTCTTAGCTGATTCCCTAGCTGTTAGTAACCGCTCGAACCCACAGGAATCACATAGGTTAGTGGTTTTGGGGCCTTAAGGCCTAATTGGAAGAGGACATTACAGTCCTCCCCGCTCGAGATTGCTTGTTCTCAAGCAACTTCAAATTGGGATGCTGCAATACCTGTTCACCTTCCCAGGTGGCATCTTCTGGCGGTAGTTCCTTCCATTGAACTAAGTATTCCCTGATTACCCTGTTCCTGAGCTTCCTCTCTCTAGTCTGAATGATCCGTTCGGGAATCAGTATCAGCAGTCCTTCATCATCTAAAGGAGGCAATTCGATGGATGGAGCAATGTGTTGCCCAAGGGTCTTCTTCAGGATAGATACATGGAACACGTTGTGAATTTTGCTTTCCTGAGGAAGTTCTAGTTCATATGCCACCTCGCCCACTTTTCGGATTATTTTGTAGGGTCCATAGAAGCGGGGTTTCAACTTCTCTGCTCCTTTCTTCTTAAGCAAGGACTGTCTCTAAGGCTGGAGCCTTAAGTATACTAAATCCCATACCTCGAAGCTTCGTTCAATCCTGTGTTTGTCGGCATACATCTTCTGTTGATTCTGGGCTATTTGTAAATTCTCCTTTAGTATTTTCAAGATGTCCTGACTGTCCTGTATCCAATCCTTAGCCTTAGGAGCCCTACTGTCTCTGAATGCCAAATCTGCATAGTCCAAGGCCTCGTATCCATATAATGCCTTAAAAGGAGTCATCCTAATAGACATGTGATAAGTAGTGTTATAGCAATACTCCCCTAGGTGTAGCCATTTGATCCAAGTCCGCTGCTGCCCTGCTACATAATTCCTTAGATACCCTTCGATCCATTTGTTGACTATTTATGTTTTCCCGTCACTCTGGGGGTGATAACTCGTACTGGTAGCCAGTTCGGTCCCCACCAATCTGAACAGTTCCTGCCAGAAGGCACCCGTGAACCTGCTATCCCGATCACTGACAATGATCTTAGTCAACCCGTGTAACTTGAAAACCTCCCTGAAAAATAACTCCGCTGCTTGTGCTGCCGAGTAGTCTGATGGTATTGAGAAGAAATGTGCAAACTTGGTCAGTCTATCAACTACTACATATAAACAATCTCGCCCTTGGACCTTGGGCAAGCCTGTAATGAATTCCATGGAGATGCTCTCCCACTTCTGTTCTGGGATCGGTAGTGGCTGGAATAACCCTGCGGGATGGGTGTTCTCAATCTTGTTCTGTTGACAGATGCTACATTCTCGGACATGCTGCATAATCTCCCCTTTGAGGCCCTTCCATGAGAACCTCTCTCTGATCTGCCTGTAGGTCTTTAAGAAACCTTGATGCCCTGATAAAGGAGAATCGTGGGCTGCCTGAATGATCTTTTTCCTCAATGTGGATTCTGGAACAAGGTATATTATGTCCTTGTAATAGATGATGTCATCCACAATCTTGTACCTATCATCCTGAATTTGCCCGTCCAATAATTCGCAAGCGAATTTATTTTTGGAGTATTCCACTAAGAGAAGTGCCCTCCAATCCGTGGATATACTACTGAGAGATAATGGGGCTGGATGCCTGGATAATGCATCAGCTACTACATTATTCTTACCTTTCACATACTCGATTTCGAAATCATAGGCTTGTACCTTTCTGACCCATTTTTGCTGTCGCTCATTCAGTTCCTTCTGTTCCAAGAAATACTTGAGGCTGTTATGATCGGTTTTGATTTTGAACTTACTGCCCACCAAGTACTGTCTGAATTTTGTGAGAGCATGCAAGATGGCCAGCATCTCCTTGTCATATATGGAGTAATGGCGCTCATAGTTCTTCAATTTACGGCTCTCAAATGCAATAGGGTGATGATTCTGCATCAACACTACCCCTAACCCTTCCCCTAAGGCATCACATTCTACCACAAAAGGTTGTGAGAAATCTGGTAATGCCAGAACTGGACAAGAACTCATAATAACCTTCATCTCCTCGAAAGTTTTCTGTGATAAGTCTGTCCAAGTGAATGCTCCTTTCTTGGTGAGATCTGTGAGGGGTGCTGCAAACTGGGAGAATCCATTAACGTACCACCGATAATAAGTACACAGACCTAGGAACCCTCTCAACTCTGTAACTGTTTTTGGCGCAGGCCAATCTCTGATAGCCCCGATTTTCTCCATGTCAACCTATACTCCTTCTGCATTGATTATGTGTCCTAAGTACAACATTTCTTTCATGCCAAACTCACACTTGGACATTTTTGCATATAGTGAATGCTCTTCTAAAATACTCAATGTTTCGTCCAGGTGTTTCAGATTTTCTTCCCAGGTTTTGCTGTAAATCAGGATGTCATCAAAGAATACCAACAAAAATTTAAGTAGCTGTGCTTGGAAGGTATGGTTCATGCATGACTGAAAAGTGGCTGGAGCATTGGTCAGTCCGAAGGGCATGACCAGAAACTCATAGTGACCATAATGATAGCGAAAGGCTATTTTGGAGATGTCCTGGTCCCTTACCCTGATCTGATGGTACCCCGAGCGAAGATCGATCTTGGAGAAGTATTGAGCTCCCCGAAGCTCATCCATGAGTTTGTCAATTCTGAGAATGGGATACCTGTTCTTGATGGTCTTTTTGTTAAGTGCTCGATAATCGATGCACATACGCAGAGTACCATCCTTCTTCTTAACCAGAACTACTGAAGATGCAAAGGGGCTAGAATTGGGTCATATATAACCAAGCTCCAGTAATTCTTTGATGGTTTTCTCAATCTCATCCTTGTACCTTTTGGGATTCCTGTATGGAGTGGTGATGACTGCTTGTGTTCCCTCCTCTAGCTCGATGATGTGTTCAAAACCCCGATCTGGTGGTCTGCTTGATGAAAGGTCCCGAAAAACCTTTTGATGTTTCTGTAGCAAGGATTGAATGTCACTAGGGTGTTGTGAGCTGGTCTCTGGGGGTTTCCTAAAGGTGACAAAACATTCTGCAACCCATTCTGTATCATCCTGTCGAAGCACTGCCTCCATTCTCTGTGACGAGACCGGTTTTGGGGGATAAGTGTTCATGCCCCTCAAAACTACCTGTTTTCCGTCTGGCCCATGGAACTCCATTTCCATTGCCCTATAGTCTGCAGTGTATTTCCCTATAAAGTAAAGCCACTGAACACCCAATACCACATGAGTATCCGCTACATCCACTACATAGAAAGACTCTATCATCTGATAGTTACCTAAGGCAACATTCAGTTTTGGGATCCAGTAGTTGCACTCCATGCTGGAGTTTTCGGCTACTGCTACAGTGAATCCCTCGAACTTCTTAGTCTGAATACCTCTCTTGGCTACCCAAGCGGAGTCAATGAAATTGTGGGTGGCTCCCCCATCAATCAGTACTCCTACTCTGTGACCCTGCACTACTCCCCCGACCCTGAGAGTATGGAATCTCGGTACTCTATACAATGTAGCAATGACTCCCTCTGGTGTATCACCCTGGTGTGATTCCTCTTCTGTGGCCTCCTTCTCATCGTCATCCTCATCACTGTCTGAATACACCTCAATGTAGTGTGCCTTCGCCTTCCCTGCACACCTGTGTCCTGGTACCCATGGTTCCTGGCAGGTGAAGCACAGCTTCTTCGTTCTCAAATATTTCCTGGTGTCCTCATCTAACCAGGTTTTCTTGGGTACATCCTGCTGGAAAGGTTTCCTATCCTTGTCCCTAACAGGAAAATTGGTTTTTAGAGGGAATTTGTTTTTAGGGACTGAATCCTGAAGATCCCTTTCCCAGCTAATAGCATCCTACAGAGTGAGGGGTTTGTAAGCTTTCACCCATCCCCGTAGTGGCTCTATGAGGGCCTCAGTGAATAACATAGTTAATCTTCTCTCTGACACATCTGTTACCATAACGGCTAGCCTCTGAAATTCTGAAATGAAAGATTCAGCGCTACCAGTCTGCTTGAGTTGAGCCAACTCCCTGAAATGGATCTCTAGATCTTTCCTGTCAAACCTCTCCATGAGTTTCTGAGTGAACTCACCGTAAGAATGTATGGTGTTGTGACCCAATGTCACCAATCCGTGGTACCACCATTCGTGAGCTTCTCTGTCCAGGTGAAGTGTAGCCAACTTAATGGCATCTGTCTCTGTCATGGGGTTGATTTGGAAATAGGTATCCAACTTTTGGACCCATGTTCTCGCTGATCCTCCGCGAGTCCCATCAAAGTTTGGAATGGTTAACCTACCCAAGGTCTTCTGCAGCTCATAGTTGTGATTGAAACCCTTGTTGAAATTCCTGGTCCTGTTCCTACTCTTCATATTGCAGAAGTATGAGAAAGACATGGCAGCATGAAACTCATCCCCTAAGTCTCTGTACTCCTGCAAATAAGCCCCAAAAGGCTCGCTGGGTTCTACCTGCATGACCGGGCCCCCTACTATATCTGCCAAGAAGTGAGGCATGGTAGGCCTGATAGTAGGTCTGCTGTATATGTGCGGAGTGTTCTGGATGTTGGTGTACACCATCTTTCCACTGCTGCTTGAAGATCCCTGCTCTACTGGTGAGGGAGATGTACTGTTGATACCGGGTTCCATTTTCATTGACAGTCTATTGATTGCATTGAGGACTTCTTTTTGTCCTTTGGCTAAGTCTTGCAATGCGGAGACCAAGCTGCGAAACTCCATCCGATCCTCCTCTTCTCCCATTCCTTTTCCCCTATCCGAATGTATACCTATCTGTTCCATGTCTGAATTGGTATCTTCTAGTTGGATATCTTCAAATTCTTCTGTGTATCTACTCTTCCTCCTCCTATAGGTTACAAAAGGATCTCCTTCTGTATTCATCTATTTTTCATCTCTTAAGCCCACAGATGGCCAAGAAAATAGCTTTGATACCACTGTAATATCCTAAATCCCGATATTTTCTATTTCTATACAAATATGCTGATACAATGGGGCATGTAGACTGCCAAGCAAAAATCCCTATTTTATAGGAAAAATTAGGGTTAGGGTTTGCAAGATAGAATGAACACTTACCACTGATAAGCTGACTGAACTGCTCCAGAGAAAGTATGCAAGCACCGGATACTGGATCGGAAAATAGGTGGATCTCCTCTGCTCCAGGTGAACCCCAGCAACAAGACGCCCCAGTCAGAAAAGGGTGACGCCCTCAAGGAAGGAGGTGTCCGATGGAACTGTGAATTTGCTGGGTCAATAGGTTTTCAGTGCCGGAGATAATGCCTAATGCATGCAGAGGTTCTGAGACCTCTAGGCAGGGTAGCGAATTGCTTCAGAGAGGCAGCTACTCACGCCTTGGAACCCCGAAAATGCTAATAACTGCTTCGGACGAGCCCTGATGGATCTGATAATCACCGGGTACCGGAGTATGAAGCTAATGATGAGAATGGTGCCTGAGTTTTAGAAGAAAACTGAGATCTGAAGGCCCAACAGCTGATTAGGGATTTCTGGCTGAAAACCCCCTCTTACGGCTGCACACGTGTCCCTGCAACAATCTATACCATGTACAAGATAACTGATGAATGAATAAAGAACAAGTGGTGAACCTGTATGGCTTACCCAGAATAAGACTAGGACATATGTTTCACTGTCGAAATCCTGTTAGCTGAAGACTCCGTCTCCAACCCCAACTGCTGTGCTGCTATCCAAGAGCTCCCAAAATAATAATAATCCAAAGTGAAGTCTCCTTTCACTTTATCCTCTATTTATAAAGTTCAACTGCGCAAAACCTAATCTTTGACCTAATTAGGTCACTTTATCTTCTAATTTGCCATTGACTTGCATGCATGCGGATGGAGACTTGAAGAGTGCATGCATTATTAAATAATGCTAGGATGGCATGCACGAAGGTGACCTTTGGCCCCGGTGGCCCTTCTCGACCAAATGATGATGCCCTGGATCTTCTATGGATGGAATCAGTTCTTAGCTGATTCCCTAGCTGTCAATAACCACTCGAACCCACAGGAATCACATAGGTTAGCAGTTTTGGGGCCTTAAGGCCTAATTGGAAGAGGACATTACAAGGTGTCCCCTCCATGTGAGGGGACGCCCATAAGCCTCGTCGTGATTTTCATATTTTCCAATGAAAATAAATGCAATTTAATTTTTTTAAATGTGTCATGGGGATAATGCTCCCAAGATCAAACATCTTGCTACTTGCTTATTGTCACATATTGCTAGTTCTTTTGCAGCTGATAGGAATTGGTCCACATATACCTTCATTCATTATATTAAGAGAAAGAAACTTACCTCCAGGAGAGCACATAAACTAGTTGCAACACATAGTTCCCTACGTCTTGCAAATAGGAAGACACCAGATTATCAGATGGGAACAACGAAACGATGGGATGTGAATCCAAAGGTCGATGCACCGATTGATGAGGAGGATGGACCAAATGAGATGCAACATGGTTTGGTTGGTGTGTCATTGGTTATAGATGAGTGTGACTCAAACTCGGATAGTGACACTTCCATTGATGGTCTTGATGCCTTCATGTTGTAGATGGATGTAGAGGACCAGTCAATGGAGCACACTCCTTTATGCTTATTTGATCATGATGTTGATTCATTTCAACTTTTTTTCATTGTTTCAGTTTTGACTCTAGATAGTAGATATTGACGACAATCCTTGACTCTTTACTATTTTTTGAGAAATTTTAATTTACTATTAAAATTTTGTCTATTTCATCATTCTAACTCTTGTGTCCATTGTTCAGTATCTATTTGACTATTTCAAACTTCAACATTTATTGCATTATCTTTTACAAATTTGAAATTTGATATGGTAATAGATGTACATTCCATAATGAGGAATTTAGTTTTTAGTTTTTATATAGTAATAGTTATTTTTGGGATTTATCATTTTTTTATAACTCCAACATCCTTTGTTTCCCCAAAATTCCCCTAAAATTTTGGGTGGCTTCCACATGCCCCCCTTGTGTGTTTCCTTGATCCCAAGCTCCTTATCCAAGAAACTCCATGGAACATTGAAGATGATATCACTGCAAAACTTTTCCATATCACAACTATATGAACATGATAGAGTAATTGTCTTGGTTTTCAATGATGAGAGGATTGGAGTCATGCCCAACAATAAATCAAGGTACACACAACACTCCGAACATGGTTTTACCAAACACAAAGAATCAATGGATTCTCCTACACTAGTTAATGAAATTCATGACCTCCCAAGAATAATTGCAATATAATGATTCCATTATAAGTTGTGAATTACCCATCTCGATGTAATCACATGATGGTCAATTCGTAAATAATCACGGATTACCCACCATGGCACAATTAGAGGGGGGATTTAATGCATTCAATAGAATATTTTATACAGGTCGAATGGATCACATGGGATCATTTCCAAAGCAACATTTTCAAAACCAAGCATCTCAGAGATAATAAATACAAGGCAGGAATCCACGAAAGGGCACCTTTTATTTTTTTTATTTCTCAAATTTGCATCTAAACCAACATAGTAAATTTGTGCATTGGCATTTTGATTTCATGTAAATATAAATTCCCTCATGAGGTATCACTATGTGTTGAACTCTGTAACTATCACAATGCCTTTACAAAAACCATAGGGTTTAGTTTTGAATCTACTTAATGTTTATACTAAGTAGTTTTGAATCTAGTTAATGTATATGCCAAATAAAACCTCTCTATATAAGCAACGACCCAACAATTGTATGGGGGGGATGGATACAATGTAGAAGTTAGAAATTTTTGGAATACACGGAGTCCTTCACATTGCTATTTTGAAATTTCTATGATGTTCACTAAGAGTTTGTCCTCATGGTAATTTAAGTTTATTGTTGTACAAAATCCCAACATCTATCTTTCTAGAGAGGCCCCGCTATAGAGAGTAGGATCTGTGGGTTATTCTATGTTTTGTAGAGTACATGTTGTAGCTTAGCATTTTACAAATATGTAGATAGTTGTTTATTAGAATACATATTCATTCTATTCTTGTAGCTTAGCTCATATTTAGTATCCACTACAAAATGGTTGTATATCTAGTTTCACAAACAGAGAAATAAGGGGAATGAGACTTGTTACTAGATTTAATTATTGGTAATCCCAACTAAAGTAGCACCGCCAACCAAACTAGTGAACAATCAAAGCATTTTTTAGTTCAATCATTTTGAATGCATGTCTTTAAATTTCCTTTACATTTTGGTAATTATAATGGCTTGTTTGTTTATTTCCTGTAAGCTCAATTTCCTTCCCAGTCTTTTCCTTTCCATAGTAGCTATCCCACCATTAATGGGAGTGGTGATTCATGGAAAAAGGAATTATTTAGATCATGCGAAGAGATTACCTAGTGATAGAAGGGTTCCCATTCGCATGATCGGTGTTCAAGTACATGGGACACTACAAAGAGCGATTGAGATAGCCTTTAATTTATGAAGTGTGGCATGATGCAATTTATTTTCATAGAAGCATGTAGAAAACCAGATGTAAATAATGAACCTGGATTTTGCACATATAGTGCACAACATCTTGTAAGTTTCTCTCAAAATTCGGATTGATAAGTAAATGCATCGTCTCTTTCATTGCTCTTTTTAGGGTAATAAATTAACTCATCATATGTGAACAATCCTCTTCCCATGAACTATCAAACTTGTTCATAAATTATTTCGCAATCTTCTTGGATTGATAAACAATACAAATGAATCTCACTTTGCACATTTACCCCAATTAATCCAATTGACTCTGGTGTACTAAGAAAGTCATACCCCATGAACTTGAACTTATAATTAGGCCTTAGTCCTTGAAGTTGTGGGCCAAAAATGTTATTTTCCAAATTTTATTGGTTCCAAAAGATTGCGATCTATTCCAATTAGCATATAACATCAACTATTTTGTGCTTAGATAAGGGTTTTCTCTTCTCTTGGTCTAATTTTTCTTGGAAGCTCTCCAAACTCATGGTAGATTTGGAGTTGATAGTGAACGTATTTCCACATTTCATGTCAGAGGAATTCTATCTGGATGTTAGAATTACTATTCGTGTGTACAAATGTAAGCGACTAGAAAGAATATTTTTACTTTTCCAAGACACTATCACTATTGATGTTGTAGGAATTCCTTAATGTCACATATAGGATTGTGGCCTATTGGGCATGCCATCACAACCTTTTTTTATATCCTCGAGACAATGAGGAGAATATACATAGATTTTTGGGCATGAACTCATGAAATTTGTTGTCTTCCATTTTTACCACTCGTTGTTCTGCTAGAAATGATTTTTTTTGTAACACTATAAAGTTTCCAGATGTCGTCCATGCTTTGAAGCCCAATCAAAAAGCCATATTCACAAGGCATGATGTATCATGGATTTCTTTTTTTATCTACTAGAAAGCTCCCATATGCTCACATTTAAGTTTGATAATTGTGGAATCATATCCAACTTTACGCAAGTTGTTAAGGAAATAATCAACGGGAATCTTGAGGAGCTCATAGGGATCCTCCATCAAATGTAGCTATCAGAAATAAAGGCTAGTGTTATCTCATGGACGAATATTATTACAAGTTGTGCTAGAAGGGTCATTGTCATAATGCCCTTGAGAGATTTTGTGAAATGGAATTGGTAGGTATAAGATCATGTCAGCTCATGGAATGCCATGATCACAACTTATGCCCAAAATAGCCATTGGGATGTGGCCTTGGGTTTCTTTCATAAAATGCAAATTGTAGGCTTGAAATCTAATGTAGTTACAATTGCAACTACACATACTACCTATGCCAACTACCGGCTAGTTCAAAAACTAGAGTAAAACCCAACATGAATGATGAGACATGAGAATAGACACCAAAGAAAAAACAATCCATATGATTAGTGTCTCTTCTTCACATTGAAAGACAATTAAAGAATGAAGAAATTATAATGAACCAGTTATTGAAGATGGTATGCTAGATTCATTCAAACAATTGGCTACCTCTACTCCTTTCTCTTTGTTTCCTTTTATTTACATATCTTTATCTCCAAAGAGAATAGTTAGCAATTATCCCAAACATGTTGGTTTAGGTAAGTAACAATGGGCTAAGTGAATTGTGATATTATCCCCATAACATCAACCCCCATCTGTAGGTTTATCTTCATCTTTGTAATCCACAAGCCAAGGTAACACCATATTTTACTTTGCAATTACGCCACATTAACCTTCGTGAGTCATATTCCACATGTAACTTAATCTCTATTCAAGAAGAAAACCCCATGAATATAGCCATGAATAAAAATAAATCTCCTCAAACATATAAAAATGAGCAATAGTTATCTTCTCTATTGCCATTAGTGTAGACGATACCTCCAAATTTCCATCTTTGTCCAGGAGTCATTAATCCACTCCTGAACTTTGAGAAAAAAACATGTTGCAAGTAGTAAGAAATTAAATGCACATCTAGAGTAATGTCACTTGAGAGTCAAGACATAGTTTGCAAAATTCATAATGATTTCTTCTAATTTCTAGTACCTTTTGATAGTGAGGAATTGAATGTTCTAATTTTACTATCAACATGTTTATTACAAGAATGTAATAAGTCTTTATAATTATTTTTTTATCAATACTTACAATGTTTTCCGCATTCATTTTATACATTTGTTTTTCCATATCTGCCTCTCATACGATGGTGTGCCCTCACAAGAGAGCCATTAATTAGTGGACGTTTTTATGGTTGTCGAGGGAGGATGGGTGGTCCCACTCTCTTATAAAGAGCATATGAAAGATCCCACATCTTGATAGGTGGTTTTCAATGATTGACACTTGGTTAAAGGAAGCTCATTCACACTTCCATTTGTATAACACTTATGTTTTGTCGTTCGAATGTACATGTATGAACTCAGAGTAGCATTGGTAAGCTTCATCTTCAACAAGTCTGAACTCATAGTATCAGTGGTAAGCCTCATCCTCAACCCTTTTTCATGTGCCATTTTTTTAACCTAGAAGAATAATTTTTTCTAAGAAAATCAAGATATTGAATTCTAGTGGGCCCATGAAGTCAAAGAAGAAAGGGTATGGATTCAACCGATGTAATCACAACATGTTTCCATGCATATACATTAGCAATATTTTGGGGAGATTACAAATGCAAACTTCTGTCTTTTCCCTTCCTCAACTTATGCCTTGGAGATTACACCAGGAAAATGCTAGACTAGCATAAAATTGTTGATAAATGTGAAAATCAAATTCAAGCATCTCTAGAAGCTTATTTTTTTCCTCATCCTCATAGAAACCTACAAGAAGATGATAGAAAATAGTAATCCCTTATTAATATATGAAACAAGATATATCCATCATGCAGTTATTCGAAAACAAGTACTAAAAGAACTTGAATGCTTATCAAGATCTCCAAACAATGCTTTGAGTTTTCCCTTAACGTGCATACCTTGGCAACTTGACTTAGAGACACTAATGTCTAACCTGCTTTGCCTTGGAACTCCACTTCCATACAAATGGAATCAAAGTGTTTATATAAATGACATGTTTCCTGCTTCATTCTACATGCACCAGGGTGTTATCTCTTCCAAAATGAGGACCTCATCTTGTAGCATGTATGTGCCTTGATATATACATGTCTCAGCGTAATAAAAAAAGATTTAATACAACATTCTAATTCCTACTTGTTCATAGCTGGGATGGTATACAAAGTGAATTACATGGTTTTAAGGTCCTTAGTCTAAGTCATTCCTTTAAGGTTGTTTTTTCTTTAAACTCTTCAATTGAATTTGTAGTTCTACATTGTAGCAGACACAAGTATAAAGCTACAAGTGACCATAAGTTTAAAATTTTGTTCAAGAACCGTACTAATAGACAACGGGATTGAGAAGCTACTAGTCTTCACCAGAAACTCATCCAAAATAGTTGGAAATCATCCACAAAGCATAGTTAACATGTAGATAAGATGATATAGATAATTCTATTAATGTCCAATGAATGACGACAAAAGTGGGTAAATGGGACTAAATTGTTATAATCACTGTAATACATAGTGGGAGTGCACAAGCAAAACATATAGCTACACTAACAACAACATGAAAAGATCTATGACATAAGAAAAAAGCCACAAAAAATAAAAGGCTAGTTCAAAGAAAGAAACATGGAGAGACATAAAATGAGTACATGAGCATGTCAAGAACATGTAAAGACTTGTCAAGAACATGTCAAATGATGCTGGAACTAGAAAGGAAATATTGAAGAGATAAGAGACAAGTTGTCTACTCATTTGTGTCCTCAATCACCATGGAGGGGCGAGTGAACTGTAGATATAATTCAATAGGATGTACTCTAATGAGCATGTCACTATATTTAATCAGTGATATGCTACAAAACTATACATCAGGGTTTAAGAAGTTCCCAAAAAAGGAACAAAAATTGAAAGTGCGTAAATTTTTCCACACTTGGAAGAATTGCTATAAAGTCGCCAATATAGAAATCTGAATAAAAAAACCAAGGAAAATTTTATGGTGA
>LPNX011006703.1:128134-155845 GCA_001517045.1 Pseudotsuga menziesii
TTTAGGGAGAATATGCCTAAATGTATAGTCTAAAAACTTTCACATTAGCATTGAGAATTTCTATATGTTAATTGCAATTTTTTGAACTCGACAATTGATCCATTATTAGTAGTCATTTGAATGTTTCAAAGGTGCAAAGACAAAAAATGGGCTAATGAAATCAATGTTTTAAAAGAAATGATCTTTTATATTTCTTTTATAGCACATTGTTAAAAGTGGAACGATGTGAAAATCAAGCTCGATGATCTCATTGGGCCCATTTTAAACTTTGAATAAGTGAATATGAAAAGGACTTGATGGAAAATTTGAGCCATTTCCAAACCTAGTGAATGATTTTTGGGGATGGGTTTATAAGAGAATCATGCATGATTTGATAATTGAGGTAATTTTAATGTGTATAATTTTTGGGATGGGACCAATCAATGGATTGGGCCATGAAAATATTGGGGAAATTTCGAATATGTGTGAAATTTGATCGAGACATGTCTTGGGATTGGGCTATATTTCAACTTGGGGATCAATCCTATTTTGGATTAGGCCAATTTCTTAATAGGTGTAATTTACCTGAATGCCTCATTTGACCATAGAGACGACAAGGCACTCAAATTCCATATCTAAATTTAACATCCATGTCCAATTTCATTTTTATTCAATTACATTTAATTTAACATCGGAAAAAAATAATTATGGTTTACCAAAATTAATAGACAACACAAGATTACTTGTAAACACACATGAACACAACATGAACACACATGTCATTCTAAGCAAATTTCATGCATATCAACATTTATAAACAATAATTTAAATAAAATGGAAACACAGAATTAAACCACCGCATTCATACTCAAATAGACACTTATATTTTAAGCAATTATTCTCTATTTGGTTTCATGTGAAGGACGTCCCTTCCATCCATAGGCGTTGTCAAGCCAAAAATTACTTTGACAAGCCACCCCTAAGTTGGGGCTATCAATCCACAAGGGAAAATATCTCACTCAATCCCCATTTTCCCAGTTGAATTCTCATGCAACCCACTGGTGCCTAAAACCCTTCCACAGTTGTACCAATCCTCAATTCTCCTTCCCCATCAACCTACACAACGTTAGGAACAAGTTCCCTTCTCTGAGTTAACAATCCCTTGGGCATCCTCCAATTCCCTTCTGGAGATCTAGCATAGGTTGGACATGAATTCTTTTAATTTTTTACTCTAGGGCACGAGTTGTAGGCCAAGTTACTCTCTCACCAATTTACTTGGGTTGACAGCATGAAAAAATCATGTATCTCCATGGCATCTTCATTCTCTGAGACAGTATCTAGCTATGGATTTGAAAGGTGATGTCTAAAGAGTCAAATTCCAAATGGTGGAGAAGTGATGGACAAAAAAACTCCCTTCTATCTTGAAAACTCACTTTTATAGGCATAAATCAACTTTCCATGTGGCCACTCCACATGGAACCAATTTTCCCACCATAATCCCTTTCCCTTTCTTAAGTTAATGAAATAAGGCTTAATCAAAGTATGGCTCTTAATCATAGCTTAATAAATTGGTTTAATTTGCTAACCCTTAGGGAGATAAACTAAGGAACACTCCCAATTTCCCACTTGTGGACTCATATCCCCCAATCTCTTCTCCATCCTTCTTCCCATACATCCATTTAGTTATTTTTATATTAATATAAAAGAATATACATCTTAGCATAGTCTTGTTCATTTCGACCATTTGTTTCCAATTTTTATCATTTTGCATCAATATTTATAATTTTGCATTGTGGGGTTAAACTGGTGTATTACACTTCCCCTTAATTTATGTATGTTCCTCAGTGCATCATTGACACTATGTACATTTCCAAACATTTGGTAAAAACTTCAATACAGTTGCAGTTATGCCCACATCATTACATCCTCGAGCTCCCACGTTGATTCTTTAGGACTGTAATGGGTCCATTGGACCTTTACCTTTTCGATGGCCTTGTTCCTCAACAAATTAACTTTTCCATCGAGGATACAAAGTGGATGTATCATAATATATTCTTCTGGTTCCACTAGGAGAAAATTTCAATCAACTATGTGGCTAATATCAGGCACATATTTCTTTAATAAATACACATGAAATACATTATGCACACAAAAACAAGAATACAATGCTAATGCATAAGCTACATGTTCTATCCTTTCCAAAATTTGAAATGGCCCATAAAATTGGGCTGCAAGATTTGGAAAAAATCCTACTTTCAGAGAACTCTTCTTTAGTCTGACTTTAAAATACACATGATCACCTACCTTAGATTCTTTTACCGCTCTTTCCTTATCTCCATAACTCTTCTGTATGTCTTGTGCCACTTTCAAATTCTACTTGATTTTTACCATCTTCTCTTCCATTTCTTTGGGTAATTATGGACCAATTATTACTCTTTCAACTAGATTGTCCCAACTAATTGGAGTGTCACACTTTCTTCCATAAAAGACTTCAAATGGACTCATCTTCAAAGAGGCATGATATTCATTATTGTAAGAAAAATCTACCAAATACAAGTAATATTCCCATTTTAATGGTTAATCCATCACATACATTCTTAACATGTCCAAAATAACTTGATTGAATCTCGTATTCTACTCATCTATTTGAGGATGATATGTTGTGCTCAAATTCTTATTTGTTCTAAATCCTATGAATAATCCCTTCCAAAAGTTTGAAGTAAAATTTAGATCTTTGTCTGAAACTATTTCCTTTGGTATCCCACGTAACATGGCAATCTCTTTCATATAAATTTATGTTATATTAGTTGCTTTATGAGTTGACTTGACTGGTATAAAGTGAGCTTATTTGGCTAATTTATCCACCACCGCATGATGGAATCATGTTGCTTTCTTGTCTTGGTCAATTTAGTGACGAAGTCAATGACCACCACATCCCATTTCCATTCAGGTATAGGCAATGATTGAAGCAATCATGCTGGATGTTTATGCTCAACCTTTACCTTTTGACATTCAATGCACCTTGCTATATAATCAACAATAGATTTCTTCAAAGTATCACTATCAACATACAACCACTATCAACCATGTCTCACTACTAAAATAGGAAACAAAGTAAAATCAAAGTCCATATGTACCAATCCATATTTCACCTAGGTCATATACATGCATGCGGTCTAAACAATCTGAAGGGCACTGAAACACCGATTTTGTTGTGCATCATGGGAAATATCATAAAATATGCTCTGGGTCATTTGCATGTTTGATGTTCAAGTACATTGGCCACTGTCAAAAGTGATTGAGCTAGCCTTTAATTTATAAAGAGTGGTGTTATGCAATTTCCTTTCATAGAAGCATGTAGAAAAATAGTTGTAAATAATGAACTTGGATCCTACACATATACTGCATGACATCTAACAAGTTTCTCTTGAACACTGAATTGATAAGTAAATGCATTGTCTCTTTTGTTTCTCTTTTTAGGGTAATAAATTAGCTCATCATTTTGGTTCCTTTTTTGAGGAGATGTCAAAGGCACAATAAGTATATGTTTGCACTAGTTTTTAGGAAAGACACATAGTAAGGGGATCAACGAGAGGAACTGTCAACTACCCTCTTTGTCAAATCTCGTACGTCGTGTGATGCATTTAAATTAGTTCATAGAGTTGCATGAATAGAATTAGAAGACCCACAAGGAATATTTTGTGGCGCAATAAGAGCCACCCAAAGCACTAACCATTTTTCAAGAACACTTGTAAGAGGAGGTTCATGAGTAAACTTCAGATTCTAGTATGATTCAATGATTTATAATGAAACAATCCGGTTTCCACAATGGTTATGTTAGGTTCTCATTCTCTTTTTCATTATCCCAAGTTACTATATGTAGAGTGAGACACTTAGTCATTTCAAGGACGTTTATAACGTTAGGTTCTCATTCTATCCTACCACACTTAGAACCATATGTCATCATCTTTATACTTTCTCTCATTTCTTTCTCACACTCAATGTTTTTATCAAATTGGATCTCCAACCAAGCCATGGAAATTATTCCCACTCCAAAAACCCCAACACCAACCTTGGCAACATGGTCGGCAAGGGCCTCTTTTTGGTACATACCCCAACAACCAGCCCACCTCCATAGATCCCTACGCTACCCTTGAACAATCCTCCAGAAAATGCCTCATACCTTCCTGCTCATTCCACACCTAACCCACTCAATAAAGTAACTCGACCCACTTACAACGTTGAGCTACCTGGCTATACTACTTGTTTCAAAAACAAAGGAAGATGAAAAAAAAAAGATATTTCTAGTATTGAAAACATGTTATAAGCACTGATAGACCTTGTGATGCTTGAAAACCAGTCTTTGGTTGGCATCACTAGGAAAAATAAATCCAATTGTGAAAAAATATATGAGACGCAAATGGACAAGCCTTATCTGAAAACCAGCTTGTTGGCAAGCAAGGTTTGAGAAAAAAAAGGAAAAAAGAGAAAAAAGAGAGAAAAAAAATGGGTTCTTCGAAGGATGGTATACCTTGTTTCAAGATTTGGTTTCTATGTGAGTCAAGTTTTTCATAAGCTATGATGCTCTCTCATTATGTCCCATCTTCAGAATTATTCCTTACAACCACAAACTCTATTCGGGCTCATATTTCTATTCCTCAAAACTTTTTGAGGTTATCTTTGGAATTACTTTCAGGTGTGAAGCCAATACTTAATGTCCTCAATATGCTACCAAATTGGCCTTCTTTTGCAAATTCAAGCTACTGAGATAATTTTTCCAATAGTGTGTTGCAATTAAGTCTTTTCAATTTCCAATGGACTGGAAATCTTGGACAGATTGATGCATTACGAAATATGGAAGACATTGATGCTAGTGGGGCGTACAAAGTAATGATACCAATTCTTGTCAAGGTTAATCTCTATTAAATAATGATTTGTTATTTACAACGATTGTTCATAAAGAAATGTTCCTTCCAACCCCTAATTTTAGTTTCTATATAGAGCATCTCTCATATTTTAAAGGTGGTAGCAAAGGTTTCGTTTGATGCTTGTTTTTCAAAGCTTTGAAGACTAGAAATCACCATTACAAATCACCTTTTATTGCTTTGGAACATCTTTGAATTTGCAATACTATTTCAGAATGAATTTCAAACTCAGCAGTGGCAATATTCCAAAGTATTTAAAGGCCTTGGTTTTCAAGAGAATGGGGAATCCAGATGAAGCATTATGATTACCCCTTTGCTTAAATACTAAGGATTCTTGTCATGTTGATGATCTTACTCTTAGTACATTTCAGATTGTATTCCAACAACTTGGTTGCTCGTATATTGTAACATTTTATTATGAGTATGCTTGTGGGAAAATTCCAAACAACCTGGGGCTACTGATGGGTCTCTTCAATTGTTATTTGCATTAATATTCCTATGTTTAAAATCAACATACAAATATGAAAATGTATAAGCTTGTCCTTGAGGAGAGGTTTTTACTGTGGGATGTTTGTAGCATTCAATTGCAGGTATCTTGTGCAAATGGAGGTGAGGAACTATTATCACTAGCAGAAGCGTATTGATTTGCATGGTTTACATGAACTAGAAACCTTGCAACAAATTTGGATGTGCTTTATAGCAAGCTAGGAAAACTCTTTAGCATTGAAAATAACAAATTAAGGATTCAACTGGTAGGGAAAGCTACTTATTTGAGCATGTGAATATGTTGGTGCAGCAAACGTTTTATGGAATGTCTTGGACACATGCTCAGATGTTTAGGAAATGTCTATACAATATCGCGGTTTCTCCTTGGAAGATGGATCAAATGTACGCTAATTTATTCAAAAGCTATAGGAAAAATATGTTCATGAAATCAAAATATGGCTCTATTTAAGGGGTATGAAGAAGGCATTAAAATCATGACAATTCAGATCAACAAAGTTTGTTGTAAGTTGGACATAGTGGCTATTAATGATAATAAAGGTTGTAGAGGATACAATTGCTTTTGAGTCCCAAATAATAATTTTTTGATATCTCAAGATTTAATATATGGCTATCCATGATTTTTGGTATGGAGAATCATTGAATTGAGATAAATACACCTAATAAAATTTGGAACTACCCATATTCTGGTTTGTGAGAAATCATGTTTTGATCTGACCTGTAGAAGCTTGTCAAGATTGATTTGCTACTGAAAATACTACGTTTTAATTTATGGGTTACAAAACTTCTCCCAATGAAAAATTCAGATGAAAGATCCCTTCAAATTATCACATCAATTCAAAATCATGGTACCTCAGTTCAGTGAATATTTTACAATTTCAGTAGGGCTATAACTTCATCAAATATACACCTATATTTTGCAGTCAAGACTCAACAACTATCTCAATACCTCGACTTTTATGTCAAAGGACCAGTATGATAGACACCTTCAATACTGTCATTTGGACTCTCTTAATAACGACTTCAAGTTCACTGATGGGATTCATCAATTACTTTGGTTTCATTTATTTTAGTTACTTCGTTTCCATACCCAAAATAGGATGCAATTAGATATTATGGCTCTGCACTCTTCACTAAGAATGGTTTTGTCTCCATTAACACTTCTACAAGGTTGTATAAGGTTGTACCTGGGATTGAAAATATGGAAGTAACAACTAAATTCTTTTGATCCTTTTATGAACTTGAAAAACTTGAATCAATCCATAAGCTATACTCTTTGAGCCAAATTATTTAATAAGTAATCATTGGAAAAAAATGATTATCTTATATGACTTTAATCATATCTTGTGAACTCGGATCTAGGGGACTTAAGGTATGTTTTTTAAGGAAAAGCTTATATAAAAACGCCCCCATATTGAATTTTAAATTGATACTTTCAAACTTGACATTTCAAATCCTACTTTTACTCTTAAGCCTGAAATTTGAAGGTTCCAAGGATTTCAGTTTAGAAACCTTAAATGTGACAATACAAAAAGATTTCAAGTTTTAAAAGCTAATATCCTAACAAGGAGTCCACTTGAAATTGATGAAAGACTCGTTACTTTGAGGCATATTCCTGTAGTACTTTGAAGCATATTCCTGTAGGATGCACTTTGTGTATATTATGGTTATAAGTCAAGATTTATGCAATCTTGGTCTCTCTTGATCCATCATCCAATATCTTGAAATTTTGTCCTTTCTAAACCTACGCCCTTGCATCATAAACAATATGAATATTATAATCCTTTAGAAACTTAGCCAGGCCATCAAAACATTATTACCAATATCAATTTGGAGTCAGTTTATATTGCAAGTTACTTCCATCATTATACGTATAACTCTACCAATCATTTCAAATTATGATTCGGTAGTCAAGACCATTCCCATTCTCATTTGATAAGAACAAGTGAATAAAGAAGTTGACTATTTACACATTGTATTGTGGCCTTTTGATATACATTGCCTAAAACAAGATGTGGAGAAACAACTTCCTTAAAATAGGAACATGCAATATGATGCAAGCTATCAAAAAGACAACGTATATTCTATGAATATTTTATTGCAAGTTCAGAAACACATGCAAATTTGTCTATTGGAAACTTTCTTGGTCTCATTAATGTTTTGATGCAGATACATAAAGTGTGTAATCATCCATATATGTTTCAAGGTAGGTTGATTATACACTCTTTTGATATGTTTTGACTTGAACGACAAGTATGTTCAAATATTCGTTCCATAAGAAAGGTGTCCCATACTCAACTATTGATGTAGTAGGAATGAATTTGGTTTTCTCTCAACTCAAACTGGTGGTGTTGGGATAAACCTTGTTGGTGTTGATACAGATATCCTACTATGATAGTGATTGGAATCCTGCAATGGACCAGCAAGTCCAAGACATATTCGCACCAAATAGATAAGACGCGTGAAATGCATATTTACAAGATGGTTTCTGAGAAAACAATAGAAGAGAATATTGTAAAGAAAACAAACCATAAATATGCACTTGATGACATCATGCTCAACACTTATGCATTTCTATAGTTGAAACAAGTTTACCAAATTGGAGAAATATGGATGAGATGTTTGAATTAGGGATCATTGCTAAGAGAAGTTACTAACAGTACATACATAAGCTTAGATAAAATTAGTTTGTATCATTGCTAGGAGAAGTCACTAACAGTCCATACATAGGCTTAAATAAAAGTGGTTTGGTATGTATGTACCACAAGAGACCAAGTGGAAGGATAAGATTCAAAATTACAACATAAAGGCAACAACAAGTGAAACATAAGTGATAACAACAAGCATTTCCTTGTGGATCTCCTTCTAGAGTTTATGCATTGTTCCTCCATGAGAGATGGGGCAGGTTTAAAATTCAATGTACATTACCACATTGGGAAGAATTCAGAGAAATTGCACAATGGATTCAAGCAAACACTACCTTAGGATTTTACACAACAGAGGAATTTGGGTACCCGGCATACAACTAGAGTGACATTCATGCAGGGTTTCTGGAAAAGGAATGACAAGTTGCATGGGGACATGCAATACTTTTGGCAGGGGGGAATGATGGCCCACAAAATGGTATACTTTTTCCCATATTCACCTACCCTTATTTGTCCAATACCCTCCTTAGAGTTGATGTTCATCACAATAAATGTATATTTCACCAAAAGTTGGCTCTTAGATATTTTGTATTGAATTGTTTGTAGTAGTGGTCTTAAGATGATAAGCTTATTATTTCTAACTTGTTCTAGTTTATGTACTCTTATTATATGCTAAGCCCTTGTGAAATATTGCAGATGATCCTTTTTTTGTTGATTGAGTGTTGAAGTAATATATTTAAAAATATTTAACAGGGGATCATTCAAATAATACAATGCATACATGGCGATAAAGGATGAACTTAACACAGTAGAGGATCACTCTGATTCAACATGGTTGTGTTGTTAAGCATTACTATTATTAATACAAGTAATGAATAGATAATTACTAACAAGATCCTTGCAAAATGGTTAAAGATAATATCACTGCAGAAAGTTTTCCATGTCACAGCTATATGAACAAGATAGAGTAATGATCCTGGTTATCAATGTTGATAGGATTGGAGTCATGCCCAATAGTAACTCAAGGTACACACAATGCTCATAACATGGTTTTAATCCACATAAAGAATCAATGGATTCTCCTGGAGGTCATGAAAATTCATGACCTCCGAGGAATATTGGCAAAATAATGATTCCATTATAAGTTGTGAATTACCCATTTGGGCGTAATCTCTTGATGGTCTATTTGTAACTAATCACAATTACCCAGTAGGGCACAATTAGAGGAGGGAATTTAATGCATTCAATAGAATATTTTATGTAGGTCGAATGGATCACGTAGGGGCATCTCTAGAGCAACATATTCAAAACCAGGCATTTGAGAGCTAATAAATACAATGAGGGAATCCAAGAAAGAGCACCTTTATTTGTTTTGTTTCTCAAATTCCCATCTAAACCAACATAGAAAATTCATGGGTTTGCATTTAACTTTGATTCCATGTAAATATAAATTCCCTCATGAGGCGTAACTATGTGTTGAACTCTGTGATTATCACAAATTCCATTGCCATACTCATAGGGTTTAGTTTTGAATCTATTTCATGTTTACACCAAGTAGTCTCAAATCTAGTTAATGCAAATTCCAAATCAAACCTCTCTATATAAGCAATGACCCAACACTTGTATTGGGGGGATGGATACAATGTAGAAGTTGGCAATTTTTTGAATAAAATACAGAGTCCTTCAAAACTCAATTTTGCAAATATTGTGATGTTCATTGTGAGTTTATCCACATTGTAATTTAAGTTTATTGCTGTAGAAAATCCCAACATCCAACTTTCTAGAGGCGTCCCATTCTAGAGAGTAGGAGCTATGGATTTGTAGGCCATTTCTATGTTTTGTAGAGTACATGTTGTACCTTATCATTTTACAAATTTGTAGATAGTTGTCTATTAGAATACATATTCCTTCCATTCTTGTAGCTTAGCTCATATTTAGTATCCACTACAGAATTGTTGTATATCCAGTTTCACAAACATGGGAAAAGGGGGAATTAGACCTGGGATATCTTTAATTATTGGTAATCCTAACTGAAGTAGCACCACCAGTCAAACTAGCGATTAAATTCAATATTTTTTTGTTAACTTTCATTTTGAATGCATGTCTTTAATTTTCCTTTACATTTCAGAAAATTCTAATTGTTTGTTTGTTTATTTCATGCAAGCTTGCTTTCCTTCCTAGTCTTTTTTCTTTCCATAGTAGTTATTCCACCAACAACGGGAGCGGTGATCCATGAAAAAAGGAATTATTTAGATCATGCGAAGATATTTCCTTGTGACAACAAGGTTCCCGTTCACATGATTGGTGTTCAAGTACATGGGTCACTCCTAAGAGTGATTAAGCTAGATTTAATTTATGAAGTCCGGTGTGATGCAATTTCCTTTCAGAGAAGCATGTATAAACTAGTTGTAGATAATGAATCTAGATTCTGCACATATAGTGCACGACATCTCACAAGTTTCTCTTGAGCTCCATATTGATAAGTAAATGCACTGTCTCTTTGTTGCTCTTTTTAGGGTAATAAATTAGCTCATCATAGGTCATGAACAATCCTCTTCCCATAAACTATGGAACTTGTTCATAAATGATTTCGCAATATTCTTGGATTGATAAACACCACAAATGAACCTCACTTTTCACATTCACCCCAACTACTCCAATTGACTATGATCTACTAAGAAAGTCATATCCTCGTGAACCTATAAATTAGGCCTTGATGTTGTAGGCCAATAATGTTATTTTCCAAAGTTTATTGGTTCAAAAAGATTGTGATCTCTTCCAATTGGCATACAATATTGACTATTTTGAGCTTAGAGAAAGGTTTTGTTTTCCCTTGCTCTACAAAAGCTTATGGAATCTCTCCAAATTCATGGTATATTTAGAGTTGGATAGTTAAACTACTTCCACTTTTCATGTGAGAGGACTTCTATCCAGATGTTAGAACTACTAATATTGTGTAAAAATGTAAGTGACTAAAAAGAATATTTTTACTTTTCCTGACACTATCACTATTTATGTTGTAAGACTGCCTTAATGCCATAGTTAGGATTGCGGTCAATTGGGCATGGCCTAGATTTTTGGATATCCTTGACACTATGGGGTGAATATACATAGATTTTTTGGCATGACCTCGTGAACTTTGTTGTCTTCCATTTTTACCACCCATTGTTAATTACCTTAATGCTAGAAATGATTTTTTTGTAACACTATAAAGTTTCTAGATGTCATTCATGCTTTGAAGCCCAATAAAAAAACCCATATTCACAAGTCATTATGTATCATTGATTTCTTTTTCCATCTACTAGAAAGCTCCCATATGTTCACATTTAAGTTTGATAACTGGGGAATCCTATCTGACTTTACACAAGTTTTTAAGGAGATAATTAGTGAGAATCTTGAGGAACTCATAGGGCTCTTCTATCAAATATAACTATCAGAAATAAAGTCTGGGGTTATCTCATGGAATAATATTATTACAAGTTATGCTAGAATGGTCATTGTCGTAACGTCGTTGAGGACTTTTGTGAAATGGAATTGATAGTCATAAGATAATGTGAGCTCATGGAATTCCATGATCACAACTTATGCCCAAAATAGCCATTGGGATGTGGCCTTGGGTTTCTTTCTTAAAATGCAAATCATAGGCTTGAAAACTAATGTAGTTACAATTGCAACTACACATACTACCTATGCAAAAACTAGAGTACAACGCAATATGAATGATGAGACATAACTGTAGACACCAAGAAGAAAATAATCCATATGAGTAGTGGCTCTTCTTAATATTGAAAGACAATTAAAGAACGAAGACTTTAGAATGAACCAGTTATTGAAGATAGTATGATAGACTCATTCAAACAAGTGGCTACCTCTATTCCTTTCTCTGTTTCCTTTTATTTACATGTCTTTATCTCCAAGGATAATAGTTAGCAATTAACCCAAACATGTTGGTTGAGGTAAGTGACAATGGGCTAAGTGACTCGTGACAAAATCTTTGTAATCCACAAGCCAAGGTAACACCATATTTTACTTTGCAATTACACTACATTAACCACCTGAGTCATATTCCACGTGTAACTTATATTCAAGAAGAAAATCTCATGGCACTGATTAAAAATAAATCTCGTTGGACAAAAAAATGAGCGATAGTTATCTTATCTAATGCAATTAGTGTAGACAATACCTCCAACTTTCCATCTTTGTCCATGAGTCATAACTCCACTATGAAATTTGAGAAGAAAACATGTTGCAACTAGTAAAAATTAAAATGCACGTCTAGATTAATGCCACTAGAGAGTCGAGACATAGTTGGTTAAATTCATAATGATTGCCTTCTAATTGCTAGTACATTTTGACTGCTAGGCATTGAATGTTCTGACTTTACTATCAATGGGTTTATTACAAGAATGTAATAAGTATTTATAATATATATTTTTTTATTAATACTAACAATGATTTACCCATTCATTTTATACCTTTCCTTTTCCATATCTTCCTCTCATAGGTCGGTGTGCCCTGACAAGAGAGCCATTAATTAGTGGAGGTTGTTATGGTTTTCAAATTAGGACGGGTGGTCACACACTACTATAAAGAGTATGGAAGAGCCAACATCTTGATAGGTGGTGGTCAATGCTTGGCACTTGGTTAAAGGAATCTCATTGACATTTCCACTTGTATAACACTTGTGTTTTGTCCTTCGAATGTACATGTATGAACTCAAAGTAGCAATGGTAAGCTTCATCTTCAACATGTATGAACTCAGAGTATCAGTGGTCAGCCTCATCTTCAACTCGTTTTCATGTGCCATTTTTTTTACCTAGAAAAATAATTTTATCTAAGAAAATCAAAATATTGAATGTTAGTAGGTCCATGCAGTCAAAGAAGAAGGGGTATGGATTCAATAGATGAAATCACAACATGTTTCCACTCATATACATTAGTAATCTATTGGGGAGATTACCAATGCAAACTTTCGTGTTTTCCCTTCCTCAACTTATGCCTTAGAGATTACACCTGGAAAATGCTCTATAGAGTGTGCACGATGGATGAGGGAACAAGCACACACCATCTATAGAGCCCGTCTCTCACACTCATGCACACTCTATAGAGTGTGCATGACATTCTAGAATTGCAGCATGCAGGATAGAGGAACAAGCAGTGTCCGCACTGGTTGAATTATTCCTAGAAACAATTATGAGAGCCCAAGACATAGAGGACATTGTGCCCAAGAAGGCACCAATGAATGTTTTTATTCCACCTCAGGGGAAGGAGACTAAACCTTCCCAGAATACCTGGACTGGGAGGGACATGATTTATGAGGAGACTCAGAGATAATTGAGAAGGAAGAGGCTTTTCTATAGTTGCAAGGAACCTACCCACAGGTGCATGGGAAAAGGGCAAGGTGCACTACGTAGAGGTTCTTTCCAATGATGAGGATAGTGGTGGTGAGGATGAGGTACTTAACTTACGTCATGGAGATCAAGATAGGAAGGGGCTGCCACACCTGGAGTCTAGAAAGCTAGTGAAACCACAAGATGGTGTCAAGAGGATGACTATTGATACTCTTCTGGAGTACCTAGGAACTACACTTTCCAGATTAGGGGGATCTTGCATGGTCAGAGATTTACAACACTAATTGATGGTGGGGCGACGTTGGTTTCTAAGAGGCACAATCCCACAAATGGATTTGTGGGATTTGAGGTGGTATTGGCAGATGTGTATAACATGACTTGTACTTAGAGGATCAGAGAATTGAATGTGGCCATGGGTAACTAAACCTTGACTGATGAATTTTATGTAGTTAACTTAGCAGATACCGATATGGTATTAGTATTTCAGTGGTTATACTTACGCGGTGACATCAAAATTAACTATTAAGTTATGAGGATGGAATTCATGGACAAAAGAGGACAACGGATTTTTTTGAGACGTATGTCTACAAGATCCCCCATGGTTGTGTCCAACAGGCGCATGGAGTCCTTTTTCAGACACAGTGACATAACATGTGTTGCAGAGTGTATGAGCACTACATAGGACTCTTCACAAGGAAATATACCATATCATGTGGACATCAGGAAGGTGCTTGCGAAACATGAGACGGTTTTTGGGCCACTACCCATAGGGAGACCATCTAAATGAGGATTTGAACATGTTATTGATCTAGAGGAGGGGGACAAGCCTATCATCACCATCCCATATAGACATCCAAAGAAGTTTAAGGACAAGATAAAGAAGGCCATATAGGAATTATTAGATATGGGATTTATCTAGCCCAGTTGTAGTCCTTTTGCTCCTCCCATGGTGTTGGTGAAGAAGAAGGATGGCATAATACATATGTGCATTGACTACCGAGACTTGAACAAAAAGACCATAAAATACAAGTACCCCATACCTAGGATCGAGATATTAGATGAGCTACATGTGACAATATATTTCTCGAAGATTGATCTTCAATCAAGTTACCATCAAATCTGAGTGAACGAGGAGGATATCCCCAAGATAGCATTCAGATGTCACTATGGACATTGTTGCCACCTAATTCGCACCTCAAGTCACATGGCATAAATCTTCAAGCCACTGGTTGCGACCTTGGGGGAAAGAAAGATTCAAGTGCTATCACTTGATCTTGACTCATCCGTCTAGGCTCTCTCCTATCGAAGCTTGGGGGGTGGTCCCTATTAAAACAAACTAAGGTTGTTAAGCTATGAAAGGAAAAACAACTAATATAGGAGATATGATGATATAAATTACTGAAACTAAGATATCCACAAATAATTAATGTCAACAACATATAAAATAAACATTCCATTCAACACATCAATTAACTTAAATACCAACAATTAATAACAATGCAAAAAAGACCAGTGCTAATGGAGTGCTTGTGTGTAGGTGGGTTGTTGGTGATGTCTCAAGAAGTATTGCACTTGTCTCGGTTGGTCAGTTTTAAATTAATTAAATGAGTGAATTAAGGAGTGGGTTGATTGTTGATCAATTTTATTAAAAAAAGGTAATGATCTGATTATTAAGGGAAAAATGGTATTCCAGATATACCCAAGGGGTACGAGGAATATGTTCGGATTTACTTGGAAGTGGCTCACAGTGATGTGTGGTCTAGATGGAGTCATGGGGTCGTGTTTAACACTACACCAACAAGGATGTAGCCTAACGGGGCCACATAGTCACTTTCTAGTAGTTCTCGCTCCACTTGAAGAAGTTGTCCACAACTTCGTAATAATGAATGAGTGTCGGATTTTCGCTTTTGGGAATTAATTGGAGTGTGAAACTAATTACTAGTCACTCCAATCCCTTTATGATTATCCCACCGTTCCATCCATAGGCCTCCAGTGTTCACAAGAGCATACAAGAATTGAAGCCTTACCAATTTTAAGAATTTTAAAAATGAATGTGAATTGTTTAAAATCTCAGTACAGATACTCTCGTTTTCGAGAACACAGACAGATTTATTAATTTTAAATATAACAAAAATAAAAGCTTGAATAAAATTAACTAGTCTAAAAAATGAAAAAGATGTGAATCCCCCCAGGGGGATGGGGTGCAGGCACTTGGATGCCTGCTTGCTTCTTTGTTATTAAAATGATTACAATGAAGAATTCTTGTGGTGCTTTATAGGTTAAGAGCATCAAGTTTGCAAATATTTAGAAGCTTTAGAAGATTGATGAAAGGTACATAAACAAAACGAAGTCTCAGATCACTTGATTCTTCAAAAATTGGGCAGCAGCTCCTTCTACTTATTCATCAAAATGAAAAAACCAGCAACTAAATATGACGCTAAGATGCCAAATAATACTTTAAAAGCATAAAAATTTAATAGCTTTAAGTACCGAAAGATAAACTTTTTTGTTAGACTTTAAAACTAGATGCAAAAGATAGATCTCTAATGAAATATTTAAACTTTAAATGCTTTAGATCTTATCTTAAAAGAACGTATACTAGAAGAGTATTCCTAAAATCTGATTTGAATCTTTAGAAATACTTCGTAACTAGAACAAGTAAAGTACCCAAGAAATAATGTGAATTAATCGAGAAAGTAGCAAGAAAGCGCCGATTCAAGAAACTTGGGCAATGGAGTCCTCAAGTGGAGAGCGGAGGGATTAAGATCTTCTTCAAATGAACGTAGAGGTGTGATGGAATCGAACAAGAACCAGCACTCCTTTATGTTAGATATCCCTACACAGTTTGAACAATGACTACACCAAAGTGTTATGCCCAGGAGTACCTACACAAAAGATTAGAAAGCATGTATACAAACAAGTAAAGCATACAACTCTAAGATCTATTCACATAAATAAATTAGAGAAACAAATAAGAAACTACTTATTTATCCTCTTCTACCAATTATCATTAATCCTTCAAAGACTAGTTAGAACAACAAAGAATGTAGTAATAAACTGATATAGTTATACCTCATTTAACACCAAAAACCACCACACACTGATGCCGGACGCAAGTATGCCTCTAAATCCTTCTGATTTCATTCAATTATTCAACAATCGTTACAGTGAATCCAGGATTCACACTTCTTCTCCCAAATGAAGAGAACTTGCTCTCTTTAATAGAAAAAATTAGAATGAGGGGGGCGGGGACACTTGCTCAAGGAAAGAGCCGGGCGTTGAGGAAAGAGTCGAGTGTTGAGAGCTTTGTGGTTGGATGGTGGAAACATCTCCATGGAAAAATCATTACTTTCCAAAATCGATAGCCAACTCATCAAAGATGCATGCCCTCATGGAGAATGTGCCCCACCTTGGGAAATGTGCCCCTCTTGGATGAGAAAACTTTCCAAAGCTTGATCCTCTCCGAAATGACAATGTTTGACTTCCCAAAATTGCCCGGATACTTGCCACCTTGCTTTTCCAAGTCACCAAAATTGATTTCGGCAAGTTTCTTTTATTTTTTGAGTTGCCGAATTTTTTAATTAATTCATTTTTGGGTTTTTTTGGGGGGGTTTCGAGTAATAATTAATTTTGGAGATAAATAATTACTCGAAAACTTAGGAAAGTGGATTTAGGGGTTAAGTGGTTTCTCTGGGTTATAAAATGAGCACCCCCATGAAAAAAACAGCCTCTTAGCCCCGCTTTTATGATTTTCCAAACTTTTACAATTAACTTACTAAAAATAAGCCTGTAAAAATGGAAAAGATAATTTTTCCAGAAATTAAAAAAAAACCTATGGGGGACTTGGTACATGTTCACAATGACTCAAAATAATGATTAACATGGTAATATACATCAACACTTATGTTTTAATAACCTCCCAAGGCCTAACTACCAAAACAGTTATTCCAACTTTGAGGCTTGATTGAAAAACTCAAAAATTATAAATCGTTTAAAAATGATAGATAATTAACAAGGAAAAAACACCCTGGAATAATGTAGTGATAACTAAGTCCTAGGGATCGAAACCTTTTTCATATATTCATCATGCTAAGTCATTTTATTACAATTCCACGTGGGGTATGAACATGTTAAAAATAAATAAAAAGGTCCTAGGAAGGCTTGCATGGACTTCTGAACTCGGTATTTGAACAAGTAATTGTTCATCTTTGGTGGCTCACTTGAAAGTCCAACTGAGTACAACTCAAGTGCTAACATACATTACAAGTTTCTAGTCATTCCTTTCAGTCATGTATGAACCACATCTTCAACAAGCAGTTGAGGAAGTTTGTACAAGTGTTCTTCGACGATCTATTGATCTATAGTAGTAGATGGGAGGAGCATTTAAGGCATGTGGAGGTGGTTGTCAGAATTATGGAGGTGTTATCACATCCATAGTATCTGGGATACCATGGTGTAGATCATCCTGTCAGAGACATGAGCCAGTCCATGTTACATGAGATGAGTATCTATTTTTCCATTAGCAGTGGAACTATATTTCTGAGCTATTCAGAGCATCTAGAGCATTATTCTAGTATTCCCTTGTTATCTTTGAGCCTTGCATGGCCTATGAGATGTACTATTTGAGTCATGGCTCAAAGTAGCAGAGCGAGGTAGCTGCTGTAGTCCTATCTCATTATGTACTCAGAGTTGGTCTTCATGGTTACTTTCAGAGACATGTATATGGCTGAGCAGTTATACATTGTTGCATTTGGGTGCTAGCGTTTGTCTCTTTAGTCTATCTTACTAGATTTGACTAGGCATGGGTGACTAACAATGGTGATATGATATGTTTTTGCTTCTATTGTGGATTTGGGTCATGAGAAGTTCAATGGCTTCGATTGTCAAGACCCGAATATATACTCACTAGTATATCTTACCTCATACAAACTTGACTCTTCTCCCTACTATGCTTGGCACCATTTCTCACCTCCTTCATCCATCCATTACTTCGATAAATGAGATTTTACCCTCGACTTGGAACCTTACTTGTGAAATCAAAGACTTTCCCCCCTTTTTCTGACCTCTGTTCATGATAAACTCCATGCTTTGCATGTGTCTTGGCTCTGGAGTGTGTGGTTGCATGGTTTGAATCATGGATCAACTTCTGGTCAGTTATCCCCGATGTTTGGTGCGATGTAGGACCATGTAGTTCATCGGGTTGCCTCTTTTAGTTCTCAAAGCAAGTACTCCCCAAAATGCACATGTAGAAAAATGTTATAACAAAATGATTGTAAAAAGGCCACCTGCGATAAGTTGTGTTTCTTAACACTAGGCCTAAGTGAAATGAAATTAAATAAACCTTTTGTAGCTAGTCAATGGCCAAGGGATGAGTACTCATCCTTTGTATGATGTAAGGCCATTTGTCCCTACAATGGAAGAAAGTGGTAACTCCATTGCACCTATAGATGGTGGCGGGAAATGGAGGTTAGGCGAGTCATTTTCTGAGGCCTCCAAGACTATCTAGGGAACCTTCCCTTGGAGGTTGGCTAGTGAAGGAAAGGTCATCTTATGAAATGTGAAGCATTATGAAAGTTAAATCAATTGAATTGTTAAAAGGATGCTTGATTAGAGTTTATTGGAGGCAACTCGAGCACTCTATCCCTACATGGGACATTCCCTCCCCTATTGTCACCTATCTTCCACATATCACTGTGGATCCCTATGTCCCCTTTTCTCTGAGAGATTACATGGTCAAGGTTAATCAAGTCAGTCCCCTAAGCCTAACCTTGTTGCGTCCACTTCACCCATGCTTAGCAAGGAGGTCAATTTTGTATATGAGCATATGTAAGGGACTTCATGAAAGGCTAAGCAAGTCAATCCCCTGAACCTAACCTTGTTGCATCCACTTCACCCATGCTTAGCAAGGCAATGAATTTTGCATGTGATCATATGTTAGGGACTTCATGAAAGGCTATGAAACTGTTCTAGAAAGAGTTAGATTTTTATGGATTGATTTGGGTCACCATTGTTTATGTTGCTTATGTTTTAGTTGGATCCCAATATAGATTAGAGAGCATTGTTCACCCCTTTTGCATGTAGGATCAGTCAATTCTTAGCGTGGTCATTGATTTGACTACTTTTGACTTGATCAACCCAGTTTAACCATGTCAACATATAGGTCTCGGGGTGGACTTGACCAAAGAGTTTAAAGATTGCATATTTGGTACCCGTAGACATTTGTTACATCGTTCCATGCTTCAGATGTAGATTATTGTCCACAAGAATCATTACTTTTATTTATTATTATTATTATTGACCAATATTTTTATTGTTGAAGATGGATTGGCTTACATATTGTTATGTAGATGATCCATGGGGTATTAATACTCACGCTTAGTGGATTTGGGGTCTTTGATTTCATTGGTACACTCAATTTGATGATTTGGGCAAAGAAAAAGTAGTTATGAGCAGATTTATCTTCAAGTAGAATATATTAGCATTTTCAATGTATAAAAAGTGACCATGGTTCCAATTAGGAAATCTATTTGGCTTATATAGGAAAGGAAATGACTTGGACATGATATCTTAGGTTTTATTAATGCTCTAGGGACCACACTTCATGTTTATATCATTCTTGGGGACCACACTTTTTTTATTCCTCACCTAGGGAGGATGACTCCTCCATGGGGGTGCATTTGGTGATGAATCACCTTGTATTATCTTATCATTATACTTGGGGGTGCCTTAGGGAGAGTTATACACCTAGGAAACCCCCCATCTCTCATACTTATGTTATGTTGTATACCATGTTACTACACTTGGGCGCATCAGGGACATCCCCCCCCCCCCTCATTTAGATAGTTCAATGTGATTGTAGTGAGACTCTTTCCACCGTTGATTGAGTTGGTTATGATTTTATCCTAGTTGTCCTCATAAGGATGCTAGGGATATTGCATTTGGATCTCTATATAAGAGAGATCTCACTCATTGTATTGAGACTTTTGGCTCTTGATTGATAATAGAGAAGAAATTCGATTTGGGCTCTACTTGTGGATTTTTGAAGTATATGTTACATGATCTTGCCTCTGTATTGACAATCTATTTCCAACGTTTTGGCAATTATTATCTTAACATTTGTATGTAGAAACAAGATCAATTTTGTGAGATAACGACTTTGTAGAAATCAACCTTCTCTCTCTCTGTGGATCGATTTGACAGAAGGGGGTTTTATTGTTCATTTTTTCTAGTCATTTGAGCAAGAATTCTTCTTAGTCTTTCTTGTATGCATTTGTTTTCTCTTGTCATCAATTTCATTTGATGCTTATGCACTTGATGTTATTTGACAGGGGCACACTTGTGGATTTTGAAGGGCAAGTTGAAGTGTGGGAATTCTTCGCTATTTTCATGGATGTGTGAAGATCATTAACATAACTTGATATCTCTTAAATCTAGGTAATACAAAATCCATTCTCCTTTGTTTTATTTCTATTTCATTTGTCATCACTAAACAAAGTATAAAACACTCTCTTAGTTTTGGTTCTAGTCATTTAGCATCTAATATTTTGAAACCAAAGTTAGGAATCTTCTAAGCATTCTAGGGAAATCAAATCGACTTGATATTTCAATGCTTATTACTCTATTTACCCAACAATTTGAGCATTGGTCTTTTTGAGGGAAATCACACTGCTTAGCTTTGTGTCATTTTGTTTGCCGATGGCTACTTGTTTTGCTTGTTGGTTACTCAATTTTTCTTCTTAATCAAGCAAATAATCCAAGGTGTTAACAAGTATAAAATTCTAGCTAGACCCATATCTTGGCACTTATTGTTCACTTACTTTTCCTGGGGGTTTTGGTTAAAGCTATCACTTTTATAACGCCTTTACCTAGGTCTTTCTAATTTGATCAGATAGTGAGATACTTTTGTATTTGGGATCACTCTCAATTATTTATATTTGGCATATCTTTAAGCCTCACTCATTGTCTACTATCTTGACCTAGGGTTTACGAACAAGATCTCATCGTTGTCATTGCTCTTCCAAATCTGATTTATGTGTTTTGTTTATCAGCTAACCTCTAGTAGGTTGCCTAGGATCTCCCCCTTGGCTTAGATTTTGCTCTACCTAAAGTGACAAGATCTCGTTCAGTGTGGAAACTACTCAGTCGATAGTGAATGAGGCCCTTGTGGTGTCAGTGGGTTTAGTTGCACCTCCTCTACCTTCCCGGACAGGATACCCTTCTAATGGCAACTACAACTTAGGTGCAACATGAGGCACAGTCGCTATTTTCCAAGGAGGAAAAATGCAAGTTTGGATTGAGGGAGATTCTCTACTTGGGGCATGTGATAAATGTGCAGGGAGTATAGGTGCACCAAAAGGATATCCAAGCGATAGTAGACTAGCCCAAACCCAAAATACTCATAGAGTTGTGAGGTTTCGTTGGTTTGTGCAACTATTAAAAGTGGGTTGTGAGGGGGTTTTTATAGTGTAATCCGCCATTGAAAGATCTCACTAGGAGGGGAGCATTTCGATGGAAAGAAGCTTCATAGATGGATTTTGATAGGGTGAAGGTAGTAACAAGCACTTGCCCAGTACTAACACTACCTGTTTTTTCCCATCCTTTTGTGTTGGAATGCTATGCTTCCGGAGAGGGGATCAGAGTCGTATTGATGCAAGATTGACATCCCATGGCTTTCAAAAGCAAGAAGCTAATGGAGTATGAGAGGATTTATCCCATCTATGACAAAGAGATGTTTGCCATCATGCATGCATTAGCCAAGTTTAGAGAGTGTTTGGTTGGAGGACATTTTGTGGTGAGGATAGACCATAATAGCTTGAGGTACTTTATGGAGTAGAGGGATCTTAGTGAAAGACAATAGAAGTGGATCAACCGAGGGCAGGCATATGATTTCGACATAGAGCATGTCAAGGGCAAGAAGAACATGGTTGTTGATTCCCTTTCCAGGAAACCTACAACATTCTCGATGACAAAGATTTCAACAGATTGGAGATCCATTCTATTGGTGGAGTATTCCAAGAATACTTTCGCTTGTGAACTCATGGATGGCATCATTCAAGATGATAGATACAAGGTAATGGATGACATCATATACTACAAGGATAAGATTTATCTTGTTCTTGAGTCCACACTCAAAGACAAGATTTTGAGGGAAGTCCATGATGCACCTTTAGCAAGGCACCCAGGGTATTTCAAGACTTACAGGAAGGTGCAAGAGAGATTCTATTGGAAGGGTCTCAATGAGGATGTACTTAAGTATGTAAGGGAGTGCATGGCTTGTCAGTAGAACAAGTTAGAGACCACTCACCCAATGAGATTGTTTCGTCCATTACCCATTGTGGAGTAGAAGTGGGAAAGTATCTCCATGGATTTTATTACAAAATTGCTGAAAGTACAAAGCAAAGATTGCATCTTTGTGGTGGTCAATAGATTGACCAAGTTTGCACAATTCTTTTCAATGGCTACAGATTATAGTGCAGCTCAAGTGGCAGATCTATTCTTTAGAGAGGGGTTTAGACTCCATGGTCTTCCAAGGACTATAGTCAATGATCATGGTAGCAGGTTTCTCGGTGGATTATGATTGGAGATATTTAGATCGCGATAGAGTTAAAACCTAGTACTAGTTATCACCCTCGGATAGACGGGATTGAGGGATATCTATGGCACTGTGTCAGGTTAGCATATGACTTGGATAAAGTGGTTTCATTTGGGAGAGAACTGCTACAACACCACATATCACATGTCCATCAGGATGATCCCATTCAAGGCATTGTATGGGTACGACACTCCGTCATTCATGGATTTCGCTTTTGGAGAGAGTCAGGCCCCAAAGGCCAAGGATTGGTTATAGGATAGCCAAGAATTCTTGAGGGTCCTAAAGGAGAACTTACAGTATGCCCAAAATCAAAAGAAGATGTATGCAGATAGGCACAGGATAGAGCGCAACTTCTAGGTTGGGGATTTGGTCTTTTTGAGGTTGCATCCATACAAAGAGTCCTCACTAAAGGAGAGTGGCACGGAGAAGTCGAATCCTCACTTCTATGGACCATATAGGGTGACCAAGAGGGTTAGAGAGGTGTCCTATGAGCTAGAGTTACCTGAGGGCAGTAGGATCTACAATGTATTTCATGTATGTTGCCTCAAAAAGGAACATGGACAACAGGTTACCACTTTAGCAAACCTACCTCACTTAGATGAGGAAGGACGATTGTTTTTCACTCCAGAAAAGATCATTGATGCCGGGGAAAGGAGATTGAGGACCAGAGTAGTTTTTGAGTCCCTGGTTCAAAGGAGAGATTTTCCCGCAAAAGATGCTACATCAGAAGGGGAACAAATCTTACAGCATCCCGAATTAGAATTGCTTGAGGACAAGCAATCTTGGGAAGGGAGGACTAGGATGTGTCCTCTCCCTTGATGTGCCTAAAAGAGTGATTAATTAGCCTATTAGACTCCTATAGGCTATAGTCACCATGTATGGGAGTTACCTTTAGAAAAGGAGTTTTGAATGTGATTAGTGGTTGAATGGTATTGGATAGCCCATGGTATTGAGTTCCAAAAGAAGATAAAAGAGAGGAATTCATTCATTATGGCATGCTTATTGATTTGGACATTGTATCTTGTAACCATCTAGGGATGATCCTTAAGTTTTCGTTTGGGTTTTGACAAAACCCATCCATTTCTCTTGCTTAGTTTCAATGGTGTGAAATCCACCCTAGCTGATCTCCTTCACTTGCATCTACTAGAAGGAAATTAATCTCGTCTTGAGAGATCGTCTATTGGTTCAGGGATAATTCAAGTAGAGGATCCGAGTTAGTGGCTGGGCGAATTTGTAGGTAAAAAAATGGAAAGAGCAGGCTTCTTTGGGAGGAATCGATTTTTTTATTTGGGATTGATTTCATCTTGATCCCAAATCACCCTGACATCGCATACACCGAAAAGGGAAAGGAGGGCACATCATTTCTGTGAGATCGCATTCCTTGGGGCAAGGCGAAATTGTGAAGAAAGAGGGTCGGGATAGATAGACCGGATCATTGCCAAGCAAATGCATGTGGGCTCATTTCGCCATTGAATAAGAGCATAGCTCATTTGGGACCCTGATTTCACTTGAGAGTGTTGATACCTACAGCAGGCCGAACTCTCTTGGGCCATCAACACATGAAGGGCTAAGCCAGTATTGAGGCCGAATTTTGCTGCTTGGAACCATTGAATTACGAGGATAAACCACTACAGGAGGTAACCCGAATTGAACAGGGAAAACATGGGCATTGCTGAGTCGACACCATCAGTGGAGAAGGGAACTATTCTGCATTTATATCAGTAAAAAGGGACGAATTCATTGACTGTGTTATCTGTGGAGTAAGGGTTGAATTGTGGAAGCAATCACTGGAATCATTGGGTAGGTCGATCTCCTCTACAGCAAGGGACAAATTGATCAAGGACTTGGCATTTTCCATTATCAAGTTCATTTTTATATTCTGTAGCAAACCAATATGCTACTTTATGTATTTATGTGGCAACCAGTATCTATATCCATTAGTGCCATAATAAAGCCAAGATTCCTTCTCTTTGTTAGTGCGTGCTTAGTATTTGATTAAATTACCAGGTGTTTGCGATGCCTTGTTTCTTCATGTAATAAAACAAAAGTCCAAATCTCGGTAGCAAAAACCACTCTACACTTGGAAATAGCAGTAAACTGAGCACATCATAAATTATAATTGGTAAATGCACAGTCAACATTTAAACAGCAGTAAACTGGGTTTTTTTTGGGTGTCAAACTGTCTGGGCACATCACAGTGGATAATTAATTCTATTTTCTAACTTCAGTCAAATGTGAAAAGTATTATGTTTTACAGTTGAGTATAATAAAGTGTATTTAATACATTAATAATCTAGACTAAGATTTAATCAAAAAGTATTATGTTTACAGTTGTTCTTAATAAAGTGTATTTAATACATTAATGACCTAGACTAGGATTTAATCTCAACTGCCAATCTCAAAGTGTATTTAATACATTAATGACCTAGACTAGGATTTAATCTCAACTGCCAATCTCAAATTCATATTAAGGTTTTTGTATATTCGGTCTTTGAACCAAGCATAAATACAGACAAGATAGAATGATTCGAACACAACTTTTATCAGAGAGGACAAGGAGAAGACCAGAGTGCATCAAGGAGAAATGGAGAGGCCGTATAATAGCTACACCTGCAGGCCACACAACAGATATGTACAGATCTATATAGACCAGAAAGGAGAGGTCGTATGAATGCCACACCTACAGGCCATACAAAAGATCTGAACGGATCAGTACAGGCTATATAGTTGCATCTTTTTTTCATATGTAGGCTATACTTTGTCTTGTTTGTATCCAGGGTGTCTTTCAGCAGTTAAGGAGAGAAAAGAAGAGGGTTTGTTTTCCAGAAGAGGCAGAAAAAGGAGGCCATACTGTTGTACATTCATCTCTTATGCTAGCCATACACCTCAGTTTGGGGTGATTTGATCCACCATACAACTGTCGTTTTACTAGCAATCTGCAGATATTTCTTTGTGAGTTTTGATTCATGGAATGATTAGCTGATTTGAAGTAGAAATTACATATGTATGTCTGTACTTGAATTATGGTTCTGTTATTTACTGTTTCCAGCCAGCTATTGTGTGATTGATGCTATGCTCAAAAATAAAATTTGGCATTATTTTAAGTTATATAATTAATTGATCTAATTGAAGAAATAAGAATAACTATCACCTTGGATAGGAATTTAACAAATTCTGATACTCTTTGGCTAAAGACTAGAGAATTTTTGTGTGAAGATCAAGATCCATATAATTTTGATGGGGGTAGAAAGTTGCCCTAGCGGGAATAGTCTAGAGAGGAAACATGAGAGCATAAAATGGAAAATTCAGAAAAGGTGAAGGACATACTCAAATATGTACTGCAAAGTTCAATGTAATTGTTAAACCTTCCTACCCAAGTCCCAATTCCTGCAACATGTTGACCCAAAGTGGCTTGGCTGAAAAGTACATCTCAACCTTAGGCCAAGAGAATCTAGCATATATGATTTCCGGACTGTTGAATATATCCTAGGGGCATAGTGGTAAATTAATGTTAGTTTGATCTAATAGATATGACTTGAGGGTTGTTGCATATATCCCAGGGAGTATAGTGGATCTAGTTTGATTTGGAGCCTACCCAACATCATTTTCATCGATTATTGATCCTGTTACCACTCATTGTCAACCAACGTTACTGGATTCTTCAAAACCCCTTCCGAATCAGTTTCTGAAATGCAAGGGAATCGGGGAATCAGGGATCCGGATCAGATTCTGGAAGATTTGGTGGGTTTTTTTGAGAGGAACCGAATCCGATTTTGGATACCGAATCCTTGCATAAGGAAACCGTTTCGGAAATTCGGATTCTTGAAGATGATTAGGGGAACCGGTTCCCATTCCCATTGGAGGAACCATTTCGGAAATTCAGATTCTTTGTTTTAAATTTTAAATTTTTATAAGTTTAAGCTTGCTGTGTATGATAGCAAGTGCACACAACAAATTTTATTGACTGTGTATGCTTGCTATATACAGCAAGCATGCATACACAGTCAAAACAGTTTGACTGTGTATGCTAGTAAGCATACACAACAAAAAAAATTGCTTGCTTTGTTGTGTATGCTACAATAATTAAATAAAGTCTACTGTCTAACAGTTGTCAACTTGTTAGTAACACTAACATAGTAACATGATATCATAGTGAATTGTGATACATCAATGGATTTAAATTTCAGTCATAAATTCATAACATTCATCATGAGTCATAATGTAAACAAAACTAAGGACCAAAGGTTCTTCAAAATAACAAAAATTGAATGTGTATGCATGCTTGCTGTGTATGCTAGCAAGCATACACAGTCAATAAAATTTACTGTGTATGCTTGCTAGCATACACAGCAAGCAAGCAATTATTTTTGCTGTGTTTGCTAGGAAAATGAGTAACCTTGGTGTCAACTCATAGGAAAATGAGTTTTGAGAGGAAATGTTGACCTAGTAATGGTTGGAAACAAGGAAATAAGTAGTTTTGGGCATCTGTCAATATGTTAAAACTAATTGTGGGCATGCAAACAGTTGTTCTGTCAGTTTTGGCCTCAAATCATCCACCTTGCATAAAATCTGGGCACATTGTCAACAACAGTCATGACGAAAAGGAATGAAATCCTGGACAATCATGACGAAAAGTAATGAAATCCTGGATAGTCCTGGCCAGGAATAGTTAAGGGTATGTTTATAGCAGTATCTGTGACGTAGTTGTCAGCGGT
>LPNX011006703.1:161315-176900 GCA_001517045.1 Pseudotsuga menziesii
AGACTTACTATTTGAACCCTCATAATCTTGCTGACAATACAGACCCATTTAAACATACTAATAAAACTTGAAGGACCAAAGGAATGTCCTTCAAAAGATGTCAACGCTCCCTTCAAAAATCAAAGAGTCTTCCATAAATTGTTTAACATACAAAATCCCTTCCCTACACTTTACATCCAGTTTAGATAACATGTCCGCTTCTTCATTAAAACATCTATAGATATGCGTGAATGCGATTCTATGCAAAGATTCAATTAGAGAATTGACTATGCCTCCCCATTGGTTCAGCTGAGAGACTTGTAAGGAGAAGTTCCCTTTTTCCCATTCAATGAGGATCTTTAAATCATCAATGGTGTTAATAGAATCAATCCCAATCCTATCTGCAAAGAAAAGAACTCCCCACATTCTCATCATTTCTGCCCTTGTAGTACTTCTAATTCCGCTACCCATCCAAAGATTGAAGAAGTGATTGTCATTCATTTTTACTACCATACCACTTCCACATTTTCCTACCATAGATGAGCCATAAAAAAATCCCAAGGATGAATTCCTTGGGTAGAGACGCCGAGAGAAAAACTTGATTGATTTTGGCCTTTTTATCTTAGCATAAGCTGTAAACATAGATAAACTTCTAGAACAACATAAATCTAGGTTAGGATTTTGATCTTCAAATATGTTTTTATTCCTCATTTTCTAGATATTCCAACAAAAAATGATTGGTAATAAGTTATATTTCCTTTAATCTCTGTACCATTGTTTGAAACAATTCTCCAAAGTATGGGATCCTGACCCAAACTGATCCTTAAAACATCTTTTGCAGATACCCACAACATCCTCTCACAAGTGTGGAAAATATGATCTATTGTATCCCAACCTTGTTTGCACAAAAGACAAATACTCGGTCCATTCTTACCTGTCTTCTAGATATTTTTCCAAGAAAGAAGTTTGTTTTCCATCATAAACCAAAATAAACACTTTAGTTTTAGAAGAAGCTACCATTCCCAAACATGTGCATGCCACCATCTGTTGGATAAATTAAACTAAGAGGACACAACTGGTTGATAAGCTCCTTTCACAGTTATCTGTTCATTTACTTTATTCCTGGCCCAAATTATCTTATCTTTAGCATTCCCCAATCTATTTCCCGCATTATTCAAAGAAAGTATATAATGGTCCGAGCATACCGCCCACTCCCCAATCAAACCTAAATCAATTGAATTGAGCTAATATCCCCCATTTAGCACATACCGACTTGGTCTTTTGATTTGGTTAAGAGTTGAAATCTCCAGAAAATTAAAATGCTCAATTATCTCCATAGGCAATAAGTATTTCCCTTGATCTTCAACGAAAGGATCTATTCCTATTCTCATCCTTTTACAATTTCCTATTTCCCAAGTTGTCCATTTTCTTAGCCAATGTAGAGTCTTCAAAAAACTATTCCAGGTAATTGAAGAATTTGTGAGTTCAATTTCCTCCGCTCTAAACCAGTATGATAAAGACTTCTTCTTGAAATATTTTGAAAGACAAACCTTACTCCATAAACTGTTCCCAAACAGAGTCCTCCAGAAAATTTTAAGATAGAGAGTTAAGTTAAACCAGTGCATATGCTTGACATCCCATCCACCTAGAGACTTGGGTAAAGCAAGTCTCTCCTAGGCCACTAAGTGATATTTTTTTTCACTCCCCGAGCCTTCCCAAAGAAAATTAAAAAGTTTTGACCTGAGTATATTTAAAATAGAAGAAGGAAACATTATTAGGGAAAACCAATACACCAGGATCCCTTGAAGAACATTCGAATTAAAGTAATTCTACCTCCAATAGACAAAAATATATAAGCCCAATTACTAATTCTCTTCTCAACTTTTTTAATCAGCCATAACGAGTCATTGATCATGTACTTGTTTGGTTTTAAAAAAACCTCAGATACTTGAATCCATCCTCCATAATTTCCATTTTGAACTTCAATAAGTTTCTCATCTCCTCTTGAGCATTGTCAGATAAATTAATGTGAAATAGGGAGGATTTCTCCACATTGATTTCCATCCCTGAGGCGTTACAAAAAACTCTAAGAATCTCTAAAAGATTCCATTCCTCAATGTTACCAGGCCCAAAGATAACATCATCAACGAAAATAAGATGACTAATTTGAAGAGTAGATGCAATTTTTAAGCCTTCGAACTTACCCATGATTTTCGCTTCCAAAACCATTTTGCTTAGCCCTTCAATAATGAGCAAAAACAAGAGAAGAGAAAGGGGGGATTCTTGATGAAGCCCTATAGAGCTGTTGAAAAATGAGGTAGGAGCCCCGTTAATCAGAATAGCAAAATTTGTTGAGGACACACAAGCCATAATCCAATTAGTTACTTCAACAAAAAGCCCAATCTAAAGCAGAACCAAATGAAGAAAACCCCAATCCACTTTGTCATATTCCTTAGCAAGATCAATCTTCATAAGTAACGGTCTCATTTTCTTTACTTTAGCAGAGTGCATGAATTCCTGTGATATACCAATGGCCTCAAGAATCTACCTATTTTTAAGAAAACCACATTGTTCTTTTGAAAGCACTTCAGAGAGTTTCAGTTTGAGTCTCATAACAATTATCTTGGTAACCAATTTATACACCAAGTTGCAAAGTGCAATTGGTTTATAATCCAAAAATGACTCTGAATTGTCTTTCTTTGGCACCAAAGCTAGAAAGGTAGAATTCATAGCATCGGGCATTACTCCTTTAATCCTTAGAGAAACTAGATAGAGCTTCCTTGATATCTTCAACATTAATAGGCCTTCCAATGCTTACTCCTTCCTCTTTAGAGAAAAAATAGGGAAAATGCTTCAAAATATCCATTTAGTTAGATATATTTACCTTTCTTGGATCCGCATAGAGATTACCAAAAAAATTAACAACTTCCAACTGAATATCTCTGCTATTAGTTAAAGACCCACCTTTAGAGGTTTTAATTTCCCATACAGTATTTGAGTTTCTTTGATTCGAAGCAAACCTATGGAAAAATCTAGTGTTGCTATGACCGAATCCAATCCAAATTGCTCTGCTTTTGAGTCTCCAAAATTCTTCTTCCTTCTTAAGAATCTTATCCTTATATTCTAAACCTACCAACCGAACTTGTCTTCAACAGATAGATTCCTTTATAAATTTTGTTACAGAATTTCCAAAATTTGAGATTCAATCAGAATCAAGTCTTTTTTGTCCTCTGTCTCTTTCTTTTTTATCCAGTCCTTTACTTCTAACTTCAGTTTTTTGAGCCTACGAACTATTTTTTCCATTGGATTTAGACTAGCGTCCATTGGCATATAGGTCTGAACATCCCTCACCATACTATAAAAAGAAGGATCTTTTAACCAATCTTGATTGAATTTGAAAGGAAAATTCATTACCATAGTATCCCCTTCTAATTGAAGAGAAATCAAGATATGATCAGACAAATTAGAATTCATATTCCACGATCTATATCTAACACTTTCCCCCAACAAATAGTGCCACAAAAACCTATCGATTCTTTTCTCCGTTCCATCTTTTCTTGTTCTTTTGTTTTTCCAAGTTGGGAGTAGCTTTGAAGGCTTGATATCAACCAAATTGTACTTGCTAAATAAGCTTTGAGAATATCCATCCAACGGGTCCAATGAGTTAGACATACCCCAGTTTTTAGAAGAGAACATTGTAAAGTTCAAATCACCTGCCACCACAAGATTCTGTAGACTGAGAACCCCACTAGCATCAATTATATCCCAAAAGTCTTTGCGTTCCTTGCAAGGCGCATAAATATTCAGGATTCTGATGAAATCTTTGAATCCTTGGATTTTTCCCACCAAAAGAATCCCCGCTTCTATTTGATAAGGATTCAAATTACAGGTTTTAGGATTCCAAATAGCCAAGAGTCCTCCAGACTGTCTTGCTGCATCTGTAGCACACACTTCTCATTCATTAAGAAGCTTCAGAAAAAACTCACATGCCTTTTTCTTTGTAGTCATAGTTTCTTGAAAAAGATAGATATCAACTTTGTTTAGCTAAAAAAATCTCCTAAGGGATCTGTATTTGGAGCCTTCCCCTAGCCCCCTTAGGTTGAAAGAAATACACATCATTAAGGACCTTTTGTAGAGGGAATTCTTGCTCTAAGGTCCCCAGAATCGGTACCTCTTTTAGACAATTAAGCTAGATGAATCCTTTTAGAAAGAGGAATAAACTCCCTACCAACATCCTCACTACCTTCACCAGGAGGCAGTGAATCAAATCTTCTTGAAGATTTCTTAGCCTTCCTTCTTATGGTTACATTTTGATGACATATTGAGCTAATAGGGGTTTTAGAGGGAGACTCTGAAGGTTTGGAGACATAAACTGTCAAAGGAGAGACAAAAACCTTATCCTCTGGTAATTCCTTTGAATCATAGTCTATTGACAACTCCTCACTCCTATCTATGTTAGAAACATTGAGGCCACATTATAGGAAATTTGAGCTCTAAAATGGGCCTCCTAAGTAAAATAATAAAATAATAGTTAAAATAATAAAATAATAAAATAATATTTATTAATTTTGGAGAAAGAAAGAAAAAAGCTACTTTTTGTTTGTATTTTCAACATATTTCCCTGTGTATTTACTCAGATTTCGAGCGAGAGGGCTTGTTGGATGTAGAATTAAATACCGCATCCAATGAGTACCCACACTGCATACTTTTAACGCACCCCGCTACCCCAAAAACAATAAATACTCATCATAAAAACAATTCTGCATCCAACGAGCCCTCCCACTCGAAATTTGAGTAAAAACACATAGAGATATGTTGAAAATACGAACAAAAAAAGTAGTTTCTTTATGACAAATATGTCAAGTCAACCATTATTGTTGACTCATTTTATTGATATTCTATTGGTTCTTAAATTCCAACTCACTTGAATTTATTGTTGGCTTGTTTTCTTAGAAGACCCATTTTAGACCCCAAATTTCCTGTAATGTTTACCTTTTAATACATCTCCTTCCCTTGAACAATAATCCCCTCATTCAAACCCTCTAAATAGAGATCCCCTCCACGAGTATTCTTAGAAAACTTGGACCCCTCATCTTCCTCATTAGAGACTACCCCCTTTTCCAACCCCTCTGAACAAAAAATCAATTCACCTATAAACCCTTTTCTTATAAGTTTTGTTTTAGCAATCCCATTGTCAAGGTCTTTTCCCCCATCTTTAAAGTTCGAAGAAAGAATAGTCTCCTCACCAGAGTCTAAGGGAATAATTTTCTTTCCAATTACACTATAATCAACTACTTTCCCTTCTAAACTTTTATCTAAGTCTTTTTCAACGGATTTTAAAAACAAAAGCTCCTTGGAGGATAAGTCTTCATAAGACAGAAACGGTCTCAGAAGACTTGTTAAATTTTCCTCTTTGAATGTTGATTGATAGGAAGGAGACCTTGGCTGCGACCTGTTCCCCCTTAGCGATTGCTTCAGAGTTCCAAATCACCTTCTAGTATCTAAAGGGTTGCTCAAAAAATCCGAACATTCCTTTTTGACATGTCATGTTTCCCTACAGTTTAAGCATCTAAAGGGTATTCCTCTATAATCCATTTTTTGCTAAAACACTTGATCTTTCCAACGGAGATTTAACTTTTCTGGAAGAACCTTCCCTGTCTCCAATTCCACCCAAACCCTATCCATTCTTTTGTCTCCCTAGAACACAACATTTCATCTTCTAGATAGATAAACTTTCCTAAATTATTATGTAGGTTTGATAACACATCCTCGGACCAAGATTAAAGCGACAAAACATGAAACATAATCCAAAGATGACGTTTTCTATTTTTTTGGGATTGAGGGTTAAAATGGTCTTTCCATCTCCATAAGACTAATGATCCCCCCTTTGTAACCCATGACCTCTCTAAAATATTCTCAATATTATCCTCCGAAAGAAAAATAAAGCAGAACCAACCATTCGTTAACCAAAGTACTTGAGGCGGTAATCCAACGACGACTTCCAATTTTCCAAAACCCAGTTGATAATTTTTGTTCTATTAATCTCTAGGAATTCCAGACGCCCAACCAACACCCTCTTTGACAAGATATTTTGTCTCTCTAGGGTGACTCCTCTTCCCACCACAAAATATTCTACATTGAGTTTGACTTTAAAATCTTTAAGCTTCCTTCTATTCTTCGCATTGTCCCTTGTTTTCTTCAAGGCGTAAGCCCCCTTGTTTGGAAGAGCCCCCAACCTTCCTTCGCTATTCCAATATGTTCCCTCGACACACCTTATACCTTCCAAATGTAACCCCAAGTTCTGTACACTAGCAAACCCTTTATCCTCTTCTTGTAACCTATTTCCAGTGTCATAGCTATTTTTGCAAGAAGCCTTTGTTATTTCATCAACACTTTACCTAACTCAACCTCATTGTCTCCTTTTTCATTTGTCGCTTTACACCTAGCCTCATCTTCATACCGACTCGTGTTTCTGTACAAAGGACCATCCTCATCCTTGTGGGAGTTAAACCCTAGCTCAAAGCTACAAAGTTTAAAACCATTTTTTCCTATTTCTTTTTATCCATAGTAATATAATTCCTTTTGAAAACAAAAGAAAGAAAAACAAAAAAATACAAACCCTAGTTCCCACTTTTTTTTATCCTTGGTTGGTACTGGGCCAACTCTAAGTGGCTGGGTTGACTCCAAGCTAAGATCTGAAAATCATCTTTGTCTATGACAAAGCTAGGGTTTTCAGAAAGACTCCATCTCCTCCAATCAACATTCACTTTTCCACATGAATAAAACATCCTTACTCTTTCCTCAACAAGAAATCTCCTAAACATCCTTTTGATAATTATTAAAAGAAATTATCATTTTAAATATCTATAAATTTTGGAATATGAACTTTTTCCTTTATATCTCGCTATAAACTCAAAAAAAAAAAATCAAATATCTATAAATTTTGGAATATGAATTTTTCGACCATAAACTATTTTGGAATATGAATTTTTTCGACCATAAACTCCTTTATATTATTACCATAAACTCTTCATGACTAATTATAAGTAGTTTCAAGTTATAGTCTAAAATCCATAAACAATTTCAACTTTAGTAATCTTTTAGAGGCATCATTAAAATTATCTACAATTGAATCATATACCAGTAATTGTCCTTTATGATGTAAAAATAATTTCTATTGTGGGAAAAAATGTAACAATCTTGTCTTTTACATATAATAAAAAAGTATTTGTATAAAATTTTTGAAATCAAATAAATGAATAAACCATCAATCTTGAGCATGGATAAATACTATAAATTTAAAAATGCTTACCTAAAAAACTAGTTTCAACTTCAAACTAGAGACAACGTTGTTCATGTCTTAGATTGTCCATACATGCCATTTTGGAGGGGATCCTCAACTCAATAGCATTGATATTAACTTGTCCATACATTCCATCTTGGAGGGGATTCTCAACCCAATATAATTGATGAAGAGATCATTAGTGTGAGAGGCTTTGGTTAAGCAAATATACAACGATTTGCCATAAGTAACCATAATTCTTTAAGAATTGTTTTGATGAAGCAAACATAAAATGATTTGCTGTAACTAACCATGATTCTTTAAGAGTTGTTTTGATCAAACAAATATACAATGATTTTCCATAATTAACTATGACTCATTAAGAATTGTTTTGATGTCAATCTATGATTGTCATGTTTTCCAAAGCCAACATAATATCGACAAAATTTGGACTCCACTGTAATTTATAGCCACAAACCAAAGTCTTAAGAGATAAGGCAAATCAAGAGATATAGGTAATCTTTGCAATACATCTTATAATAGCGGTTATGAGGGAGGACTTGTAATGGAATATCCTTTTCAGTGGATCGCACTTCTAGCATGTGTAATATTATGCTTGTAATTCTTATAAGCATTAATTCAAGATCATCTATTGCTATATGATACGATAATCTGTGGTACGGTAATTTACATGGAAATTATCTATTGCTATATGATATGGTAATCTACATGGCACTGGAAGTGAAGGAGGCACTTGTATTTTCATAAACATAATTTAAGAGACCACTTTCAAATCAAAAGCGTTGCATTAAGTCCAAATTTATTCAAATAATAAAAATAGTGTCATCGCTTTTGACAACATTGCATTTCCAGAGTAATAAATCAAATCTATATACCATTAAAACCATGCCTATATTATTTCAATGGGTGGCTTACCAAAATCCAATGATTATTAATTCGTTAATACAATGACAAGTTACTAATGTTAAAATAAAGTCAAACTTTAATTATTTCAACTTTACGAAATTAAATTTTCAAAAGATAAAAATTAATCTCAGATAATTTTATCCAATCACCTCCATAAATATTATCTTTGAATTGTAGTAAATTTTAAAATTTTGTGATTGTTTAAAAATGTATTCAAAATATTCAATGAATAACATGGTATCTCCTATATAGAGAACAAGAAAACACTTTTGTGAGTGTTTAAAAAAAATGTATTCAATTTTTTCAATGAATAGCATGGTATCTCGTATATAGAGAACAAGAAAACGCTTTTGTCTTATGCAATAATTCCGTAAATAATGGAAATAGTGGAGTAGATCAGAAAAATAAAAAAGATACTACTTCATTGGGTTAAGGACATGTCCATATTAGGAACTGAAATTTTAATGTTTTTTTTAGAGAGAAGAAAACATGTTAACTTACAAAATCTCAATCAATACTTGTTTGAAGTGTAAAAATTATGTAATACTATATACTAAAGAGTATTATATAATGGAAAATGGCACTCGAGTTCAACTACACAAAGAGCTTTAGTATATAGAGTTGCCCACCATTGTTAATCTTAATAATAAATTGTCATATAAACCAAAGAACATTAATGATTAACAATCATTAATAGTTGAGACTCATATTGAATATCTTACAGTTCAAAGGGATTATCAGAGCCAACATGAAACCATATCTCCCAAGTATCCACTCCATCTTTTCCCAACATGGATTCACTAAAACATTGCTAAACATAGGTGTGGATATGTTCCACACTCAAACGTTCCACGTATCGATTCAAGATAATCGAACATCGCACCAGAACAGAGCCAAACAAGTTTCACATCACTGGAAATTGTCTCAAATTGATGAAACATCACACACCGTACCGCCATTTGAACACCGAGGAAATATTCTCAGCATAAAAATTTCTGGTGTGATTTACAGAGCTTCATCACAATGTCATCCAGGAGTAGTGGGATAGACTATAGATTTGACTAAGGCCAAGGTGATAGAGGTAATGGAAATGGAAAAATCTAATCTTGTTGTGCACCCAAGTAAGTTCTTACATTAGGTTGGAGTACATTTGTGAAATGTAGAGCCAAAGAATTCCAATGGTTTTATAGAGATTTATTAAAATGGAATTCAAGAGCATTGGATTTGACTATGATTTTGGTTAAGGACAACATGATAAAGGACTTGGAGGTTTCGAGACTATTGATAGCCCAATAAGATTTTGCAGTTTGTTGATAAGACTTGTTTATGTTCACACAAGGGTCCACCAAGCTATTTGGAATTAAGGGATATAGTGACAATCTTTTATCTAGCTGTCTATAGTTGGACAAGCAATTTCTCAATACCTAGTATACCATGTATCAAAGTAATGAGGATATCTGGTAATTATTTGAAAAAATGTTTACACAAGTTATGGTCTTAAAGACAACAATGATTGCAGGGTCTTAAAAGATAAGTGATTTCACATAGGATAAGCATTGCTTTTTTCTCATTATTGACATGTGATCAACACTAACTTAGAGCATATTGATTTTTGGGAAACCATCTATTCAAACTATTTGCTCAGTGCTAAATATTTAAACTACACAATAAATGTTTGATGAAATGCCTAAATCAAATGTGGTCCTTTAGACTAAAATAATTGCATGATATGGGTTGGATGATGATTTCATTCAAGTTTATGGTAATATTAGTGGCGACAATGATAATGTGGAGACCTTCCAGAAACTGGTGTAGTCATATATATATACATCACATTTCAAGTCCAATCATCAGAACATGTTGCCTCCATTAAGATAAAACTACATAAAAGGGGGATCTTGACGGCCCATGTATGCTAGTAAGTAGTTAAATGATCACTGTTTGCTTTTAGATTATGGCATTGGTTAGGATTCAACACTATCTATGGTTCTATGTCTTCATGGAGGAGGATGAAAGGATATACCCTCCTCATCTAAGAGCTACTCCTTTAAGCATGTCATCAATAGAAAACCCATTGCAATAGTGCCAACTTATTTAGCTAATGTGTATATTGTCGAGAAATTAGAGGAGGTTTTAGTAATGAAGCTAATGGAGAAGGTAGTTTATGGCCTTATTTCATACTACAAATTCAATGTGGTAATATGTTGGTTCAATTCTTTCTAACCTCATGTATCATATTTGTACCAATGGTTGTATTTGACTTGGATAAAGGAATTTGGGGTATATATTGTTTCCAAAGGTTTTTTATGGTCTAATTTCCCAATCTCTTCGATTGTCAAAAAGTTTTCAAGAAGGGTCCCTGATTCTAGGGAAGAGAAGGTATTTTTGTTGCCTAATGGTTTTCAAAAGTTGGGCATGTCACTCAAATATGCTAATACACTTTTAGGTTTGGATAGTTTTTGAAGATATTGAGAATATCTTGGGCATAAGTTAAACATAGATATAGATCAAATTAAGCCTAATTTTTTTACATATGCATGTATACATGTGGATGTCAACATTATAAGGGATTGTCAAATAACTTGATACTTTGAAGGAAAGTCTCTACATGAACTCAAGAGTTGGATTATGAAAATACAACTTTATGGTATTGGATTTGTCAACAAGAAGGATGAGTTACAATATTCATGTCCTCAAGCATGAGCTCCTAAGATGATGTAACACACCCTGTGTCACACTAGACTTCAAAATGATTTTGTATATATGAATATTATAACCATATTTGTTACAAGTGCATATTAAAATGCATAAGTATCATAAGAAAAAGCTGAAACTTAAACTAATTCATAAGATCCATAAACTCTTATACAAATGTATAATAAACAAAATCAATAATAGAAAAATATTGAGATTCATAACTTACAAAACATAAGTTAACCTTATCTTTATCGTTAAGACAAGGTTAATTAATACTCAGATATACCCCTTTTATTTTATTCTTACTGGGTAATAGAAATTTCCTTAGGTTTCACGTGGAGTTTAACTTACTTGAAATCATTAGGTTAATACATGTAAATAAATCCACTCTTTTTAATATACATGTTATAATATTTTAACTAAGAAATATTTTCCCGACCATATCAAATTATGGCTTATAAAGTAATATTTCCAAACTCTTATGTAGAAGTATTTATTCCTGGGAATTCCGACACTTTATCATGAGCTGCGACAAAGTGGGCTACGATAGAGTGAGTTGTAATGGAGTGAGTTGTGACATAGTGAGATGCGACGGAGTGAGCCGAGACATAGTGAGTTGCGACGTGGTGAACTTCGACACAACCATACAAAATTATGCAAAGAATTCCTTAAAACAAGGAAATTCAATAAATGAACTCCAACAAGTGAACTATCGCACAAGGATATAAAAATTATGCTAAACAATTCTGAAATAAATATTATTCCTTTTATCAAGTCAAATGTTCATTAAGACCAGGAGTTCACCCTTAAAACTTACCATGCAGTAACTGTGACACGTGGGGTCTCCAAAATCTAAGAAAAAGAAAAATATTTATTTATTTATACTTTTCCAAATTCATGTAAGACAAAAGACACATAGTTTTAGCAATTCCACCCATGGAATTTAACATGCAAACCCTACCATACAAAACTTTTCATTACTTTGGCCCAAAACTTAACTTCACCATGAACACTAGAAAATCTCTTAACTTAACGATTAAGGCCCATGATTTTTCAAAACCATAATACCTCTAAATGCAAAATACCTAAAAATGTTCCTCAGCACAAAGTATGGTTTATAATTAGTTAATAAACAAATTAGAACATTCTCTTTTATTCTATTTTAACACAAACATTAATATTATTTAAATAACTCAAACCAACTTGTGGTTTTTATTGAAGCAAAAAAACATGTGGTTTTAAATAACCAAACCAACCGGTGGTTTTCACTTTACCCATTAGACATAATGTGTCGAGCATATCTTCGACACAAATATCTAAACTTTATTAAATAATTAATGGGTCGAATATGTCTGCGACATAAACATCCAAACTTTATTATATAGTTAATGGGTTGGACAAACAACTTAACTTTATTTAATAATTACTGGGTCGAGTATATCTACCACACACACATCCAAACTTTATTAAATAGTTAATGGGTTGAATATGTCGAATATATCTTGGGCATAACCATTTAGACTTTATTAAATAATTAATTCAAACATTTTATTTAACTCTTAAGAGATATTATTTTCCAAGTGAAACAACTTTCACATATGATTTCAAGCCCTAGAATTAAAATTATCCACATGGAATGGATTCAACCCCTACTTGAATAAAGAAGTTGCATTCATAAAATGTTGAATAATTACTCCATATTTAAACTTGCACGTATTTCATACCCATGAATTAATCAAAATAAAGCATGAATTTATACCTTGCATCCAAACTTAGGAAATTTAACAAGGAAATCATTCAAAAAATTTATTAGTCATTAATTATTTACCATTTCAGAAATTAAAACACAATTTCTAGGAAAATAAACTTATCTGCAAAATAATTGAAATGGGCAACTGGTTCTTGGTAGCCATGCTCCACTCGACCTTAGGAAATTCTACTCATTTTTCTCTCAGCGGAATTCCACCCTCGAGCTGAGACTCATGCATTCACCATAGTTTCTCACCAATCCCAGGTTTCTCTCATATTTCCTCACTTGGCAACATGATTTACTGGTTTATTACCAAATCCATTCCAATTGTGCATTTCCTTCCTTTAGCTTCATTCTAGATAGCACAATAGTGAAAACCAACACTGCATTTGTGCTTAGAATTCCACCCAAAGAATTTCTTACATCATTGTCATATCACTGGTGCAACCAAAGGAAAAAACAAGGAAAACTTATCAACCAAAAAGGTAACAAAACAGGCTTGGGCTTACATGTTCTCTCAACCAACCCAACTGCCACAAATTGGTCCAATTTGACACTTCGCTATGGAACTGGACGTGTTTCTCTATTCTCCAGTGATTCCAATTGACCATGAATTTTACAATTAATCACAATTATCTTCAATGCTACAACACTTCCATGTTGCACGGTGCATTTTCTTCTTTTCTCCTTTCCCCTTCTCTCTATCTCTTTGTCTCTACTATATTTCCTATGATATCTCTCTCTCTCTCTATCTTTGTTATCTTTCCTATGATATCTCTCTGTCTCTTTATCTCTATTATCTTTCCTCTGGTATCTCTCTGTCTCTCTATCTATCTCTCTCTACTATTTTTCCTCTTGTTCTTTCTTTCTTCCTTCTTCTGTTCCACTTTCTCCTTTTTCCAAGGTTCCACCAACCTTGCATGCCCCTTTCTCCCTTTTTGCATCACTTGTCCAATTTTTCCATTAACTTCTTAACCCCCTTTTTAAACTTCAAAAACATGTTTAAGAAATTAATAAGGGAAATTAAGGGTTTAATAAAGTTATAAGGTAAGAATGGTTAAATAGGGTCATAGTTAGCTTTTAGGCTATATGACACCATCCCCTCACTGACCTAGGTGAATACATGAGTCCCTATTCATTCAACATGTTGGCTTTGATCAAGAGTGTGATTTCTATTCAATCCTTGAATAGAAATAGTGAATTTTTTTGGGTACAAAATAGTTGATTATATTATAGATTGTAATATGAAGATTTCAACATCAAATAGTTTCCTTGGAATGCAATCTAGAACATTGGGCACTCGGAGGGTTTGGATTATTTTTTCTTCAACACTTTGGATGGCATTTATTTATAAAAACATATAAGAACAAGACACTACAAGCTCTATGTGCTATAATAATTAGTAACCTAGACTGCCAAAGAAGTGGGTGAACTATTTGATTTGTCATTTCATGAGTGAAATGTAAATTACGTGATACTTGAAACTCTAAGACGGGAATATGTATTGGATGTGTTTGAGTTGGCCTTATCATTTGATAGATACATTCTAGTTACCCTTAAATTCTGCATAACTTTATTATAATTTTTTTAAATATTAGTAGAGGAATCATGAAGCTTGGGAGAGATATTTGTAGGTTAAATGGGTAAAGATGCAATTGTGGCGTTTGGCATAAGGTGGACATACTTGTAATAAGATCTTGGAAAGTCACTTAGGTCCTTTCCTTTCTTTGAAAAATCCTTAATCCTTAATAGGACCTGAGTGAAAATGATTTTTAAATTCATTTAGTGTAATTTGTCTCATTCTTTGACTTTGAAGAGACTAAGTCATTTGGAAGATGAAGAGACAAAGCTATTTGGAGTTGAAGCAATAAAGTCATTCTTTCATTTAATAAAAAAGAGAATTCTAGGAGAGTTTAGATACATTTGTGAAAGATAGTTTTGGAGAGCCAAAGCGAGAAAAGGAAAGAAAAAGTTTGTAGCAAAGAGGAAGGGTGATAATCTTGACGAGAGTTTGGGCACGAGTTCCAAGAAGAACAACCAACATTTATTGCACCAGAGAGGAGGTCGTACATGGCATGATTTTCAAGGAAGACGTACAGTTGGGAGGTATAATATACTAAGCACTGTTTTTGAGGTATGAGGGAGCTGTTACAGTTAGAAGATACATGCCATACCATTATTTGGGCAATAAAATCAAGGGGTCCATAGAAGAAACACTATTGTTTGGGAACAATTTTCAAGCTTTTCTACTAAAAGTACAAACCATACAGGTGCATTTATGCTGAGTTACATCGCTATAAATTTCCAGTTTTTTTGTGAGTTGATTATTAATTAATTTCTCTCCGGTGATTGTTTTCCCTTCGGGGTTTTACCAGGGGCATTGCTCGAATATCTTTGTGTCAAATGTGTATATGACTACTTGTTCACTATTCATTTATTTCCACTGAAAACGTCTTATTCATTCATATTTTTTCTCATAAATTACAAATTAATGCCTCTGGTTTAAATGCATCACTATTGAAGTTTTATTGGAGACAAAAGTCAGAGTTTGGCTAAGTGTTTGGTGAAATTCCTACAAGAGTGAATCTAGTTTGTAGGTTAAATTTAAACACTAGCTAGGGTAGATCATCAAACCCTAACTCCACCAAGAAGAACAATTGCAAGTATCCCTCCAACACTATCTTTAAGGTGAGATGCCCTCCTCTTCTCTTCTCCTTCATAAGTCCACACTAGGGTTTTATCCCAAAACCCTAGTCTCCAATCTTTAAGGGTAAAACCTTAACCCTATAACTCCAAGATGCTTGGAGAAAATCCAAAGAGACCAAGAAATTCTAGCTCCCAAGAGAGATAGAGAGAGAGAGAGAGAGGGAAACAAGTACAAGTGAAGACCTAGATAGAGAGAGAGGACATATGTGTAAATCTTTTAGGTCAAGTTTTAGGTAGAGAGAGA